>BQMF02000286.1:0-580210 GCA_027922465.2 Turritopsis dohrnii
CGTTCATTTGCATTTTTCACCAGCAAAAGAGTTCCAATAAAGCAAAATATCATAAGGCTATCAGTGAAGACTTCAAAAGAACTACCGAAGCCTACAGAAATTGTGGAGAAATATCGTGCTCTTAAATCCTTAATGCCTGCAATCGTTCGTAAAGTACCATAAGCCCGTTACTCTAAAAGGGCCTTACACTTCTTGCATATTACAAGACATGTTGATGAAATAACACAATAGTGTGCGTTTTCTTTAGACAATAGATGATTTGCAGTAATTGTTAATTAGGAAAATAATGACATAACGACACTCCCCAATTAGGCCCAAAGACCAAAGGAGTTTTTTTTGAATGACCACTCATTGCAATTGCATTGTTGAAATCCTACTAATATGAGGAAATGTGATCCAATCTATGAAATAAAAACAGCATTGTAATACCTTCTACTGGGTTCATAGTTCCATCGTGAAAAAGTGTGGCAACAACACCAGCAGCAGCTACACAAACAAACAAAACAAAAAAGAATCAGTGAAGAAGTTAAAAACATAATTAGAACTCAAAAATCGTATTGCTGGAGTACATTCAGGATATTTGTCTGCAGTCTCGAGTTACTTGTGTGATGGGATTAAATCTCAAAGAACAAAAGTAAACATTTCTGACAGATTATTTAGAAACCAAACATTCGCTTGGATAACTTAAGTTATATATATTGCAATAATTGCATTGAAGTATTGATGGTATTTTTCAACAATGATTGAATAATTCAATGGTGGGAAATATTGGTTCTACAGCTTAAGTCCTTATACATCTTTCACTGGCTTTAATGTAGCTTTACAGAAATGGTAAATTGTAAATGAATTTGAAAACCACAATCTATAAGCTCCATCAGACCATTACACATGTTTTTATCGACATCCTCCAGCACCTATTTCACAGAAAATGCTATGTTCCCAGATTTAGAATTGCCATCATTTTCAGAGGTTATGAAAAAATTATTCTTATTTCAAGCATTGGCTGATTCATGGAGAAGAATATTTTCAAGATTCTATGAGGGTTTCAATCCAAGCAAAGCACTCAACTGATCTTATTCCACCTACTGTCTGATCTTACTTATAAAGGATGAATAAAAAGGATTATAAAAGGATTTTCAAACGTGTCCTGAAAAAAAGGGTAATGGGGACAATGTTAACCGACTTGCCTGCACTGCTTGAAATTTATTAGAAAATATGAAAATATGTACAATGTAAAATATTTTTTCAGGACTAAACTCCTGCATTTTCTCATTATTTTTCTATAAAGGTAAAAAAATAACCTGTGAGGAATATCAAGTGGTCTCTTATATCAAGTTTATACCATTATAGGGACATTGATAGTACAAAATGTTCTATGATATTTAGAGAAAGCAAAAGGTTTTGTGATGAAATCTGAACCGAGTTATCAAACTGTGTTGAAAATAAACACTCCAAGTTTACCAAAAAAATAAAAATTCCTTCCAAAAATTTGACAGTTAATTATTTTTAATCAACAAGTAAGATATGGAGAGGATTAAGTTGTTTTTAAAGTGACACTGCAAAACCTGGGAGATCATATTTCTATAATTTGAGAGTTGTAAATACAATAAAAATTAAATAACAAAATATTAAAGTTCAAAGGTGAAGACTTTTCTGATAATAATTTGTATTATGTTCATAAACATACACAACATAGGAATATCAAAACTGTATCTACTTCAAAAAATGATTTTTGAGCTAACCAATATTTTCATGTGTGATTATCTCTTATTGCCTATCATATATATTGCCTATTATATATATATAATGACACATTAACAATAAACAACAACAGCTTGTTTAATGAATTTTCGTCAAAATTCCAGCTTTTAACCTTATACATAGTGTTACATATTACAAAAAAAACAAAAAAAACATTTGTTTTCACAATATTTCAACCTCTACAGTGTCTTTATCAAGTAAAGGTTGAAATATTGTGAAAACAAATATGTTTTATTTTGTTTTTATAATTCATACTTACATACATACACTGACTCAAATGTTTCATATATATGATGATATAAAGAATGAATCCTTTTATAATCCTTTTATATTCATCCTTTTATAAGTAAGATTGCTCCTGACCGTTGATCACTTTCAGACAAGAGATAATAATCTATATGCTATATAACATAACATATTTTGAGCTTTAAAGATGTTGAAAAAAAAATTCAATGATTTCTTATGTGCAACGTAAGACAAGTTTGATCCAGTAAAATTGGTCAAATCTACTTACCATTCACAATAGCAGGTTGACTTGCACTTCCTTTGTCCCCTAGAATTTTTTTTGTCATTTCGTAACTACCAAAATATAAGGCATGCGATGGACCAGCTCCAAGGGCAACAATGTTTATTCCTCTAATAGGACGTAAAAAACCTTCTGTATTTATCATTTTTGTAAAAGCTTGATGAATGCTAGTATACTTTGCTTGGGGATGAGGTTGAAGACTTTGCATTCTTGTCTAAGAAATAAAGAATTTGCAAATATTGAAAAAGAACATTTTTATGCTGTCTTTGATATCAAATGTGATACGAAAATCCAACTTTGCTTGTTCACAACTTTCATGTGGAAAAATCAAGCAACGCTGAATGGAAAGTGTACAAATTCTTTCTTTATATATAGCCTGGCAAAATTTTTAAAATTGCTTGTCCCGCAAAATTTTTAAAAATTGGCTATCTGCGAAATTAAATTCACAAAATTACAAAACTAAACCTCAGTATTTCTTTGTACTTTACCATCCACGAAAAAAATTTTCGGAACAACTAATAGTTTTTCCATCTGCAAAATTAAATTTTGAGATAAAAATTATTTCAATCAACTGTGAAATTAAATTCCCATGAACATTTTCCTCCTTTTAGATTGTTTTTATCAATAAATGTGCAAAAATGATGGCACAACTTGGGCCCTGCTTAAAACTGTCACATTCATACTAAGTCATTACCAAATAACAACCAGTTTTTATACATATTTGGTGCACTACAAATTAACCCAGTATATATTACAAATTAATTTTAATTTTCTAGATGGAAACAAGAACAAAAATTGTAGCACAGTTGTTTTCAAAAACATTTTTTTTTATTTTATATTGAGTTCTATAAACATGAATAAAATGAGCCTGAAATCTGAAACTGTGTTCTTAAAGCTCAGAACAAAATAAGAACCACTCAGGCTGAAAAAGCCTCAAAAAATAAGAAGAACAGCCAGTCTCAGGTTAGATTTTACTAGTAAAAAAGCATGTCTGCATAAAAATACTTGAGCTTCAAACTTATCTGTCGAAATCTTCTAAGAAAACTCTTTGACACACACTTACAAGAAAATAATTTGTGTCTTTTGAAGTACTATAGTAGGCAGCCTTCTTCTTAGTATAGGGACATACAAAAAAAAGAAAAATTATAATGGAGTCTTTTCACAGAATTACCTTGACACTATCAACTGGATACATGACACAATGTTCCATGATTCCAGCCGCAGCACCAGCTATCACGTATATATGTGGATGTTTATCTTCCGGTAGCACAGCTGCCATCTCATTCTCTGTTGTTGCTCCCAGACTTGGTTGCTGCTGGTTCAAATTAATCTTTATTTCTTCGTAAGGACAAGGAACTGATGAAATTTCTATTGTATGTGTTCTGGACATACTTTCAAGTATAGTATATCACATGCACTTGGACATTGAACAAGCTAGTGTAGATAATAAACTGCTGTTACACAACAACTCGTCATGATGACTTCACAAAATTGTCCTGGAACGCATGTAGTCTTCCACCATCTTGAAAAAGGACGAAAAAATTGCGTAAACTTACAAAACTGTAGTAACGTCATAATGTGTGTACGAAACAACTAAGTATCGCCAGGGGTGGTTTCTATACACCAGATACACGAAAAAGCACATTATTGAATGAAACGAAGGGAAAGCTTTCTTGATTTTTTTCTTCATCAAAAGTAAAAACAAAACGTTTTGATGCATTTGATTCGATTTCTTTTCTCACTTTGTTTGGTCCTGCGAGGTCAGGATTTACACCATGAGTCTTAAACAAAACACTCTTCTTTCATCCGATGGCAGGGACTGTTCATTTTCTCAGGTCAGACTTTGTAAAATGGAAACATTTTTGTTGGCCAGAAAGTCGAATTTGGTTTAGGCGTCACATAAAGGCTTCAAAATTGTCAACCTTGCCGTAAACCTTATCAATTTTAAGACCAGTTGATCAGCCTGGTTTTAAACCAACTGGCTCGCATTGCTAAGTTAAACCAAATTCCCTAGGTTTAAAGTCCGACTTGGTTTAGAATAAAAAGGAACTTTGTGCTTCAAATTATGTTTTTTCTCATAATTTTATTGATTACTGCAAATGCAAGTAGCCTCTGGAAGTGAGAATGTCTATAAAACACTAAGATATAGTGGCTTTTGTGAACACAAGGATGGATGTTGGCAGTTGGTATGTGGAACAACTTTAAAAACTAAAGTCTCGACATAACACTATGGAGAAATGATAGAATTTTAAGTTAAACCTTGTAAGGGGGTACCGTTTTGGATGGTCATTTACTTTGTAACGTATTAACGCTGGAAAGTAGATGACATGTAGGTTAGATGTTTAGGTACGTATATGAACAACACCAGCAACCTCGTTTCGAGGACTTCTTGCCTTTTTGGTCCTGGGAACAAGATTGCAACACCCAGTGAACTATTTGAATTTGACATAAGAGAATCAGATATGTGTTTACAATATCATAAATCCACAAACATCATTGTAGATAAGGTATCGAGAACGATCAAATTACCAACAATTTCCGCGCGCACGCACAGCTTAAAGATTGCCTGGTGTTGCAAAAACCAAATACTTTTACCCGTGTTATTCATTAACGAACTTTCATTCCAGTCATTATATTGGCTATCATCTCTTCAGTTTTCTTGGCATTGTAGGTTTATATTAATCGATTTTTACATAACATTTTAACGAGACAATAATTTCAGCGTGTAAAGTTGTGTTTAGTAAAAAGAACACATTATATGTAAAAAAAAAATTTTTAAGCAACATCACTACTGATATATGACCTTGGTTGCTTATAAAAAAACATGTATTGAACTAAATCATTTTCTGCGTGGGAATGAGTGGATAGTAGGCGACTTCATGTGAACTTTTGACATGTAATCTGACGATGGTGATTAATTTTTGTTCTATGATAGGATAATTCCTGCTTATTATGTGAATTAAAGAAGGTATCTCAAATATTCATGCGTGGTGAAATATAATGAAGTCATTATTCACAAAAGAGTAGATTGGGATCTATTAGATGCTGTGCCCACCATCAGCGTTTCGATTAAGTTGCCTACTCGAACATCCCGTGGTTACCCTGCGGGCACAATTGCTAAAAAGTCTCTCTGCGAGGGAGTGCATTCATATAAATATACACACAATTTCAATAAAAATGTTCTTCACGATTTTGACGATTTTGACTGCTGGGTAGTATTTGAAACATTTCTGGCCTATTATAACTCATAACCATTCCAAAAAGTTTTTCACTACTGCACTAGATACAGTGCTACAGCTATCACCTTTTTCTTCATCAACAGAAAAAACAGTTGTACGGAAAAATTATTCGTCTACATTTATGACCACCAGTTTCTTGAGGACCTAAAACCTAGAGACTAGAGCCTCAATATATATTTAGTGGAAATATCAAAAATATAACAATGCAAAAGTATATGATATCAACCTCCAACCCAGAGGGTATCTTGCTTTTTGATATACAGACGATATGTAATGGTTATAACGTGATTATATGTAAAATTTGAATCCACAAGACGAATTTTCTTCGGAGATCGTTTTTTTTAAAAAAAAACAACATCAATTTTGTCAAGTGACCGGCGTTTCACAGGGTCGTTTTGCTGTCTGTATATCGAAAATGAAAAAGACCCTGGCCCTGTGTATGTTGCAAGTATATAAAATGGATATATGGAAGAACTTATGTCTGAAGAGTCCAACACACACATTTTAAAGGACACAAATTTTGCCACGCCTTCATCACAAAATTCACTTCTTTCATTCTAGTCATAAACAACATTAACTGGGTACCAACGATTCTCCATAAAACAGTTGAAGAGCTTATACAAAATTAAAAGTGAAGACATTCGTTTTAAGTCATAGCTACTTTGAACGAATGAATCTTAATTAGTTATGGGCTTTGCACGGTCGCATACCTTATCGGGGAAGAAAAAAGTCGGGATTTATTTTAGTCGGGGAAAATTTTGGTCGGGGAAGAATTTAGTCACCTCGAGAAATTTTAGTCACTTTTCCCCGACCAAAATTTCGAAATTAGTCGCTTTTCCCCGACTAAAATTTCGAAATTAGTCGCTTTTCCCCGACTAAAATTTCTAAATAAGTCACTTTTCCCTGACCAAAATTTGCAATACAAGTAGAAATGGAACACAATTTTTGTCGACACTTTCAATTTGAACTAAAAATTATATTACAAAATAACTAATTAAGAGTTCAATCTAATACAATAACAGTTTTTGAGGTTTGATCGTCATTATTTTCATCACTGGCATCCATATTGCTTTCACAAACATCAATTATATCTTCACTGACATCCATTTTATTATCACTGACATCAATTTTGTTTCCCTTAATCGTAACAGAAAAATCTGTATCGTCCTCATTGACTGATTCAACTTCATTCGATTCCCCTTCCTTTGCTTGACCGTCATAATTCCAGTCGAAAATCGATAGATAGATTCTACTTGAGATTATCAAAAATCGGGGAAAAGTTTCGGTCGGGGACTAAAAAATCGGGGAAATGTTTTGGGCGGGAGTAAAAAAACCGGGGAAAATTTTTGGACGGGGAAATGAAAAATCGGGTGAAATTTTTGGACGGGTGTTGAAAAGACGGGGGAAAATTTGGTCGGGGAAAATTTTAGTCACTAGCCCAAAAAATTAGTCACTTACCCCCGACTTTTTTTTCCCCGATAAGGTATGGCCGTGTCGATTTAAACTCCATAGTAAATGTGGCGAAAGTTAGACTGTATAAAGTGAAAATGAATTAAGTGTAGCTAACTTTGCCGAATAAAACAGCAATCTTCAACGGAAATTCGGCATCACTTTATACTGCCGCATAATAGTCGAATTTAATAACAAACTTTTTTTCTTTTTTTTTTTCATCGATACTTTCTTGTCTCCAAAAATATTATTGGTTCTTCTTACAAGAAGTTATAAAGTAGTGTATGTGCTGTGTACAATATAAACCATATACTAAATAACTAGATAGTAGGTAATAATTATAAAAAAAGATAAAATCTTCTTTCCCATTACTATGCTTAAGGTTAAGCACTCTAGCAGTAGCTTTATCAAAATAATAATTTCGCCATTTAATGCCAAAACCTTTTGAGTTTCTTTATATTAGTGGGTAATTCGTTAAAACACTTCGCACCCTCATGTGTAAAGGTACCATTCAGGCGACTATTGTTTTCAATATCGTACGTGTTGGTAGGGGAATGTTCACAAATGACGTCAACTATTAGGGGGGGAGGGGGGGTTATACTAAAGTTGACGCTGGTTGACGGGGGAGGGGGGGAGGGGATGTGATACTAGTTGACGTCAACCCACACAATTTTGCAGAACCTTGATTTTTCTAATTAAGTAAAAGTTTCTTATGAAAATGTTAACACTGAATGTGATCTTGATGTGGTCCGTTATGCACGAACGTAAAACAATAAGCACAGATGGAGTTTGATCAGAGAAAAATTACACGAAGATCATTTCAAATATTTTCACGTCTTATTAAAAATGCGTAAGAAACTAACATACAAAAGGACAAGTGGGGTGGATGGAGGTTGTTTTGTTTTGGAGGGGGGGGGGGCGTCTTCTCAGGTTGACAGAGGGGGGAGGGGGGGTCAAAAATCTTGAAAAAATGGTTGACGTCATTTGTGAACAATCCCTAAACGGAAGAAAGGGGGGAAAATGCAAATCTATAGTGAAACAAGTAACCATATTATTTAAAATTGTAATGCTTCGAACTTTCTGATTGCCGAAAAAAGTCAGTTATCTTACTAAAAAAGAGATTTTAATAATTTTTTTTTTAAAAATATGTTATTCTGAATTTCATTACAGTTAAAAAGGAATTACCATTGATGAACGTATGTATTCGTTGCAGTTCCTAAACATACTAACCATCATGAAGTTAAACATACTAACCATCATGAAGTTAAAGCAATGCTTATACGTATCTCTGACGGTATATCAACTGCGCAGCAACCAACAGATGAGATGTAAGCATCCACACTGTTACATTCACTGGCAGGACTCGGAACAGGAAGCGAGTACTCTACCACAAGTCTAACAGTCGGTCAGTGCGGAACAACCAACGAATGGGGGTGGAAGCATTCAAAACCTCGGTTTATTATCTTTCAGCCAAAG
Source organism: Turritopsis dohrnii (assembly GCA_027922465.2). Taxonomy (NCBI): domain Eukaryota; kingdom Metazoa; phylum Cnidaria; class Hydrozoa; order Anthoathecata; family Oceaniidae; genus Turritopsis; species Turritopsis dohrnii. Next base: position 8,452 of record BQMF02000286.1, read on the forward strand.
TGCAGATACAGAAATGGTTTATCACCATGGCTGCGAGGACATCTCTTAACGGTTGAAAACTTTTTTTCAAGTCATTTCAATGTTGAATGTTAGCCTTATCAGCAATACATATATCAAAAGTTATTCGATGGTCACCACAATCGGCATTATGGTGGTAAACTAATTTCATGAGAATAAAGGATGTGCAAGTAGTGTGTATCATTATATCTATACACTGGTACCCCTATTAAAGCCCATGGACCAATACCCTGACTGTTTTGAAAAACGCGTCCATTCATAGGCCCATGGACCTAAAATTGTTTTCCCCAAAAGTCAATGACACCATTGTTGTTCATGTTCCGAGGGAAATTTCGAAGTATTGGCATTATACATTAAACTCCGGAGGAAAAACCAGCGCTTTTTTATGTGGTCGAAGAGAAAACAAGAGGGGAAACCAAAAGTCTGAACAATGGATTTTTATGAGGTTAGGTTTATATGCAGGGTAATAAAAGATGCAAAGCTGATGGTTTTAGAACTTCTTTAAAGTTGTTAGCCGATAAGAAGTTTCTTCAATGTGATTTTAGACCTGTACAACGAGCTGGGGTGTAAACAAAATCTGTTTTGGAAATCTATCTATTATCTATTATCTATTAACTGAAGTGTTAAGCCCGCGGTAAAAAATATGTCTTTCTTCTAAGATTAGAACTATGAGGTCTTGAAGTAACACAACTAAAGTGAACAAGTATAAATAAATATCTGTTAACTCTAAAGCCTAATTTACACTGAGCATCGTGAGGCTTACGTTCTACGACCATCGTTAGGTTTACGAGAGGATATTTTTGAAATTCGTAGTAGTGAAAATTATTTTACGAGAAAATTCATCGTAAGTGTTACAACGAATATCAAGAAATTTCTTTACGACACAGGACCGTCGGAAGTGGGGAGGCGCTAGCCCCTCATATTCGAAAATGTAGCTACAGCAAAGAATAAACTCTTTAGAGATTTTCCTGTTTTGCCTTGATCCATCGTCACATTTTTCGACAACTTTTAAAAATGAAAGGCAAACTAACATGTTTGTTTAGCCAGTCGTCTAGACGGAAAAAAATTCTGGCCTCCTTAGACACATAATCTGAGCCACCTCATCTTAAAAAAGCTTCCGACGGTCCTGTGACAGGTTTGTTCTCTTGAACAAAAAACATTTTATGTCTTTAAAATTTTTCCTTGTTTGGAGTATACCTTCTACTGGGTGTACTTAAAGGAGCTTTTGCTTCTTCACCTGAAGCAAGTCCAACAGGTTTTGCAACTTCTCCCCAGGCATTTATTTCCTTGGTTTTTTTTGTTGTGAAAGGGACTCCTCGTTCTAGCTGTAGAGGCAAGGGAATCTTTATACACATACACGTTTTTTTTATAATAAGAAACATTTACATAAGAAGCACGAGGCTGAAATCTGGGAAAAATTAACAAATATTAAAGAAACATGGCAGGCTGAACTCCTGATGAACATATTTTCTACAACAACGAAAATATTAAACACCAGTGAATAAATCAAAAACGTTTCCATCAAATTTGTCCATGTACGCTCAATAGCATAAGGTATATTTCACTACATATCATCTTCTTCTTGGTCAGTCTCTAACATTCAGGCTCAACTCAAATTGTGTGTTTCTTTTATATGATATATATAAAAAAAAACGTGTAAGTAAAGCGCTATTTGTTCCACGACCACTTTTGATCGAAATATTTCGACGGAGAAAAAAATTGAGCATGCGCATTAAATATTTTCTGGTTTTCGAGCGAAAAATTTCTTTTCTCTACTGTGCGAATGTGAGTTAAAATAATTTCAACTCCCTATCGAAATCGCTTTGCGAAAAAATGTTCGCCCAATCAAAATGGTGAAAAATGTGTTGACACTTTGTGTATTAAATTAAACTATTGAATAGCAATTCCGTCGAACAATTCAGAAAAAAGAATTATAGTGGACGGTTTCTACTTGTTGTTGCTTTCGAAATAACTTCTGTATTTGAATCTCCTATTGAATACGAAAACCAGCTAATTAAGTTTAACTTTTTTATGTGAATTCTATGATTGAAATATTTCTGGCAGAAATTGTTCTCCTCTAAATTTTCGCTCGAAATATTTCGATCAAAAGTGGTCGTGGAAATACACAGTTTTTTTTTTATAGAATTACATAAATCGAAATGAGTCTCATGATTCTTATAAAAATTTTCAGTTTGAGCCTTAAAATATTCTTAAGTGATTCTTAAATTTTAAAAGAAGAGCAAGAAAATTTTTTTTTAATTAATGGTCAAAATATGTATATTTTCCCTTAAAGTAGTCTCAAACGTGCGAAAAAGAAGAAGGACTAATTATTTTAACAAAACGTTAATAAGTTTGTTTCTTTTAGGATAATATCATCGAAGCTCGAAAATGGTTATGCCTGATTTACACTGTAGATAAAAAAAACCGGAAAGTTGAAAAACTCTAACTGAAGAAAAAAATTGATTAAAATTTTTGAGGCTCAGCATTATTCTTAAAAGATTCTTAAAATTTTGCAAATTTGAGCCTTGTGATTCTTATAAAAAGAATTCTTATAAAAAAAAACTGTGTAGCGCTTAACGAGTTTCTTCCTCTTGCAATTTATTTATGTTGCTAGTTGTCATTCAAAAAATATGTAACAAAAAACAACTCAAGGGCCCCCTTTATTAGCAGCTTTTGCGCTGAAGGGATTACCCTGGTTAAATATGTTTTAAATAAATAAATAAATAAAATAAATAGATAGATGTAACATTCGATTTCTGGAAATTTAAGGCTTAAATGTTTGATATGTAAGCCTTAAATCACATCGTAAGGCTGCGATATTTATATTTTCACAGCAACGACAAAATCCTTACGTTGAATTTTTGAATATTTGTCGTAACGTAAGTCTTACGTCACAGAGTAAAAACTAGGCTTAATTAGGCTTGACAATTTTCAAATTGACACGGGTTTTTCTGAAACACAAAAAAACACACAAAAACGTTCCTGTTTTCCAAAAGGATAAAAGTAGGCAAACGTAACGAGTGGTTGACATTAATTAACATTAATTTACATAAATTAACATAAATTAGCAGTATTACATCCAAAGTAAACAGTCCTCAGCCACCACAAACAATTTCTCAGGTGACCTAGTTTACACTTTTCAATAAGAGTATGTTCATGTGTCCAAATTGCAACCATTACATTTAAACGGTGAAAAACACTTACAATCAGGGACGTAGATTTAGGGGGGGCTTGGGGGCTTGACGCCCCCCCCCCCCCCCCCCCCCCCCTTGATTTTTTTTTTATACTTCTTTTTTCTACTCACAACTCATCAAAAGATCTCCAAGGCAATGACATTAGCACTCCCACCTTTCGTAATAACAAGTATGTGATAAAACAAAGAAAACCATTGGATATTGCGAAATATATGGGAAATATATAGGATTTTATTTGGTTGTTATCTCGGGGCAAAGCTACTTAAACAAACTGATAACCTTAGTTCAACTTTGCAAACCAGTGAAATGTCAGCTGTGGAAGCTCAAGAACTCGCAAAGCTCGTTTTGGAAGTCCTCAGGAAAGATCGCTCAAATGATAAGTTCGACTTGTTTTGGGAATTGACCAAACAGAAGATGGAAAAGTTAGGTATTGATGAGCCAGTTCTCCCAAGAAAAAGAAGAATGCCTCGACGTTATGATGAAAATAGAACCGACTTTCATCATGGCTCTGTTAAAGACAATGTACCAGCAAATGCATTAGAAAGCTACGATGTTGTCATTAATGCCATAACTGAACAGTTCGATCAACCTGATTATCAAATGTACGCGGCCATGCAAAATATCATTTTGTATGCAATTAAAGGAGAAGACTTCAAAAGCGAGATGACGAGACCAGTTTTGAAGAATGGTCAGGTGTCATTTGCTGATCTGTACCATCATGACATCGATCTGGTATCTTTAACACACCCAGCTGGAGCTACTGCCATCAGTTTTTAAAGAACCTTTTACAATGCATAGTGTGTTTGAGCAAGCAAGGGAAATGAGCTCAAGTAAGAGGAACCTTATCAGTCAGGTGGTTATCCTCATGAAACTTATCATGGTAGCACCAGCAACAAATGCCGAGAGCGAAAGAATCTTTTCTGCCATGAAACGGGTTAAGACATATTTACGTAATAAGGGACTGTTCACAAATGACGTCAACTGTTAGGGGGGGAGGGGGGGTTATACTAAAGTTGACGCTGGTTGACGGGGGAGGGGGGGAGGGGATGTGATACTAGTTGACGTCAACCCACACAATTTTGCAGAAACCTTGATTTTTCTAATTAAGTAAAAGTTTCTTATGAAAATGTTAACACTGAATGTGATCTTGATGTGGTCCGTTATGCACGAACGTAAAACAATAAGCACAGATGGAGTTTGATCAGAGAAAAATTACACGAAGATCATTTCAAATATTTTCACGCCTTATTAAAAATGCGTAAGAAACTAACATACAAAAGGACAAGTGGGGTGGATGGAGGTTGTTTTGTTTTGGAGGGGGGGGGGGGGGGGGGGGGGGGGGGGGGGGGGGCGGGGGGGGGGCGTCTTCTCAAACGATGACGTCAACTGAGGGGGAGGGGGCAACGCAAAGTTGACGCAGGTTCACAGAGGGGGGAGGGGGGGTCAAAAATCTTGAAAAAATGGTTGACGTCATTTGTGAACAATCCCTAGCTGTAGATTGCAATTCCCTGTTTCGTGGAGGTGCTTTGGACAGTCGAAAGTAAGCGGGCCAATCTGCATTGTAAACGGCATTATGTGCAGCTTTTATCAGGGCCATATCAATGCTTTCAGTGATCGGTAACCACTTTTAGTTGATGACGTCGTTGATGTGGCACGGCGCTTCAATATAAACCTGGCAGCAGCGTTTTGAACCCTTTGCAGTTGTTGGAGTTGGTGTTTGGTAGCATCAGACAGAAGTACGCTGCCGTAATGTAACTTGGTCAGAATCAAGGATTCAGTTTGACGAGGTTTTTGCTGTTGAGTTGACGTGTTCTGTCCAGTCTAGATTTTCGTTGAAACGAATTCCAAGTATTTTGAAGTTTTCAATCTTTCGATTACCTGGTCGCCACCTTTTATCGTGGTCGCAAGTTGATGTAGGTTGTGTCTGCGTGATAACTGACTTGTCGAGAATACTGTCAATTTGGTCTTTTTAGCGTTTAGAGAAAGGTTTTTTTTTTTTGCTGCGACCATTGGTTAATGCTATCAATCTCCGCTTGCATAGATTTGATCGTAGCTATAAGTCCTTGACAGCATAGAGCAAGTACCTGCTTGGACCATTCGTGTTTATTGTTGTCACGTACAAGTTGAAGAGGATACAAGTTGAAGATGCTTCCTTGAGGAACTCCGAATTCACGTCTAGTCTCTTAGAGTTTCTATCATCAATCTCAACATATTGCTTTCTATTGGTTAGGTAATCTCCAATGAGAAGCAAAGACTGACGAGAAAATCCCAGGTTACTAAGGTGTTGTAAGAGAGTACGATAGTTGACAGTATCGAATGCTTTAGAAAAATCTGCAAAAACAGCTACCGTTACTTATCCTCTGTTCATCGCAGCTTAAATGTCATCTTTCAGGTTTGAGAAGATGGTAGTTGTCGAAGGCGATTTTCTAAAATCTGATTGTCGTTCCAGGTATATAGCCTTCGCTTCAATATGGTCAGTAAGCTGTTGCAAGATCACTCTTTCAAATACTTTTGATAAGATTGGCAGAATGCTTATCGGTCTATAGTCAATTAGGGACTGTGGGTCGTTCACTTTTGGTACCGGACAAATGCGACTGATTTTCCATCCATCCGGAAAGGTCGAACCATTGATGCAACTGTTGATGATGTGTGTCAACGGTGAGACGAGGAATTTTGATACAGGTTTGATGAATTTTGTTGGTATATTGTCGTAGCCGATCGAACAGTCAGATCTTAGTTTTCCGATCGCACGGAAAACTTCCTCGTACGTTACGGGTCGGAATTGGAAGTTGTCAGAATGGTCAGGTAGCTCACGAATATACGATTTTGTAAGCTTCTCAGTATTTCTTCCTGTAGTTCGCATAGCCGTGGTATTGAAGAATTGGTGAATAACATGCACGAAATGACAGAGATTTTCCTATCTCCTATTCTAGAGCAACTATTTATAGAAGCAATGTCTAAGGTCACGGATAAACCAAACTTATTTAGATTGCACTCATTACGGTCAGGAGGTGCTTCTGCAGCAGCGAATAATAACGTTAGTGAGCGTTTGATGGGGAAACACGGGAGGTGGAACTCAGCTACAACACGGAACAGATACGTGAAAGACAGCAAATCTAAACGATTTCAGATTTCTTCTTCATTAGGCTTATAACACATCTTTTTAGCCTGATAATTGCCGCAAGACCAATTGCTCCAAAGAAAAATGTTGCGTTGTTTTCTTTTCCCTCGATAAGGAAGAGTAGATAAGAATAATATATCCTGTGCTTATTAAGAATCAAACAAAGTTCACAAAAAACGTGGAAAGCGGTCAATGTGGATGTTGGAGTACATTTGGAAAACGTATCAAAAATGTAAGTGTAGTGCTCCCTAGGGCCTTTGAAAAGCAAGATTGAGGGGCTCTCATCACCCCTAGCACCCCTAGTTGATATTAAAAATTTCTGGTTTCGCTTCGCGACATACTTATTGTTTTAAATCCTATATCCACCCCTGAAGCAGGACCAGAAACTATCCTACTGCAGACATTTCTTCATCACCCTTTCCTATTTTTCTTGAAAAAAACTTCACTGATACTCCCTGATCTTCCCTGGCTTTCCCTGACTTATACAAAAAGCCCCTTTCATCCTAACTTTCTCTGGTTGTACTTATCCTAATATGTGTGTTCTCAAGAGGATTGGTTCTACGATATTAAATGATCGAAATGAAATAATAGAAATATTTTGGAGCAACGTTTGGTGTTAATTTACCACAACATAACCTATACAAGGTTAGATGTAGGTAGATCCTTTAAAGCATCGAATTTATGACGAATGTATATATGTATGCCTTAAACAGCTACAAATTCAGCAGTGAATAGTTCCTCGAAAATATGTGTAAGTTTACTCACGAAACATATCATCAAATCATGTATGGTTTTTTCTAAACAAACACTTTTGCATTTTATTTTTTATGCCGAATCTTACCGTGGCTGATTTGGACAATTTACTTTTACTTTTTAATAAAAGACGCGGCCGCGCTCTTTAATATGCGGCCGCGCCTTTAAACACGTGGCCGCGCCCTTTTTGCTAAATACGCGGCCGCGCATTTTGAAGCAAACACGCGGCCGCGCTCTTTACAATATCTGGTCTGTAAAACAACCATTTTGGCAAGATACGCTGAACTGGTATCTTTTACTGGTCCTCACAATATTAGTTGAAAATATGCGCCTTTGGGATGTAAAGTACAGTCTACAGTCTACAGTCTACAGCAATATAAAGTCGTTAAATCAAATAAACGTGTTCAAGACGATTTAATATTATGATAAAAAGAAACTTCATTAATATATATAGTATATTACAAACTATACAAACTGTTTACCTTGGTAAATTTACTCAAGTCAGGAAGCATCACGTTGTTGCCAGCCATGTTGTTTATTGCTCGTTTGTTTTGAATCTGTGCTAACATATCATGAAACTAACGTGAACTCAAAATGCGCGGCCGCACAATTGAAACACGCGGCCGCGTCCTTCAAATATGCGGCCGCATACTTTAATTGTGCGGCCGCGTACTTAACATTTCAAGGCACACAATTGCAGCTAATATTGTGAGGACCAGTAAAAGATACCAGCTCAGCGTATCCTGCCAAAATGGTTGTTTTACAGACCAGATATTGTAAAGAGCGCGGCCGCGTGTTTGCTTCAAAATGCGCGGCCGCGTGTTTAGCGAAAAGGGCGCGGCCGCGTGTTTAAAGGCGCGGCCGCATATTAAAGAGCGCGGCCGCGTCTTTTATTAAAAAGTAAAAGTAAATTGTCCAAATCAGCCACGGTAGAATCTTCATTTTGTGCATAAAATTAAATATTCATTTGCACCTTAACAGAATATCAAAGGTAATCATTGTTCAAATGATTATTTTGCCTGGTTAATGCCAACAAAATGTCGAGGAAAATGGAATGACAGACATTAAATCCAACAATGTATTTGCAATATATGCCGATATATCGAATATATGCCGATATATCGAAATATATTGCAAATACATTGTTGGATCATGGACGTATAAAAAGAGAAGGACTTACAACTTTTATAAATCTATTCAAACAAGCTCGTCTCGCTTTATTGAAATTTTGACAAAAGCAGTTTTGAAACTCCCTCAAGTGCTGTTAAAAATACATGTTTCCATTGGCTTCCACACTAGCAGCCTTTTGTTATAAACACGAAAACTGTTGAAAAACACCAAAACTAAAAGTATGATTCCTTAGGAGTTCCTAAAGCTTCAGACTTGAAACTTTCAGAAAAGATAGATAAACTATCTCTCTGTTTTGTGTAGCTTAGGCATTTTTGAGGCGCAAATATTAACTTCATAACATGCAGAGACGCTGTGCCATGATTTTCTTCTATTTTCACTTGTAACATCTTCTAGCAAACTCACAGACATTTTAAAAACGATTAAATATCGTCGTCTGTGGCTTTGAACAATGAATAAAAGTGTTTTGAAAGCTAATGAGTCTTAATTCCTCTGATATTTCAGTTTTCCGCGTTGGATTGGCACGTAAATAATCGTTCGTCTCAACAAATTCCAGTGAAATGCGAGACGCGCTTTGGTATGAAAGGGATGCCGACACAATGGATTTTAACAATAGAATTGAATAGCTATTGAAATGAGTTGTGAGTCCTTCTCTTTTTATACGTCCATGGTTGGATTTATTGTTGCCCCCGCAGCGAGCGTAAGCGAGCGAGGAGGCATAGTAGTTTCACGAGATAGGCGAATGTCAGTTTTCGATTTTTTTCATCATCATCTTCCAACTTTCGTGTTGACGTTACACGGTGGAATACAATTATTAGCTGACTTTGCGTTTTTCCCGTATATCAAAGCATGGTACTGTAAGTGGGAGACAGAATGTTTTTTCGTATCTCTTTCCTAATTTATTATTATAATATATTATGTTATTTAAAAAGTTCGTATGCTAAAATTAATTAAACATTTTTGTATTCCTGCGTAAGCAAGGAATACTTTGAAACCGTTCGTGTTTTTTTGTATTCCTGCGTAAGCAAGGAATACTTTGAAACCGTTCGTGTTTTTTTTGTTTTTTTTTTTTTTTTTCACTGTCCAAACCTAGACCAATTTTTGTCGATGGGAAATAGCCACTCAAATCATTAATGTTCCCAACTTACATTCTTTTTATGATTTAACAGTCTAAACTCACACTATATTCATTGTATACAAGTACTTTGCTTGAAAAGACTCTAAAAGTGTAAAATATAAGCTCTAGTGAAAGGAATAATTAACATATGGCTAAATCGCAGATGCCAAGGTAGAAATGTTGTTTCACGTGAGTCTTATGCAGCGTTCTTACGTTTTCCGTAGTTGTTTTAAAAATGGAAGCGAAGAAGCACGCGTAGATCTGAGAAAATTTCTTGGTTGAATATATGGATATAGAAGAGGTTATACGGCTGTCAAACTTAAAAGAATCAAGAACATTTATGATCCAAACTGATAATCTACGTGAAACTAATACTCTTAGTAGTTATTCGTGATAAATAAGCAGTTTTTGATGCTTCAAATCAGATATGAACGACTACAAAAACGGTATGCTTACATCGATTTAAAAAAAATGCGTAAGGTTTCTATTAGTCTTTTTCTAAATATAATACAATTTTCTATTTCATGTTCCTAGGTAAGCTATCCTGTTTTTATAAAGCTCTGGAATCTTGAAGCACAGCTCATCTTCCTCATCAGCTTATATATATACCCATTTTATTAATCAATAGATGACCACTTTTTTAATTGACTAGTCGAATTTAAAATATTGTATGATTCTAAAATTTGTATACTATCAGGCTGACGATAAAAAGGAAACACAGATATTTTTATTATTTCGCAAGGCCAAGTAAAAGTTTTTATTATGAAGTTCAGGTACAAACAGCATAAAGATTTTCATACTGTATAGTTTTAAAAGGAGTATTTTGAAACGTCCACGGAAGAGTGTTCTCTAATGGATTTTTAAACTGACGGTGTTCCTTTTTAAGCTTGATCTCCGGCAAAATTTTTCAAAGTCTCTTAACTTTTATGATGCTCTCGGGAATGTAATTAAATGAATTCGAAGTTATAACTTCTTAAGCACAGACTTTTCTTGACGCGACAAACTATTTATTACTTAATTACTTCTTGAAAATTCTTTAGGGAATACAACTTTGAATTAAAATCTTTTTTAAAAAATCTCTAAATTGAAGCAAGAAGTTTTATATGAGACATTTGAAAAATTGAAGTTTTATATGAGACAACAAAGTTTAAATGTTATCGTTGTTAAAAGGTAAAATGTAAAATACTGCAAACATCATTCTATATTATGCATATCGTTTTAAAGCGTGAACTAACATTCATTTCTTTCTGAAAAGCCTCCAGAAAGTCTTCCAGTCATTTGCAGGAATACTTCTGCCCGGTAGGGCATCTTGTTTTGTTTTTTTTTTCTTTTTTTTTCACTGTCCAAACCTAGACCAATTTTTGTCGATGGGAAATAGCCACTCAAATCATTAATGTTACCAACTTACATTCTTTTTATGATTTAACAGTCTAAACTCACACTATATTCATTGTATACAAGTACTTTGCTTGAAAAGACTCTAAAAGTGTAAAATATAAGCTCTAGTGAAAGGAATAACTAACATATGGCTAAATCGCAGATGCCAGGTAGAAATGTTGTTTCATGTGAGTCTTATGCAACGTTCTTAAGTTTTCCGTAGTTGTTTTAAAAATGGAAGCGAAGAAACATGCGTAGATCTGTGAAAGTTTCTTTATTGAATATATGGATATAGAAGAGATTGTAGTACGGCTGTAAATCTTAAAAGAATCAAGAATATTTATGATCCTAGCTGATAATCTACGTGAAACTAATATTCTTAGTAGTCATTCTTGACAAATAAGCAGTTCTTGATGCTTCAAAACAGATATGGACGACTACCAATAGGGTATGTTTATATCGATTTAATGCGTAAGTTTTCTATTAGTCTTTCTAAATGTAATACAATTTTTTAATTCATGTTCCTAGATAAGCTACCCTGTTTTTATAAAGCTCTGGAATCTTGAAGCACAGCTTATCTTCCTCATCAGCTTATACCCATTTTATTAATCAATAGATGACCACTTTTTTAATTGACTAGTCGAATTTAAAACATTGTATGATTTTAAAATTTGTATACTATCAAGCTGACGATAAAAAGGAAACACAGATACTTTTATTATTTCGCAAGGCCAAGTAAAAGTTTTTATTATGAAGTTCAGGTACAAACAACATAAAGATTTTCATACTGTATAGTTTTAAAAGTAGTATTTTGAAACGTCCACGGAAGAGTGTTCTCTAATGGATTTTTAAACTGACGGTGTTCCTTTTTAAGCTTGATCTCTGGCAAAATTTTTCAAAGTCTCTTAACTGTTATGATGCTCTTGGGATTGTAATTAAATGAATTCGAAGTTATTACTATTTACGCCACAGATTTTCCATTCAAAACTTAATGTGACAAAGTTTTCATTACTTAATTACTTTTTGAAGATGCTTTAGGGAATATAACTATGAATAAAAAACTGTTTGAAAAAATCTCTAAATGATGCAAAACAGTGCATTTTATATGAAATAACAAATATTACTTCTTTCACAGCTACAAGATAAACTGTAAAACACAAAGAACATCATACCACATTTTGCATATTGTTTTAAACCGTGAACAAACATTCACCTTTTAAAGCACAGATTATTCTTAACACGATAATCTTTTAATTAGTTAATTGCTTCTTGAAGATGCTTTAGGGAGTGCAACTTCGAATGGAAATCTTATTAAAAAAATCTCTAAATTGATGCAAGACTGAAGTTTTATATGAAACAACAAAGTTTAATAGTTATCGTAGCTAAAAGGTAAAATGTAAAATACTGCAAACATCATTCTGCACTATGCATATGGTTTTAAAGCGTGAACTAACACTCATTTCTTTCTGAAAAGGCTCCAAAATGTCTTACAGTCATCCGCAGGAATACTTCTGCCCGGTAGGGCATCTTGTTTGGTTTTTTTTTCACTGTCCAAACCTAGACCAATTTTTGTCGATGGGAAATAGCCACTCAAATCATTAATGTTACCAACTTACATTCTTTTTATGATTTAACAGTCTAAACTCACACTATATTCATTGTATACAAGTACTTTGCTTGAAAAGACTCTAAAAGTGTAAAATATAAGCTCTAGTGAAAGGAATAACTAACATATGGCTAAATCGCAGATGCCAGGTAGAAATGTTGTTTCATGTGAGTCTTATGCAACGTTCTTAAGTTTTCCGTAGTTGTTTTAAAAATGGAAGCGAAGAAGCATGCGTAGATCTGTGAAAGTTTCTTTATTGAATATATGGATATAGAAGAGGTTGTAGTACAGCTGTAAAACTTAAAAGAATCAAGAACATTTATGATCCAAGCTGATAATCTACGTGAAACTAATATTCTTAGTAGTCATTCTTGACAAATAAGCAGTTCTTGATGCTTCAAAACAGATATGAACGACTACCAATAGGGTATGTTTATATCGATTTAATGCGTAAGTTTTCTATTAGTCTTTCTAAATGTAATACAATTTTTTTAATTCATGTTCCTAGATAAGCTACCCTGTTTTTATAAAGCTCTGGAATCTTGAAGCACAGCTTATCTTCCTCATCAGCTTATACCCATTTTATTAATCAATAGATGACCACTTTTTTAATTGACTAGTCGAATTTAAAATATTGTATGATTTTAAAATTTGTATACTATCAAGCTGACGATAAAAAGGAAACACAGATATTTTTATTATTTCGCAAGGCCAAGTAAAAGTTTTTATTATGAAGTTCAGGTACAAACAACATAAAGATTTTCATACTGTATAGTTTTAAAAGTAGTATTTTGAAACGTCCACGGAAGAGTGTTCTCTAATGGATTTTTAAACTGACGGTGTTCCTTTATAAGCTTGATCTCCGGCAAAATTTTTCAAAGTCTCTTAACGTTTATGATGCTCTCGGGAATGTAATTAAATGAATTAGAAGTTATTACTATTTACGCCACAGATTTTCCCTTCAAAACTTAATGTGACAAAGTTTTCATTACTTAATTACTTTTTGAAGATGCTTTAGGGAATATAACTATGAATAAAAAAGTTTTTGAAAAAATCTCTAAATGATGAAAACAGTGCAGTTTCTAGAAATAACAAATATTACTTCTTTCACATTCACCTTTTAAAGCACAGATTATTCTTAACACGATAATCTTTTAATTAGTTAATTGCTTTTTGAAGATACTTGAGGGAGTAGAACTTCGAATGGAAATCTTTTTAAAAAAATCTCGAAATTGATGCAAGACTGAAATTTTATATGAAACAACAGAGTTTAATAGTTATCGTAGCTAAAAGGTAAAATGTAAAATACTGCAAACATCATTCCGCATTATGCATATGGTTTTAAAGCGTGAACTAACACTCATTTCTTTCTGAAAAGGCTCCAGAAAGTCTTACAGTCATCCGCAGGAATACTTCTGCCCGGTAGGGCATCTTGTTTATATTACTTTTGCGTTTTTTAGTGAAGTGAACAACAAGGATTTTGAAGCACAGCTTGAAATCTGAAATTTTGCCAAGCATCCATTTTATGTTTGTATTATGTTGTTTTAGCTCTAAATTTTTCGTTCAATACATTTTATTCACTGATTTTTGGTGGATCTTGCCATTTTAATTGGATTTCTGTGTATGCAAGAAAGCCATATTACAAATTCTTGTTTTCTTCTTATTTAACTGTCCTCCACTCATGATCAATAAAACCTTTTTATATTTTTTTCTTGCTATTTTATGTAAACGTTGGCTATTTTTTGTTTTGAACTAAAGTTTGAAACGCAAATTTCTGATGGATTTTTCGCTTTAATATTTTTTTTGAAACAGTGTTTTTTTTCTTTTGGCTCTTACAACAAATTTTACTTTGATTATAAAATACGTATCCATGTTTCAGTTCAAACATTTCTTTTGTTTGTAGCAAATACTTTCTGATATTACTTGTTAAGCCTTATTTACACCTTTTGAAAGGTATATTAGCATCAGTGTGACATAGGCCTAAGAGATAACAAAAAGTAACAAAGTTTTGTTTGTTTTTGTTTCCATTATATAGGCTTGCAATGTATAGCTTGCTGTGTGTACAAATTGGAATGCTTGAGCGCGGGGGCATTTTTAGCTAAAGCTACATGCTAGTCTATGATTTTGATACCTCAATGTTCATAAAAATACCGGCAGAGGAACGTTATGATGGATAGCTTGTTATGTCAGAAAGCTTATGCATCTATGGATTATTAATTACCCTTTTAATATTTTTTTCGAGCGCAGTTCAATTCTGCTCAAAACAATCTTCTAAAACTAGAATGTAGCTTTAGCTAAAAATGCCCCCACGTTCAAGCTTTCCAATTTGTACAGCAAGCTATACATTAAAAAAGAAAACTTTCCGATACAAACATTTTGTAATTTAAGGATTTATGATTGATTTAGGGCCTGACGAGAGGCATACTCTAAATATATCGACAAACCCAGTCTTTCATGTATGGCAAGATACACAATATTTCAAATATAAATCGAGATCAGTGTCTGTATGCAGTAAAGAAAGCGCGTGCCGAAATGACATATTTTGAAGTGAAAATATTTAAGTTTCACAATGCAACGAAATTAATGAGTAGTGTAATCTTGTGGCATAGTGTAGCGGTGGCTACACTAACTTGGAATATGCAAACCAAAATAGATCTACTTTCACAGCTGAAAATCTGCATAAAACTTTTTGTTACTTTTTGCTATCACTTAGGCATTAGTCACACTCATGCTGATATACTTTTCAAAAAGTGTAAATAAAGCTTAACAAGATGCCCTACCGGGCAGAAGGATTTCTGCAAGCTTTGCTGCTGAAAATGCCACAAAAATGCAACACTAGCACACTAGTCCTGCAAAACTAAGACAGTCACATCATTCAGCTCGAGAAGCATCAGCATTAAATAAACAAAAATGTTGATGCGACTGACAATGTTCGTCAAGAAAGTCAGCCTACCATAACATAAAAAGGGGCTTTTCTTTATGCTATCACGGAGATCATTTATGAAGATCTGTTTTTTTGTACGAATAAGCTGAATGATTGTTACTGGATATTTGCCACCCACGTACTCCAAAAAAGTGCATCGACACAATACGAAACTTTAATTTAACCACATTAAATATAACGAATCCTATAAAAAGATTGTGTATACTGGCGGTAACCAACATATCGTTTGGGCAGCACAAACTAATATATAAAGTTTCTATATTGATCTCCTCAGAATGAAAAATATAAATATCACAATAATAATTACTTAGAAATTAAAGCTCATATCTAATCTAAAAGTTAAAAAAAATACAACATACGCAGGGAGAAAAGAGATAAGCTGATATATAGCCAGAATACATCCAACAATTGCTACTAAATATAGTATAAATAGCTGTATAAAGTGCATATGTTGGTGATGTTGGGGAGGAGCTGAAAGGAAGCTAAGCTGAGCTTTAAAAATCCAAAAGCTTCTAAAAATTGACTTCAAACATGCATACACATACAAAATACACGAAGGTCTTTCATATTTAAAAAGGCTTGGAGCAAAAATAAAACAAGAAATACCTTTTCTTCCACACACCATCATGTATTGGCACTGTTTTCATATTTTAAACTTCAAGAAAACTTCTTTCAAAAAACAGAATAACCACACTGTAATTTAATTTTGTGAACATGATAAGTTCCCAACAGTAATGCAATTCTTTATATAAAATTATAAGCTGTATTAACTTCTTTTAAAGCCATATTTCCATCAAAGAAACTTTTAGCAAACTACACACGTTCTTTCGCTGCCATTTTTAAAACGTTTTGTGGACGATCACATGGCATGGCGAAAATCAGCCAATAAACTATCGCTATTTAAGTGGAGGTGGCTAAATTAGCACCCTTTCGTAGAAATCGGGCATTATGCACCATGACAATTAAGACGGCTTTTTTATGAACCAATGAAATTTAAGAAACAAAAATGCGTAGGTTTGGACAGTAAGATGAACAAGATGCCCTACCGGGCAGAAGGATTTCTGCAAGCTTTGCTGCTGAAAATGCCACAAAAATGCAACACTAGCACACTAGTCCTGCAAAACTAAGACAGTCACATCATTCAGCTCGAGAAGCATCAGCATTAAATAAACAAAAATGTTGATGCGACTGACAATGTTCGTCAAGAAAGTCAGCCTACCATAACATAAAAAAGGGGCTTTTCTTTATGCTATCGCGGAGATCATTTATGAAGATCTGTTTTTTTGTACGAATAAGCTGAATGATTGTTACTGGATATTTGCCACTCACGTACTCCAAAAAAGTGCATCGACACAATACGAAACTTTAATTTAACCACATTAAATATAACGAATCCTATAAAAAGATTGTGTATACTGGCGGTAACCAACATATCGTTTGGGCAGCACAAACTAATTATAAAGTTTCTATATTGATCTCCTCAGAATGAAAAATATAAATATCACAATAATAATTACTTAGAAATTAAAGCTCATATCTAATCTAAAAGTTAAAAAAAATACAACATACGCAGGGAGAAAAGAGATAAGCTGATATAGCCAGAATACATCCAAAAATTGCTACTAAATATAGTATAAATAGCTGTATAAAGTGCATATGTTGGTGATGTTGGGGAGGAGCTGAAAGGAAGCTAAGCTGAGCTTTAAAAATCCAAAAGCTTCTAAAAATTGACTTCAAACATGCATACACATACAAAATACACGAAGGTCTTTCATATTTAAAAAGGCTTGGAGCAAAAATAAAACAAGAAATACCTTTTCTTCCACACACCATCATGTATTGGCACTGTTTTCATATTTTAAACTTCAAGAAAACTTCTTTCAAAAAACAGAATAACCACACTGTAATTTAATTTTGTGAACATGATAAGTTCCCAACAGTAATGCAATTCTTTATATAAAATTATAAGCTGTATTAACTTCTTTTAAAGCCATATTTCCATCAAAGAAACTTTTAGCAAACTACACACGTTCTTTCGCTGCCATTTTTAAAACGTTTTGTGGACGATCACATGGCATGGCGAAAATCAGCCAATAAACTATCGCTATTTAAGTGGAGGTGGCTAAATTAGCACCCTTTCGTAGAAATCGGGCATTATGCACCATGACAATTAAGACGGCTTTTTTATGAACCAATGAAATTTAAGAAACAAAAATGCGTAGGTTTGGACAGTAAGATGAACAAGATGCCCTACCGGGCAGAAGGATTTCTGCAAGCTTTGCTGCTGAAAATGCCACAAAAATGCAACACTAGCACACTAGTCCTGCAAAACTAAGACAGTCACGTCATTCAGCTCGAGAAGCATCAGCATTAAATAAACAAAAATATTGATGCGACTGACAATGTTCGTCAAGAAAGTCAGCCTACCATAACATAAAAAAGGGGCTTTTCTTTATGCTATCGCGGAGATCATTTATGAAGATCTGTTTTTTTGTACGAATAAGCTGAATGATTGTTACTGGATATTTGCCACTCACGTACTCCAAAAAAGTGCATCGACACAATACGAAACTTTAATTTAACCACATTAAATATAACGAATCCTATAAAAAGATTGTGTATACTGGCAGTAACCAACATATCGTTTGGGCAGCACAAAATAATTATAAAGTTTCTATATTGATCTCCTCAGAATGAAAAATATAAATATCACAATAATAATTACTTAGAAATTAAAGCTCATATCTAATCTAAAAGTTAAAAAAAATACAACATACGCAGGGAGAAAAGAGATAAGCTGATATAGCCAGAATACATCCAAAAATTGCTACTAAATATAGTATAAATAGCTGTATAAAGTGCATATGTTGGTGATGTTGGGGAGGAGCTGAAAGGAAGCTAAGCTGAGCTTTAAAAATCCAAAAGCTTCTAAAAATTGACTTCAAACATGCATACACATACAAAATACACGAAGGTCTTTCATATTTAAAAAGGCTTGGAGCAAAAATAAAACAAGAAATACCTTTTCTTCCACACACCATGATGTATTGGCACTGTTTTCATATTTTAAACTTCAAGAAAACTTCTTTCAAAAAACAGAATAACCACACTGTAATTTAATTTTGTGAACATGATAAGTTCCCAACAGTAATGCAATTCTTTATATAAAATTATAAGCTGTATTAACTTCTTTTAAAGCCATATTTCCATCAAAGAAACTTTTAGCAAACTACACACGTTCTTTCGCTGCCATTTTTGAAACGTTTTGTGGACGATCACATGGCATGGCGAAAATCAGCCAATAAACTATCGCTATTTAAGTGGAGGTGGCTAAATTAGCACCCTTTCGTAGAAATCGGGCATTATGCACCAATGACAATTAAGACGGCTTTTTTATGAACCAATGAAATTTAAGAAACAAAAATGCGTAGGTTTGGACAGTAAGATGAAAAAAAAAAAAAACAGAACAAGATGCCCTACCGGGCAGAAGGATTTCTGCAAGCTTTGCTGCTGAAAATGCCACAAAAATGCAACACTAGCACACTAGTCCTGCAAAACTAAGACAGTCACATCATTCAGGTCGAGAAGCATCAGCATTAAATAAACAAAAATATTGATGCGACTGACAATGTTCGTCAAGAAAGTCAGCCTACCATAACATAAAAAAGGGGCTTTTCTTTATGCTATCGCGGAGATCATTTATGAAGATCTGTTTTTTTGTACGAATAAGCTGAATGATTGTTACTGGATATTTGCCACTCACGTACTCCAAAAAAGTGCATCGACACAATACGAAACTTTAATTTAACCACATTAAATATAACGAATCCTATAAAAAGATTGTGTATACTGGCGGTAACCAACATATCGATTGGGCAGCACAAACTAATATATAAAGTTTCTATATTGATCTCCTCAGAATGAAAAATATAAATATCACAATAATAATTACTTAGAAATTAAAGCTCATATCTAATCTAAAAGTTAAAAAAAATACAACATACGTAGGGAGAAAAGAGATAAGCTGATATAGCCAGAATACATCCAAAAATTGCTATTAAATATAGTATAAATAGCTGTATAAAGTGCATATGTTGGTGATGTTGGGGAGGAGCTGAAAGGAAGCTAAGCTGAGCTTTAAAAATCCAAAAGCTTCTAAAAATTGACTTCAAACATGCATACACATACAAAATGCACGAAGGTCTTTCATATTTAAAAAGGCTTGGAGCAAAAATAAAACAAGAAATACCTTTTCTTCCACACACCATGTATTGGCACTGTTTTCATATTTTAAACTTCAAGAAAACTTCTTTCAAAAAACAGAATAACCACACTGTAATTGAATTTTGTGAACATGATAAGTTCCCAACAGTAATGCAATTCTTTATATAAAATTATAAGCTGTATTAACTTCTTTTAAAGCCATATTTCCATCAAAGAAACTTTTAGCAAACTACACACGTTCTTTCGCTGCCATTTTTAAAACGTTTTGTGGACGATCACATGGCATGGCGAAAATCAGCCAATAAACTATCGCTATTTAAGTGGAGGTGGCTAAATTAGCACCCGTTCGTAGAAATCGGGCATTATGCACCAATGACAATTAAGACGGCTTTTTTATGAACCAATGAAATTTAAGAAACAAAAATGCGCCGGTTTGGACAGTAAGATGAAAAAAAAAAAAAAATCAGAAAAACACGGACGATCGTAAAGTATTTCTTGCTT
Source organism: Turritopsis dohrnii (assembly GCA_027922465.2). Classification (NCBI taxonomy): domain Eukaryota; kingdom Metazoa; phylum Cnidaria; class Hydrozoa; order Anthoathecata; family Oceaniidae; genus Turritopsis; species Turritopsis dohrnii. The sequence goes on from BQMF02000286.1 coordinate 28,435, forward strand.
GCGCAGAAATCCAAAAACACGGACGATCGTAAAGTATTTCTTGCTTACGCAGAAATCCAAAAAACAGGAGAAAGACGATCGTAAAGTATTTCTTGCTTACGCAGAAATCCAAAAACGAAGAAAAACACGGACGATCGTAAAGTATTTCTTGCTTACGCAGAAATCCAACAAGTAATATCAGAAAGTATTGCTACAAACAGAAGAAATGTGTGAACTGCAACCATGGATACGTATTTTATAATCAAAATAAGATTAAGAAATTAAAGAAATTCTGTGAAAACCAAAAGAGAAAAAACAAACTTTTTCGAAAAAAATTTAAAGCGAAAAATCCACTAGAAATCATTTCAAGCGTTTCAAGCTTTGATTCAAAATAAAAACTAGTCAAGATTTAGAGCTAAAACATCATATATACAAAAATAAAATACATGGTTGGTACAATTTCAGATTACAAGCTGTGCTTCAAAATCCTTGTCGTTCCCTTTACTAAAACAACACAAAAGTAATATGAAAAATGTCTAAGCAATTTAAGTATACTACCTTCCTAAATAACATAGTATAATATAATAATAAATTAGAAAAAGATACCAAAAAACATTCTTTCTTCCACCTGCAGTACCATGCTTTGAAACGGAAAAAAAGCAAAGTCAGCTAATAATTGTATACCACCGTGTAACAGCAACACGAAAAGTTGGAAGATGATGATGAACAAAATCGAAAACTGACTTTCGCCTATCTCGTGAAACTACTATGCCTCCTCGCTCGCTTACGCTCGCTGCGGGGGCAAAAAAAAAAAAATTCCCTTACGTGTAAACGTAGTATAAGTATCCAATTGTCCCGAATTTATTGAAACTCCGTGTCGTGACCTAATTACATCCAATTACAGTGGAACCTCCTTAAAGCGAACATCCTCTAAAGCGGTCACCTCCTTAAAGCCTGATTTCCACTCAGGATAATTTCAATTGGATCAGAACGGACCGGATCGATTTTTGATCTGCGCATGCGTATTAATTAAAGTTTTGCGATCCGTTTCGATCCATTTCAGTCCAGGAAAAAGTTGAAAAAAGTTCAACTTTTTTCGATCCGGTCCGCGGATCAAAATTTTTTAACAAATGAGAATCGGGCTTTTTCTATAATTTATTATTCAAGAGGCTAAACACAGTAAACACAGTAAACATGATCGTAAAGTTTAAGTTCCCTGATAAGAAGGTGATATTCGCCTTTCCAGCCCCTCTCTTGAAAGATCTTACGAACCCATACACTTTTCTTATATTTCTTCTTTTCCTTAGCTCTTCTTTGCAGACGACCTCTGGTCAAAATTAGAAGTAAAATCCTTTTGTTAAGCACAGCAACCATATTTTCAACTGCGTCTACCACAAAAACTATGTTTGTTTACATGTTTTGTCTGCCATATTTACTAGTTTTCCCGCGCACTTTTCCGTCTGCGCGAATGAAAGGAAATCGCTCTCCGGATCGGAACAGATCAAAAATCGATCCGGTCCGTTCCAATCCAATTGAAATTATCCTGAGTGGAAATCAGGCTTAAAGTGGACATTATTTCCAGTAGCCGCACGACAATTCCACCTAAACTTTACCTCTATAAAGCGGACACCGAAAAACTTCGACAAGAACATCAAAATTCAGTATTTTGTTTCATTTTCTTGTTATAATTTTCAGTCCTTACGGTTTTTTAATATGCCAAACAAATGTTTATTTTCAGGTCCAATTTCATTTTATGAATGATTTTTACCTAACTGGGCTATAGCAAAGAGTAATATGGACATGCCTAATGGGTTCTCGACTTACGAGTAAAATTTCTTCCAAGTATCTGGCCAAAATAAGCAAAACCTCTCCAAGCGGACAAAGGTTCCACTGTACACCCAACCTTGATTTTATATCGTTTATTGTTTTAATGATTGTGCAAATTTATTACTTAATAATCATCGATTCCATTTCAACGGAGATCCAACGAAAGGGCGGAGAAAAGATCCACTCATTCACTTTACTGAATCACTTTTTCTTAAGCGAAAAATTTGAATAAAATTGAAACAATTGAACAAAGATGAATTTTAGTTCATGAGCGAATACACAAAACATTTACTTAGTTGAAACCTGAAAAAGATTGACAAACATGGGTCATAACCATTTTTTTCATTTTCTATGTTGATATTAGCTATAACAAAAAAACCATGTGTAATTAAAAAGTTTCGTGGTCATAAAATGGTATATTAACAGCTTTTTAAGTCGCCCGGGTAAACATTTAGAATTTTTTTTAATTTCATAAGACTCTTCGAATTAAAGAAAATGTGTAATCACTTTATTGACAGTAATTTTTTTTCACAAGTAATCTTCACTAGCTCAAAGAACAAACCAAAACATGCATATTGTCATCATAACGTCATGTAGCAGTCGACGTCTTATCGTGACGAACGTTGAGAAAATACGTCTCTCAGGTTGAACCTAACTATTTTTTACACTTTATCACCAATTTCGTGGAAATGTATAACCCAAAGCTATCAAAAGTTTGATTGAGGATGCATCACAAAATGCGTTTCAATTAAAATAAAAAAGTACACATTTTCAAAATAACAATCAAGCGACATTTTCCATATTTTCCACAATTAGTGTGTTGTAACTAACAACATGATGAATAGTTTCAAAATACACAGACGATCCAATGTACCACATACCATATTTACCTTGCATTTCCATGATCTTCCAGATAACTCCTTTCTGTATATCTGCAATAGAATAATGCGGGAAATAATCCCATGTTTTGCTAAAAACAATCCTTATACTGCTCGCTGACATTTTCTGGAAATGCTTCGACAGGATTTGCTTTAATTCACTTTCTGATCCGTTCTGTAAGTTTCTTTGATAGGTAGTATACGTTGTAACTGGCCGGTAATCGTCTCCGGTCGGATATTGACTTGACTGATACTTTGCCCCTGTGTAGTTGTGATTTAAGGAAAATCTATCAATAATTAATTCCACTGTACCCTCATTTGCTTTCCTCTCGTTGTTTAGATAAAGATTCCACGGACTAAAACCATGTTGCTCATTACTTGAATCTACAATACTCGTCGTGTAAAGTATTGTGACAGTCCCTGTTAAGAGTTCTTTTTCCAGGGGAATTTGGTTAACCCAACTTGCTATAGATGACTGCATATCTGGACTCCAGATTAAAAAGTCGAAATGTTCCCACTCAGCGGGCTTTTTATTTTGACTTATAAGCAACCTCACCTCTCTGCTGTTTTCCTCGTATTCTCGATAAACTTTTTGGATGTCAACATTGAAACGAACACGCAAATGTTCTTTATCGACAATGACCTGCCATAACTTTTGGTATCCACATTTAAATATAAGGGTTTCTAGACAGGAAATTCAGTTTGAGAAAGGTTAATTTTTTTAGGTGTTATTGCAATAAAAGTTGGATAATATTACCTGGTTTTTTGATAAAGATTTTCTCTAAATATATTAAACCATAAAAAGCTGATACTTGATGCATGTAACCATATGCAAACTCTTCGAAGTAACCATAAAAAAATGAGACCAACATTTGTAAGTTGTTCTTCATAAGAAAGTCATAAAGGCTTCCATTGATTAACTCAGGATTCTAAATACAAAGACAGTGAGGCATTAGTTTTTTCAATAACACTTAATTAAACAAAAACAAATGAGCCTGCACATTTTTCCATGATTAATGGAATAGTTTGGATTGGGCAATCATAAGATGAAGATAAGATTCAGAACTTCATGTTTACCGTAAATTTACCGATTAAGCGCCCAGGACTCAATTAAGCGCCCCGTCCGATTAAGCGCCAAGGTTAGAGACTTTTTTATTAACCTCCCAAGACCCAATTAAGCCCTTCGTCCGTATAAGCGCCCACCGTAAAAGTGCAAAAAAATTATAGGCGCCCAGGGCGCTTAATCGGTCATTTACGGTATTTAAAAGTGCAACTTAATGTAAATAAGCTGATGATGACTACTGGATGTTAGTCGAAACATCTTTTAATAATTTTAATAATTGTATCAAATATAGTATTGCCAATGTTAATCCATTTTTTCAACAGCTACATTGAAACAAATGATATTCTACTCATAACCCTTGAAATGCGTTAGGTCTCCATTAGGTCGTTCACCATAGAAAAAAAAGTTAAGCAAAAATAAAAAGTTGGTAAAACATTAACAAACAAATTTCAATCTGAATCTCTGACGTTCTCATAAAAAAAACGTTTTCTTAATTGCCAACATATTTCACTGTAATTTTCTCACAATTTATTAGATTTCGCTAAGCGAAAGATATTGGTTTCGGCGGCGTTCTATCTATCTATCTATCTATCTATCTATCTAATCTATGTACGGCGAAGGTTTTTTAGTATCGCACTTACTAACTTAAAATTCTTTTATTTCTATTTCTTTTTATCCGTGCTCTCATGACCATGATATGTTTTCGTATATTTCGTGAGCTATAAAGTGTATTTACCACATAGTCACAAAAAAAGGATCTTTCCCTAAAGGGAAAACAAAAAGAAGGGTTTCAATTACTTTTTTGCTTCGAAGTACCACTATGAAATTTAAATTAAGTAAACTTTAGTGACGCTTTTGGTGTTGATATCCGTCGAAGATCAAATGCAGTGAAGAAGAAGCTTTACAAGCAGTTTTAATTTTTAACTCTAACTTCAAACCGTCTATTTCAAACAAACTATTTGTTTGTTATTTGATTTGTTTATTTTGTTTAAGTATTTTGGATAGATTTTCGTTTTTTAAAATTTTTTCGAACAAATCTTTTTTTCTTATCTCTTTTGGCTCACGTTTTTCTTACAAAGTCATTTTTTTAGCTCATACAAGTATATTTCTTTTGTTTCAATTTGTGATGTGTTTATTAATAAAGTTAGGTTTACACAATAAAACTTTTTTTATTTCTATGCTTACACTAGCAGATCTTTTTAACAAAATGTATCTGTAGGGCAACTAGGCTCAGAAACAGGGAGGTTACGCAGAAATACGAAAACACGTATCACTATGGAGACGGGTTTATTATAAATTCCGCTCTGCAACCCAATGAATCCTCAAGTATGCATTTAGAATGGGCGTTATTTATAGGTCGCTATTCTTAAAAAAACATAAGCGAAATCTTTCGACCATCCGGTCGTCTTGTTATTATTCTTGCTAATCTCAATATCGGGTAGTATGACAATTTCATATTTTAGACATGCACAATCATAACAGATTAGGAGATTTGACTGGTTTTGGCATGTTGGAAGTTGTGATTAACCTTACCTTTGGCCTCGGAAGTATTACTCCTCTATATTTCCCAAAGATGTGGTCACGAAGTTCAAAATATCGTTTCAGAGCTTTTTCAAGTTCCTCACTAATAGCTTTATCATCCATACTTTCGTAAATGCCTCCCAACACATTTTTTGCATAATACACAAAAAATTCTTGATGGGTCATTTCTTTTCCATCAAACCAAACCGAATCCAGGTCATTCTTTTGAAGTATTTCGCCTGGTAAAAACTTTTTTGCAAGCTCATGAATGTAGTAGTTTGATCGAAAGATAAATGCACCAGCATCAAAGGCCGTATTTCAGTGATAAACCGTATATGCCTTGCCACCAATTCTCGATGATCTTTCCAAGATGTGAATGTTTTTGAAACCTTTCTGTTTGAGTAAGTAAGCCATGTGAACACCAGATGGACCAGCACCAACAATTGCAATGTTATCATCAAATGACTTCGGCCCTTTGATTTTGTAAGGTAGCTTTATTTCTCCATTTACATAGAAGAAACTCATCAAGATGATAAGAAGAAGCACCTCCATCTCTATGAATATAACATTTTTTAAATGTTTTATTTCATCCTAAGGATTTTCAACAAATTTTATAAGGAGCAATTTAATTCAGTATTGACAATTGTCCTTTAGAGGCGACAGACTGTCCTTGATTACATGCTTAAACACTATAACATCGAGGTTCACCTGCTTCCGATATATCAATACCTATAAGTTGAATTGGAATATTTAGTGACTATTATTTCTGATGACAACATACACTTGGATATCAAGCTTAGTGTTAAGCAGAGTGGATTGACAAGGCTCGTGCATAAGTGTTGATCCCCTACCTCGTGTTCAGTTCGAGCAAGTTACAAGATGTAATAAACTGTTGGTAATATCACGTGATAAAACGCACATTTTGCAGCTCTTGTAGCCAGGTAACATGTAAAGCTGTTAAGGAGTCTCCAGGTGGAGAATGTTTCTTTTTAGTTCTTATTGAATTAATCGATTGTTTGCTACTGAACTCTACCTACCTTGATTCTCTGTTGTTTGTAAAACATTTCAAGCATTTTAGGAACCTTTGTGAGTCTATTGTAGGTTCCAAATAGTAAAAAAAAAAAAGTTTTAGCTGAAGAGTATGTTTATGTGACAGGATTCAAACATTACATTTAGACGGTGAAAACACTTGTAAAAAGTATTTGAACAAATGAGGCTAGGCCTGAACCTTACCCTCACCCAGACACTTTAGGTTTACACCGTAAAGTCTACTGTTTGAATCCTGTCCCATGAACTGTATGTAAAGATTAATTCGTTATCAGTACACCAAGTAGGTATATACTCCATATGAGAGGATTCCTGCAATAGTTTGGAGGCCTTCAATACTTTAGAACCAACTCGACAGAGTTCTACCTGATAACAGTTCGAGCAGAACTGAAGAGGTGAACTAAGGAAGTAACCGGGAGATTTTATTCCTTAGGCTTCCATCCGTAATGGTTGGTTCTTCCGCACGCCGACTTGCAACTATTAGTTAAGACTTACCGCCAGCGATACGTATAGCATTGCTCTAACTTGCACGAAGGCCAGAGTGCAGAAAAAACCCAGCCTGCTTCGAATTGTCACTGTTTGTTATAAAAACATCGTGTGCTCAGACTACCTCCGATTTGCGCTCAAAGCGGAAGATTTTTTCAAATTGTTCACAACAACCACAAACATATATAGAAACATTACGTCACGCAGAAAATCATCTATTAAAAAATCAATTCTTCTTTTCTGATGAAACCTCTTTTTTGGTGAAAAACTCAAAACAACAAAGTTTGAAGACATCTAAACCAAGTTTTGATGGAATGAACATTTATCTTGGACTTAAACTTGGCTTCTATTGTGAAATAACATGACTAATAACAATTGTTTCAACAAAAAAAAATATTTAAAAAATCATTATCTTGATAAACAAATTAGTCAGTTAAAGCCCGGTTCTTACTAAGCCTTTCCTTATGCCTTCGTAAATTACCATATATGTCACAGTAAGATGTGCGATATTTCCTCTGTTTCCTAGATAAAGCGGAAATGCAGTTTCTTTTCCCGTTCTGGACGACATCTAGTTTGTTATATATGTCAGCGCACGCGCTTAGCATGCTTATAAAAGCATTTCTTGAAAATCAATTTAATTTTCAAACCTGTGGTGAACACAGATACAAAGAAGTTAGAAGTCGAGTAGATATCGATAACATAGGTAACCAGCACAGATTTTGTAGGGGTGTTCTCGACAGTATCGATAAAGCCGTTGAAATGATCGATGTGTTAATTCAGCGAAAGAATCCCGTAATGAAGGCATAATAAACTTATCCTTAAACGTGTCAAACTGATAAGAGTAGCGGATCGGGAATCTTGGGCTGCAGTAAACGACTCTTTGAGTGATGAATTGGCTTCTGATTCTGAGGGCGAAAAGCATTTAAATCGTTCTGTTAGAAACGCTTATAACAAAATCAAGAAGCGGTTAAATAACCTTCAAAATTTCAAATTCGATTGGCGTTTTCGATTTACCACATGCCAATTGCACCAGAACATCAAAGAGTTTGGGTTTTACATTGTTTTTTCCAAACATTGTCACCTGGTGTTTTGTGTTTGTTGTTTTACCTTCTCGATTGGTCAGTGCTTGCTGCACTTTTACAGAAACGATACTAGTTTTTCTTGTCTGGCATCATGACATCACATCTCTCAAGGCCTACAAACTTGGAAAGTCTGATAAACATTCAATATGACAACACGCAGAGCGACTGTGTATCTGTGGCTGTTTGTCATTATTGGAGTTTTTACAGTAATTATTTCTCCAGATGGAATTAAGTGCACTCTCAACAAAAGGGAAGTTTACAGCATTGAATCAAATACTTTTATAACCTCAACGTTATGGAGTATCAGGAAATCTTTTACCTGTTAAAGGTATTTGTTTGTACTGCTTTTACTCAAAGCTGACGATGAAAATGTAATTGAAATCAAATTGAATGAAGAAAAACAAGTGCAGCCAGGATAAACACAAACTGAACAAGAAAAAAAGAAGGGTCAAGAAGAACAAAATAACGAAAATACACAATGAAGAGAAAAACTGTTATTAGCGAGATACTTTCTTCGTCATTTTTTGTCTTGGAAATTGGTCGGCAAAAAATGACTAAACTCGAAAATTTAGTCGGCAAAAAGTGACTAAATTTTGTCCAAGTGACTAATTTTTTTTGCCGACTTTTTATTTTTGCCGACTAACATTTTTGCCGACTTTTATTTTACCGATAAGGTATGTTACGAAAGGCGAAAGAGATCTTGAAGCAGAAAGCATCGAAGCAATTTGGTTGGAAATAACATTCCCAAAATCGAGCCCTTTGCTTTAATACCGATTCACTATATTAGATAAGCGTTACAAAGAATATATTTGGTAAAGCTTGGTTCCCACTAGAGCTAAAATGGGATAGAAATGAGATAGACATGAGATAGGATGAGATGAGATAACTTTCGAATCTAATGAGAATGATCTATCTCATTTTCAGAATATTTGATCTCTTTTTGTCTCATTTTCATCTCACTTCTATCACATCTTTGGAATCAAAAAATTTTCATTCCAAACGAATGAGATAGAACATCTTCAAAGGTTCCGACGAACATTTTTCACATTTCCACGTGTTTCTTTTGCAAATCATATTGTGCATTAATTCTAACGATGATTTTGATGTGTCTTCTTGTGTGTTGTGTGCATAGTACGAGATAGTGAAAATGTCACAAGAAAAAAAAAAGAATTTGGAGTTCTATATTGAAAAATGAAGTTTTGGCGGAAAGTGTTGACGATGAAATTTTCAATGTTTTTCGCCTTCTCTGAAGTATTTCACCCGCCCAAATTCGTCTACGTTGGCGATCTTTTTATTTTAGCAAGCGTTTTCTTCTCATTTGTCAAAAAAATTAAATAACTAAGATTTTCTTCCTCAAAACTATTCCACTACTACTGATGTCGTATATATTTCCTTTTTCACTTGTGTAGCTTGTCTTTGCGCTTTTGAGATCAATTTGAGATATAGTGTGAATGATCGATCGCCCATCTTAAATTTTATCTCATTTCTGTCTCATTTTCGAAATCTCATTTCTATCTCATTTCTATCTCATTTTAACTCTAGTGGGAACCAAGCTTAACGGATTTGTTTGTTTTTTTCTGTGTCTTTCCCTTGAGCTCCAGTTCGATCCTTCGGTTAGGTTGAAAGAACTCAGTATTAGATCTTCCTTCGATTTTTACTTATAAAATCTGAATTACACTTCAGGCGCTTCGCGCCCTTACGTAATTCGTTAATTTCATAACGTAATAATCTCAGTCGATCTAATACTGAGTTCTTTCAACCTAACCGAATGATCTCCCTGGATCTCGGTGCCGTGAAAAAAGGCCGGGAAATGGTAACTCTTCCTCTGTTCAAAGGGTTTTTTTGTTGTTTTTTTTAATTATTGTAATAATAACAATTATAACTATTTCAGTACTTTATCCTGGTAAGTTCGCTCATTGGGAATGACCTCTTTATGGTAAAACCTCTACCATGTAGAAGCATTTGACCAAGAGCCCCTTTCTAAGATATCATTAACAGACAAACTCGCTATATCCGCTTTAGAAGTGGACGCAGAACGGGTTGAGTGGCCTGCAAACTCACCCAATTCAGTAACACCTGACAAAGTTAAGGTTTCCTTTATCCGACGAGAAATGGTAGAGCTTGTCACTTCCTTATGTGGCTTAATCATACTTAGTAATAACTGAGATTGACCCTTTGTTCTCCATTCTTTAGATCTTAAAAGATATTCATCCAAACATTTTACAACACACATTTTAGGATCTTCCTCAAACGCATAAAACTTTACGAAAGGTGGAGCTCTACCTTTTCTCCAACCTTTGTGTAATTTTCCATAATCAAACTTATATTGATTCTCAACACGAGCCATTTTATCTATTTGCAAATGATGAATTTGAATTGCACTGGAAGCTGACACTAAAGCGATTAGTATAGCTGACTTCAAGGTTAGTCTTTGGCAGACAACTGAGAGTTTTCACCCCAATTTTTCTTGATGTCATTTACTTGTACGTCCCATATGAAGGTACACCTAGGTTGGGGAGGTCTTGCATAGACAATTCCAGTCATGAGTTTAGAAACATCAGGGTGTGAACCAACTTTCTCCCCATTAACATAATCATGGTTAGCTGAAATTGCAGACCTATTGATAGTTAATAGTTCTATACTCATGGCATGCATCAAATAATTCCGCTAAGAAATTCAGAATCATCTCTACATTACATGAAACTGGATTAATTTGTTTCCTAGAACCAGCCAGCCCACTTTCGCCAGGCCGATTCGTAACCCCCTGTTGAAGATTCTCTTCGACATCCTGCGATAAGCTTTGAAGCCGACTCTGAAATTCCTGAATCAGAAAGTCTCTTCCTAAGACTTTCCAGACCACCCATCGCAGACTGTTGTTGATGGTCAATGGATGAGAATTTCCTGAAGGATTCTTGAGAAGATCGCTTCTTCTTGGTAAGAGAACTGGGTTCTGTATCGACATTCTTCTTGGTAAGAGAACTGGGTTCTGTATCGACATTTGCAACAGCTGGGGATACCACTGTTGCGAATGCCAAGTTGGTGTTATGACTATCACTTTGTCTGCTTTGTCCCGACGGATTTTGTGCAAGACTCTGTTTATCAGACAAAATGGTGGTAAAGCGTACAGAAAACCCCTTGACCAACTCTGTTGCATAGCATCCGTTGCCCGACTGAATGGATCCGATCTCCATGCAATGTAGAGAGGAAGTTGATGAGACAGGCGGGAAGCAAATAGATCTATTTCCGGGAACCCCAATACTAGACATAATTTTCGAAACATTATTGGGCTTAGTATCCACTCTGACCGGTCCATGTCCTGCCTTGACTCCTGGTCAGCTACCACGTTCATAGCACTGGGAAGGTACTCGGCAGTAATTGTGATCTTGCGTTGCAAAAGAAATCCCCAAATCTCTTTGCTAATTTCTATCATCCTTAGGCTCTTGGTTCCCCCCATTTTCATCAAATACCTCAGAGCTGTTGTATTGTCTATTTGAAAATGAATAGATTTCACTGACTTCTCTTTCACAAAACTGAAAAGAGCTAACTTCACTGCCAACAGCTCTAGAATATTGATGCGATATTCCTTCTCCTTTTCTGACCATACACCCCTTGTAGTCTGACCCTGACATGATGCGCTTCAACCTATCCTTGACGCATCCGTCTGAATAATCAACTGTGGCGGGTCTTGTACAAGACATCTTCCATTCGAAATTTCTAAATTCTGAATCCACCAGTTCAACTCCAGCCTTGCCTGTGCATTGAGGCTTATGGACTCCTGAAAACAGCCTGTTTCCTGTAAAGCGCTGACTGTAACTGTTGCAGATGTCTTAACTGGAGTTAAGCCGGTAGTACTGCTTGAATAGTTGATGTCAAAAGACCCATGAGCCTTCTCAACTCTAAAATGGACGTTGTTGATTGTCTTGTGCATTTCCATACACCTCTGTTTTACTTTGTGCAGTTTCGGTTGGGTCAAAGTTAGAGTGAGATTTGTAGAATCTATCAACAGACCTAGGAATTCTATCTCCTGAGTAGGATCTAATACTGATTTCTTAAAATTTATCACAAACCCTAGATGCTGCAGCAAGAAGATCACAGTGTCCCTTGCAATTAATAATTGGCTGTATGATTTTGCCAGAATTAACATATCATCGAGATATATTACAATTCTTACATTCAATCTCCTTAACACAAATATGGGAACTTTGAGTAATTTTGTAAAAACTCTGGGAGCAGGACCCAGACCAAGGCATAGGCATAGGAACTCGTAAAGTTTTCCTGACCATTGAAAGCGAACATTGGTTTTGGAGAGTTTGTGTAATGGAACGGAAGAATAAGCGTCCTTCATGTCTAACTTGCACATGAAATCTCCTTGCTGCAACATGAATTTGAGATAATGCAAACCTTCCATTTTGAAGTGTATGTAGGGAATGCATTTGTTCAATTTTTTTTTTTTTTTTTTTTTTTTTTTTTTTTTTTTTTTGACATTTATTCGGGTTCCATTATACAAATGGTTCTTATCCCTATAATAACATAATAATAACAACAATAATAATAAAAAGTTGTTTAGAACAAAAATGATACAAGAAGCATGGAGATCTAGGTTTCAATAAGAGTTGTAGATTTTGGTTTTGTTAAATGGTCGTTGATAGATTAAATAGAGAAAAGGCATAGGCTGTAGTTGTATATCAGCGGAAGGTCTCCTTCAACTCTGAAAGACATCGTTAGAGATAAAACGTTGGCTGTGTTGAAATAAACAGCTCATTGAAACCGTAGCAGCCAGCACTTATTGCATAATAAGGATTTTTTTTTTTTTTTTTTTTTTTTTTTTTTTTTTTTTTTGTGATAACTATATATATATATATAAAAGAAAAATTCTATAATATAAAACCCAAGCATAGGAAGGCTCACTGTGGAGGCTCAGAGATTATCGTATGGTTCGATATGTCTAAACGAGATTTGGAAATAAGAAAATCTTGGTAACTTGGTGAAGGTTGAAAAATATGGAAACTCGGTATAAACGAAAGCGCTGTATAGAGTTGGTTTGCAGAAATTGATAAGGAAATGCTTATACAATCGGAGAACCTAGCCTTCCCTTGCTAAGGCAATGGCGATTGATTTATCTAAAAAATATTTTTTCGTTTGACTGTAAAATGTTGAAATTGAATCTAGGTTACGTATATTTTTTGGCAAATCATTAAAAACTTTAGACACTTGGTTGTTGAAAGTGCCATTTTCACCAGGTTCAATCATTATTCCATTATCAATAGATCGGAGAGTCCTTTTGAACTTGAGCTTTTTCATAGACAAGTAGTCCGGCCACTTTTCATCGTTTAAAGCTTTGAAACCTGCGATCGAGAGGTCCAATTCACAACGTTGCTCAACAAGAAGCCAACCCAAACTTGTCACATCTTTCAGGGTGCAGTAGCGACGGAGAACGTACCCGGCTGCACACGACTGTACACGTTGGATGCGCTTTTTCAAGTATTGCGGAATTTGAGCGTACACGGTATTGCAATAACTCAGTTTGGAGAGGACAAGAGATTCCGCGAGTGTTTTCCGAACTCTATACGGGGTGAATCTCTTGAACCTTTTTATCGTTTGTAAATTTGCGTAAGCTGACTTTGTTGCATAATTCACTTGAGGTAACCAGGAGAGGTTTTCGTCCATTTGGATACCGAGTATCTTGACATACAGTTCTTGTCTTACTGATCGGCCTTCTGAACGTAGGAGGTAGGATCGATCTGATGGCAGTGATCTGGGTTTTCGAATAACCATCATTTGTAATTTGTCGCTGTTGAAAATCAGACCATTATCTCTCGACCAGTTGCATAGTGATGTTAGGTCTAGTTCAATTGCCTTGATGGATTCGAAAAGGTTTTGTTTGGGACATGATTTGCAGAGGGTCGTATCATCGGCATATTGGATGGAGGGTGTTTGGATTTCATTTGGTAGGTCGGCAACGTATATGTTGAATAAAATCGGGCCAAGGATACTTCCTTGCGGCACTCCGAAGAAAATATTTTTGGTTTGGGATTTTCGGTCGTCGACCTGTACATATTGTTTTCTGTTCGACAGATAACTGATGATAAGTGAAATAATTGATTGTCCAAATCCTAATCGGCTCAGTTTGCGTACCAATATTGAATGGTCGATGGTATCGAACGCTTTGGAATAATCGATCATTACTGCGATGGTTATGTCATTTTTGTTCATTGCTTTTACAATATCGTCACGCAGTTTCAAGAGAAGAGTGGTGGTGGAATGTCCCTTTCGGAATCCTTTAGGAATCCTTCAATTCCTTTAGGTTTATGACAGGTCGGTATCCCCCGTCCTTTTTGCCCACTAAAAATACATTGCTTATTATTTGATCTGGATGAAATTTGGAAGGTCTTATTGCGCCTTTCCTCGACATCTCGTTTATCTCCACATCCACCAGTTCCTTTTGGGCTTTGTTCATGTGAAGGTTTTTTGGAACTTTGTGTTGTACTGGTTTTTCTTTCAATGGAATTTTGTAACCCTCTACTATAGACAAAATACTTGTGTCCTTTGTCAATTTCGTCCATGCTTCGACAAAGTAACTTAGCCTCCCTGCCAGAGGCACGGCAGGAATCACCAGTCCGGCAAACAACTTTTTAATTACTGGGTGGACATTTTGAAGTTCCGAATCTGGAACTATTGGTGGAGTTGGAGATGTTCACATGCTGAAAATAGGCTGTCTTTTTTGGCATACCTTGTCCTTGGAAGCTGCTATTTCTTCCTCTTTGGTAGTAGAAGTAATGCCCCCCACCACTCTTGCGTGAGGGGCCATCTCGAAAGGGCTGTTGGTAATTATTAGTGGCCCTCTTGGAAGATGAAGACGATGACGATACCAATAAAGTCTTCTTTTTGGCCTCTTTTGTTTTGGTGTAGGCATTCTTAAACTCTTCACCAAGCAGGGAATTTCCTTTACCAATGATATCTCTTTTTTCTTTGATAGTTGTCTTCGCTTCTGTTGCTGGCATTATAAGTGATAAGACATTGTACAGCCGATGGTATGTCATCGTATTCATTGCTTGCCCAGCTAATATGACTGTCTGCTCTGTATGTTTGAGAAGCAGTTCCAAGTCAATCTCAATCTTGTCCTCCTGACTACTAGAAACTTGCTCTAGATACTGGCAAAGCCTGGACAGGGGGCCATACCTCCCTTGTCCGTTGTTGACATTTCTCCAGTACACTATCCAGTAATGTCTCAATGTTGGTCTTTTTGTGTTTTGCGATCTCCTTTAAAAATCATCCATTACCTTAACCTTGGTAATGTTTTTAGGTACTGGGTTTTCATGTAAAATGTTGTCCTTTAATTCCTTTTCCGATAAGTACTTGTTGATATACTGGTTCACGTAGTCTGCTTGATTACTTTCCAACTCATACTCGCATTCTTACTCCGTCGTTTTTACGTGAAAACGAGACTCCTCCAACCTGGACTTGGATCGTTTCTTCTTTTTCTTGCGTCTCTCCTCTTTTTCGTTTTCATCACTGTCAGACGATGATGGTGAACTGCTGCTTGCAGTCGATGATGACGAAGAAGATACCTCGGCGTAACGTATATTTTTTTTTATAAGGAATTTTTTCATAAGAGCTTATGTAGAAAAAATCGCGTTTCTTCGAAAAATGATTCGAAAATCGAAATGATTTATGTTTTTAATTATAATTTCATGAAACTAAAGCAGGGTCAGTCAAAACTAGTGGAGGAGTCCAACATTACAATATTTCTTTTCAGTCTTAAGTGGCGACTAGGTTACTTGCACTCTTTCCTTTTCTAATTTAAATGACTAAACTCTCCTCCACAAATTTTGACTGACCTCTGGCTACGCCATTGGATCCAAGTTACAAAACCAAATTACATGACTTGAAAACCACATCTGGAAAAACTGTTCTCACACAAAAATTCGTATGAGAAACATTACTACAACCTTTCCGATTTATTCCAGTTTTAAGAATTAAAATTGTGTCGATCCTAAAGACATTAAAATTGTCGAAAGCAACCGGTCCTGACAATATCCCTACCTCCACGATCAAGGACGTAAAGGAAAAACTGTCTGTACCCTTATGTATGCTAGCTAACCGCAGTCTTGGAACTGGAATTTTCGCCAAGGTTACCCCAATTTACAAATCAGGTGAAAGATCGGACTTTGATAACTACTAAAGACGCTGTTTTGCACATGCATGATCATATAAGCCATAACATGAACAACTGTCAATCATTCCAGCTTAATTACAAAGCTGCCCTACTGCAGTACAACAGTACGGTGTCATCAGCATACATGACAGAGCAACAACTATCACTAGAAGGAGAATTCAGATGGTTTCAGGAAAATAACCTTGTACTAAACCTCAAACCTGGAAAAACGGAGTTTGCCATATGGAACTAGTCAAAAGTCAAGGACTTACCCATTGTGTGATATAGCCATTCTCGGTTCATCGATTAATTACGCGACCTGCTACGAATACCTCGGAATCACTCTAGACTAAACCCTCACTCTATCAAGCCATACTTAGAAACTATTCAAACGTACTAACCAAAGATTGAATTTACTGAGGAGAGTTCGTCTACAACTAACGTCAGAAGCAGCTAAAACTATATGCAGATCGATGATCGAGCAAATCATGTTATACTGCGCACCAATACATGCTGGTAACCCCGTATTTCACACCAAAGAGAAACAGATCGAGAAAAGAGCTTTCAAAATCATCGGCAAAGCAAACGATAACGACTTATCAAACAAAGTCAAACAAAGAATCGCAACTAAAGCCTTCAAATATCTCCATGGTATCGAATCAAACAATAATATCCTCACCTTCCAGCGATTCGATCACGAGATTCACACGAAGGGAAATGGAAATTGTTTGATCGTCCAAGGATGTCGTAATGAAGCTGGTAGGAAACCCTTTACCGTCCAAGAGGCATTAGCTATTGACAAAATTCCACAAGACTGTAGGAAAGAAATTTCTTTTGTAAACTTTAAAAGGTTTATCTCAAATTTTAAGTTTTGATTGAGTTCAATGGGCTTATGCATAATTTGCTAATTGCCTAGTGACCTTAATTTCGTCTTATCATCATTCCCTTTATCAGACTCAATTCTTTTTTGATTTATTTTTGCAAGCCAGTATGTTTTATATAGTTTTTATCTTATGTTGCAGGTCCTTCATTTATAGCAGAATTTTATTTTTCTGACGAAGTCAGCCTGTGTAAATATGCTTTTAATACATAGATTTTTAACAATGTAATGAATAATCTTCTTGTACATTCAATCGCATAAAAAGGATTCGACTTGTTCGACTGGTGCTGCTTTATGGAAACATGCAATGGAAGCACTGGATTAAGATCAATCTTCTGTGAATTCTTTTCGAATTTTTTAGGCCAGCGAAAGCTATGAAAGTTTTCATGTTGTAGAAGAGAATGGTGACAATGATACTGATATTCTTTGACATTTTTGTATTACGTGAAAAGTTTTATTTGTGTAAAATATTTTCACGCAATCTTTTGTAAAGTTTTTATATCAGATTTTACATTTTATAATAAACGACGCCCTCTAATGAACACCGCCCTCCATTAAACGCCTCACCCTAAAACTGGAACTTGTAATAAAGGAATGTTTTTAAAGGAATGTCATGTATAAATTTCCTTCAGATTAAAAAATAAAAATCTGTAGTCAAGGGTTATTGGAAAAAAGCTTTATAACTTATCGAGATTGGTACAGATGTTAAGTGAAAAATATAAAGCAGATGGTTTATAGCACTGATTGAAACGAACGAAACAATCAAGCTATCAGAAGATATGGAACTCCATTATTCATGTGGCAATTTCATTTCCAAAAAAATCGTTCTCTTTTCCTCGTTGAAACACTGGGTCAAACCATTCTTAAAGTTTGATCTGCAAAAAGAATTTAAGTTTTGAAATTCAGAGATAATTTCAGTTTTGCACAATGGAGAGAATTTTGACAAAATAACGTTTGATATTCCGAATAAGGCCGAACAACAAAATTCTAATAAAATTAATCACAAAAAACATAGAAAACCAATAACCTATTGTGAAAAAAAAATATAATGAAGAGTTGTTTATGAACAAACTTAGAATAGAAGAAACTGCACGAGTTTTCGATCATGAATATTCTTCAAGCCATAGAATTTGCCATTAGACTATTGGCAATATTGATTCATGTCTGTGGAATTTACTTCCTCAAGAAGTCTGTCTTTAGAAATCATAATCAAAGATTGTTGCTGCTGAACTTGAGCGTATCGGAGGTTTTGATGTGCTTCTTCGGAGCCTTGAGTAACATTCTCTTCAGACTGAATTGGCATGGACTTGCCATCCATAGTCTTGTGTTAAAAAACACGACATGTTCTGTTTCATATTACGCCATCATGATTTCACTGACTCTTGACCGGTTTGGTGAAGTGTACTTACATCTCCGCTATGCTCAGTACTGTTCGGGAAAAAGAATATCAATACTGCTAGTCATTATCTGGACGGTCAGCATCGTATTCGGAATTGCAATGCATGTACTGGCATCGATTGATTGGGATGCCATTCCTTTGCTTGTGTTCGTATATATTTATCCAACACTCGAGTTTATCGCTATTGGAGTTATAATTACCACGTACTGCTATTTGTTCGTCAAGTGGAAGATTTTCAGATCCGCTGAGTGCCTCACAAAAAGAAAGTTTTTTGTACCTACTTTGATCATTTTCACGTTCGTCTTGTTTATTTTAGTGCCGGACCAAATTCTCTTTTATATGTACATCTATAAAGGGAAAGTGAAAGGTTATTGGCATTATCTATTTGGTATTTTATACAGCATATCGTTCGTGTCGGACGCTTTTATTTACATGTTTTTAGCGAATAACGTAAGAAAGACAATTAAGAAAACATTTCGAAGTTGGTTTAAGATTAGAACTGACGAAAAGTGGTTGTGAATGAATTTTATTTGCATTGACGAGCTCCATAGCTGTTTGGAGTAATGCTTGTAAATCAATTATTTCAGCCTTATTTCTACCATTATTATCAGTAAATTTTGATGGAGGCATTCATTTTGTCTTTGTGAGGGGAATCCACTTATATATCACAATCAACATTGTTATTGTTATTATTATTATTAAAACATTTATTCGGGTTCCATAAAATACAAATAAGGTTCTTCACCCTAGAAATTAAAATAAATAATAAAAAAAAATAATATAAACAATATAAACAGTATATTACGTATTATTATATGATCTATTAACAATAAAAATACAACAGTCTGGAAAAGTCTGGAAAAAAAATGAATTGGTTAGGTAAATCAAAATGGGAAGATGATTCGAGAATGGATTGTCGATCGGATCGGACAAGACTCGCAGTCTAACAAAAGCAGAACGATTGAGACCTCAATTGAACTCAACAAATTGACCTCAACATGGTGTCGCAATATGATATGTCACATAATATTTGGAAACATTTTAATGTAATACACACTTTTTATAAGAACCAGTAAATCTGACCTGAGGCTTCTTCAGACTGAATTGTTTTTTGCTTTAAAGGGGGTGATCACATGGAGGGGGGCTAGCCCGGTTAGGCGGGCTAACTCGGTTTGTCGAGATCTCGCTACTAGTAAGAAAGTGTCATAAATTTGTGTTTGTGATCACATGAGAAACGAGTCAGCCCACTTTTCCGAGATCTCGATTTATCTAAGCGAGATATCGTTAAAGCGGACTGACGAATTTCTCATGTGATGGCTTTCAACCGGGCTGGCCCCCTTTGCCGCCATGAAATTGCATACACGGCGCATGCGTCAAGCTGAAAAATATATAATAAATATCGCGTGATCAATTCTTTAGCCACACTGTACAAGTTTTTTATATTGTCAAGGTGATTTGAAATAACGAGGCATAATGCAATGATGTCCTTGTTTACCCACTAACTTATTGTCATGCAAAGCAGGCCGAAAATCGTAAGTAAGAAAAAAAACAATCATAAATGAAAACCACTTCTAAACCGTTATGGGTAGCTTGAAAGAGAATTCAAATTAGGAGTTGTTCTTAGTTTTTCGAACAATGATTTGAGGTTATCCAGGTTATTCTTACTTTTGCTCTTATTTTTGGGCCAAATCTGAGGCTCGTGTTCTTATAAAACTGATCTTCTTAAAGAAACGTGCATGTCAATGACATGTAAATGTAACGGTTCGATCGTGCCAAAACGATCCCGTACATTTTTTTGGTCAGTTTTTCAAGCTCTGCAAGATTGGCACTTTTCAGTCGCGATTTAATGATTTATCTTTTTGTCACGGGGTACATAAACTGGAATGGTGGGTTTAGACACATCGTTTTCGAAGTTAAACTTGGTAAAAAGTTTTAACCAGGATACTAGTAATTAAACAATCGCGAAAATTGGTTTACTTTATTATAAGCGGAACTTATAATATTTCCAATTAATGAATATGCTAGGTTTCAACGTTTCGAACCCCTCCGGTTCATTTTCAAGTTAAACAGTAGACATTACATTGCACAAAAATTAACCAGCATTCCAACAGCTCACGACAGTCTGTCTTTTACGGTTTTCCAAAGATTCACAAACAAATCTCCAAATTCCCACCACTAAGATCTATCGTTTCCAGCTTCAACTCAGCCATTACCAAGCTGTCTGAATTCCTTGATTCCTTTCTGAAGCACCAAGCTAGAAAGATCAAATCATTCATAAAGGATACCAAAGATTTTGTAATGAAGCTGAAAGAACTTGGCAAGGTACTTGTAAGTTCCATCCTACTCACGATGGACGTTAATTCTCTACACACAAACATTGACCATACCGACAAACTCATTCCGTCAAAATAACTGAAACATCTGATATTACTTGTCCTTCAATCCAACGTGTTTCGTTTTGGTGATAGTCTATACCAACAAGTTAAAGGGACTGCAACGAGAACCAGATGTCTTCCAACTACGCAACTGTTCCTGAGTGACTTTGAAGAAAGCTTCTTGGAAGAATATCGCCAGAGGACAGGTCTGTCACCCTCTGTATATTATCGATACGTAGACGATATTTTCTTGATATGGAGGCATGGCGAAGACTCACTTAATGACTTTCTCGAATCCTGTTTGGCGAAACGAGAAGAATAAACCAAATAGAGACGTATTAAAGACGTCCTTTTGGTATCTTGAAAGACGTCTTGAAGACGTTTTTGCAGCTTTCATTATAGGTCTTACCCGTTTTAAGTGCGACAAGAGGCGTTACAAAGTGCGATAGGTTGGTGGATGACAGGATAGATCCTAATGTTCGACAGGGATTAAAAGTGCGACGGGATTGCAAAGTGAGACGATTTCAGTGTTATGATATTGTTTGATAGGATTAAGCGACGACTAAGTTACTCGCACGTTATGCGAAGTAAGTTTATATATTCGATCTGTTCAGTCACCTTTCATAAAATATCAACAAACCCTCATAACTCATCCTTTCGTTGTTTTAAATCTATTTTAATGACCTAGTGAGTTTGCAGTTGCTGATGGCATATTTTACGAACGGTTTTTCCTCACAAAGTAATTAGCGAAACTCTAATCTTTATTTCCTTTCCTTTTACTAAACGCCGCAGTACAAGACGGTCATATTTCGTCTCTTATATGAATGAAACCCTTAAGAATATTGATTCTTTTGATAAACTATTCTGATGTTTTGGATCCGATTTCTATTACTAACATTCACTAGTGTTTATAAATAGTGTTCAACGTATTTCCAATTGATGTGTTTGCGCAACTAATTTAAAATTAACAGAACTAAACAATACAAGAAAAATCTCACTCCATGAATTCCATCTATGTTGGAAATACAAGGATCGATGCTGTTTATACATAAATTAATCCACGTATAGCTACCTTTTCTAATAAATCGCTTTCTTTAAAACTATGGTAAAGGAAAGCTACATTTATGACTTTGATATATACACAGACTCTTGTTTGTCATCATTGAGAGACACAAAAATGAATGTTCTGACTATTTTGCAAGTCGCTGGTAGACTGATAGCATTGTTATTACATGTTATTGGGATATATTTTCTAATGAAAACACCTTTTAGAAATTACAGTCAGAAATTACTACTACTCAATCTTAGCTTGTCAGAGATTTTGTTGTGTATAACTGGAGTTGCAGACCTGATATTCGCAGCCAAACGTTTGGATGAGTTTGTTTTGTACGCTTTGGTTTTTAAAAACACAGGCTTGTCAGTATCGTATTATCTGATTATGATCTTCCTGACGCTGGATCGATTTTTCGAAGTGTACTTGCACTTGCGCTACCCCTTGTATTGGTCATTCAAGCGTTCAGCCTTTGTTCTGGCTTCAACGTGGTTGTTTAGTGTCGCCTTTGCTGTTATCCTGTTGTGTTTACTTCCATCCAATAAAAATTCAGTATACTTGATCAGTTCAGTTTACGTTTATCCTGTCATGGAATTCCTGTGTATAATAACAATAACATTCACCTATAGTTACTTGTTCAAGAAAATCAAAGATTCTCGCAAAAAAGACAGGCGAAGTTCGTGTTCTTCTAATAGGTCAGAGTCAGCAGTATCAAAAGCTAAATTATTCGTTCCAACTTTGATTATTGCTACGTTTGTGTTATTCATGCTTATACCAGATCAAATTTATTTTTACATGTACCTTACTGACACTTCAGTACCAGAGTTAATGCATGGTGTAATTGGATTGTCATACTGTGTCGCATATGGTTCTGACGCTGTTATCTACATGTTATTATCGAATAATGTAAGACTAGTGATTCAAAAGGAATTCAAAAATATTTTTACGAAAGTGGATCGGCCTGTAGATAATACAACACAAACCTCATTTTCATCGAATTTATAAAGAAGACATCAACAAAACATTTTGTTTATGGAAGTTGCATGTTGAAGTAAGCGGCACGAATACGTTCAACCATTTTAATTTATTAACTAAATGGAATTCTAAGTTCAGTGAATGTTGGCTTGGCTTAACAGCTGTCATCTTCCGGAAAGCCCTATTGTGGAATAATCTCTTTTCCAGATATCTATTTTAAAGTCATTTTATGACCAAGGCTATGCAAAAAATCCTTCATTTGACAAATGCGAACATTTCAGAACATAAGACACAAATATTAAGCCTACGATCGTCTTCATGTTTTTTTTGATGGAAAGCATGAATGATAAGGATTAGAGAGGGGTTTTCCACCATTCAGAGGCAAACTTTTTGTATCGACAAATATGCTTTGTTAGAATCAATTTTGAGAAGCATTGCTTTAGCACCATTTGTGGCTAAAGTTTTGTGTAAAGTTAAACGTCGCCAAGACTCAGTGAAAATGTTCTGTTTGAAAAAGACAAACGTGTAACCAGGGACCTGCTAAGTTACAAAATCAAGTTTATGACGTCGTGTAGTTCGAGCTATTAACTTTTCGACATCACTTCAAGTTACTAACTCGAAAATATATTTCTCGCTTTTACAACTTGAGTTGCTGACTCTATATTTTGACTCAGAATATGACTCACGTTACAAACTCGAAATTACTTTTTCAAATAAATCCGTTTGAGTTGCTAACTGGAAGATGTTATATAAAAGATTCAAGTTACTTAAATTTTGAGTTACTTTTCTCGAGTTATCGTGTCTGCTTGATTTTCAAAATATTTTGGCACCTGAAACAATTATTTTACGAATATTATAAGCATTATTTTCAAATAATCATCTCGAGTCTTCTCCGAAATTAAAATTTCAGTATGTAATAGAACTCGAAATAATAAGAGACGAAAATACCGTGTAATCAGCCCTTTACTTGAAAGCATTAAGGCTATATGTTCACTCGGACTGAAAATGTAGAAAATTTGGATCAATTTTGTGTTCTCGAGTTTTTGGCATTTTGATTTTTTGAAAGCAGGAAACAATCTTTTACCGTGAATTTTTTATTTTTTTTCCCCAAAATTATAAATTAAAAATAAAACGTCCAAATCGGCCACGGTACAAATTACCAGGTCTGTGACGTCATCAGAATCTTTCATTAGCGATATCTCTGTAACTGTTGGTCGTAGAAAATGATTCCATACTTTCTTTTGATCAGTTTTTCGAGCTATACAGCATGGGTACACTTTCCGTTCCAAATTCCTTAATTTTATATTTTGAGAACGCAACACGCAGGGTGAACATAGGCGGCAGGCGACGCCGCCTTGGCTGCTGGTAGATTCAATTTTTCGGTCCATATGCAATCATCTTTGACGAAACATCAACAAAAATTTAGTAATGAAAAATTAAAATAAAATAGCTGTTTTATGATCATTTGTTTATGTCTCATCTAAAGAATCGTTATGCACCTGCAGAGAGGCATTTACGAAAGGTTTTTCCTGAATAATAACAGATTTTCATTTCATTTTGATTAATCAATTTGAAAGCTTTGGGTTTAATTTTTATTACTGATATCAATGAAAGGAAATGCAATGTTTATGTTTTGTGTAGCTTAAATAATAAAAAGGCTCCGTTCTAGTGTCTTGTCACTTTCCTTGTTTCGAAATATGGCTTCGAAAAGCTTCATTTATTATTCAGAACTGCACAGGCTGTTGTTCGATATCATTGAGAGACACAAAAATGAATGTTCTGACTATTTTGCAAGTCGCTGGTAGACTGATAGCATTGTTATTACATATCATTGGGATATATTTTCTAACGAAAACACCTTTTAAAAATTACAGTCAGAAATTACTACTAATCAATCTCAGCTTGTCAGAGATTTTGCTGTGTATAAGTGGAGTTGCAGACTTGATATTCGCAGCCAAACACTTGGATGAGTATGTTTTATACACGCTGGGTTTAAAAAACACAGGGTTCTCAATACTGTATTATTTGATGATAATTTTCCTGACACTGGATCGATTTTTCGAAGTATACTTGCACCTGCGCTATCCCTTGTATTGGTCATTCAAGCGTTCAGCCTTTGTTCTGGCTTCAACGTGGTTGTTTAGTGTCGCCTTTGCTGTTATCCTGTTGTGTTGGCTTCCATCTCATAGAAATTCAGTACACCTTATCGGTTCCATGTATTTTTATCCAATCATGGAGATTCTGTGTATTATAGCTATTGTCTTCACATACAGCTATTTGTTTAAGAAAATCAAAGATTCTCGCAATATGGACAGACGAAACTCCTATTCTTCTCTTGGTGCAGAGTCAGCAGTATCAAAAGCTAAATTATTCGTTCCAACTTTGATTATTGCTACGTTTGTGTTATTCATGCTTATACCAGATCAAATTTATTTTTACATGTACCTTACTGACACTTCAGTACCAGAGTTAATGCATGGTGTAATTGGATTGTCATACTGTGTTGCATATGGTTCTGACGCTGTTATCTACATGTTATTATCGAATAATGTAAGGCTAGTGATTCAAAAAGAATTCAAAAATGTTTTTACGAAAGTGAATCAGCCTATAGATAATACAACACAAACCTCATTTTCATTGAATTAAAGGAAATGACATAAACAAAAAACTTTGTTGTATTTCGGAATAGGGCCGTGCCTTCAATCATTTGATTTTTTGCTAAAGAACGAAACTTCATGATTTGAAGATATTCAGATTAGTAAACCAATATACCTTTTCGAAAACTATCTTATATTGGTCACCGCATCGTAAACGTGTGGAGAAGTATAGAAAAGAAAAGCATACATGCAACTTAATCAACCTCGAACCCAGGGCTTCTTGCCTTTTCCGTATATTGAGAAGGCAAGAAATCCTGGGTATAAGGTTGGTAGCTTAATCAGTTCTCAGTCTGAAAAGTAATATTATTGCATTGGACTCATGTAATTTAATGACTATATACTATGAAGAAGAAGGAAAAAAAAACGTAAGAAAAAAACAAACAAATCGAATTATTTAGAAGTGACCGTCAGTGGCGGATCTAGAGGTATGTCGAAATTTGTGTAGGAGAGCATTACCATAATTTGTGAATTCAATTTATGTTACCAATGGGATTATTTGAACGCTTTTCTTTTATGGTTAGATTGTCAACACTCTCCTACACAAATTTCGACATACCTCTAGATCCGCCACTGCTGACCCCACTGTTCACGCGTACAGGCGGCTTTCGAATGAGTATATCTTTTTTAATACTTGTTCGTTCCTGACAATGTACATACCATTTGATAGATATTTTTCCTGGCTTTCCTAAAATTTATAATTTAATCAATGAAAATAAATAAAGCTATAAATGTTTTTTTTTTCTTTTTCTGATACGGTCGTCAGTTTCATAATGATCAGTCAAATCACCTTTTTAATGACCAATTACTAAATTGTTAAAGATAACAAAGGATGAAAATGGGATCTACATTACTTCAAAATGCACGAAATCAGAAAACGTTACAAAAGTGCTGACGGGTGTTAATAATGTGTTAACACGTGTGATCAGTTTTTACAATTTACGCGTTATTAGTTTTTGTTGTCAATTATTGAGCATTTTTTATTAGTTATTATCTAGTTGATGACAGAGTCTCATGGTGACAGTGGTAATAAACAAGTCTTAAAAGAAAACTTTTTAGGAAATAATATTTATATCTTTCAAAGATTCTAACTAGTCGTATAAAAATTGCAGTCATTTGAAAGTGGTGACTACCTTTTCCGTATAGATGTTGCTAATTGCCTGCGAAGATGCGTGCCTATGTTAACTGGAAAAAAGACTTGATAAATAGCTAGTATTTTATCGAGCAAAGAACAGTAATGTTTATTTACAATTGGTCATTTGGAAGCTCTCTGTGCAAAGTTCTGGGTAAATGTAAGAAACTAAAGAAAAGAAATGGCGCTTACTAGTTTATTTTCATCAGATCAGTCCATTGAAAATATAAACGGTGCCATAAACATTAACTTCAAAATGATAAAATAACTAATTTGATTTACGGACATATGGAAACCGTTTTGAATTGTATGTGCTTATTTTAAATATGCTAATTTGTCTGTCTGTCTGTCTGGCTTTTGGGGGTTTTTTGGTAGATTGAGTTGTGAGAGTGATTATTTTGTTTTTATTTTGTGCGACGTCAGTGTGAAACCATTTTATTGAGATCCTAATCGAATGCGACGTTTAGGGAAAATTATCTCGGTAACCAATAGGGATAACTTTTTTTTTTTTTCACAAGGAGCATCACTGTTGCTTTATTATACACAAAGCTAAATATTCACAAAAGTTGCTGCATCACATTTTGAATTGAGTTTCATCTTTCACCAATAGGGATAACTGACGTTTTTGGGGGTCCGCGATATTGACCATGGGGTGACAAAACAATTTGGGCAAAATTTTTGGGGATGGGGCTCTATGACGTCATCAAAACTTTTTATCGACGATATATCCGAAACTGTGCGTCATAGACATATGATCCCATACATTTGCTTGCTCAAAATTTCGAGCTCTACAAGATGGTAACACTTTCCATTGTCAATTCCTTAATTCCATTTTTCGTGAACTGTTTGGGAGGTGACACAACGCAGGCTGAACATGGCCGGCTATATTGTATAATAGTCCACCGTCTGATTAGCTTGAAATCATAAGGCAATGTTTTCACTATAAAAAGACTATAAAAAATCTTAGCATGTGTTCAATTTTTATTTGATTTTTTCATTTCATTTCTTTTCTTTTCCTGTTTGTTTTTTTTTTTTTGTTTTTTTTTTTAATACTATTTCGTTGTTGTTTTTTTAAATAAAGAAAATCAATCTAGATATTTAAACCACTTTTTCCCAGTGAAAACGTATCCCAATTAAATTATTAAATTGTTATGAAAAATTAATCAAAAGTAGTGCTTTCATGTGAAGAAGAAAATGAAACTTTAATAATTTATTTGGGTCATAATCAATTTTTCCAAATTCCAAGTTGAAGATTTGAACGACTGCAGTGCTGAAATTATGACGAACATTTTTGGACTATCGTCGATCGGCAAAGAAGTTCAAATTATAGCTACTTATAAAACAATAATTTTCATGGTCAAATGAACATAAATGTTCTGCTTTTATCAAAGCATGGTGTAACTGTTTATGAATAAAAGTGATGTTTTTTATTTAGTTTACTTATTTGTTGTTTTTTTTTTAACTTCGTTTTTCAACACGTTTTTGTCCATGTATTTCGTTACATTCTTGTAAATATCACTGTCATTCCTAATGTCAATTGTTTTTATACGTGATGAAGGTGGTGAATATCTATTGAAAAAGTGGGTTTTTTTTCTCAAATTCATTTGCAATATTTTCTTTCATTCATTGTTCATAGATCATCATAAGGAATATTATTACGTTGTCTAACAGTTTGAAAATTTTATTTAGTTAAGAGGTCCAGTGTGGGTGATTTCAGTGAGATGAGTTAATTCAACTTCTGCATGGCAAGATGAACGTTTCAGCCGAGGAAAGAAGATCTCTTTTAAATCATGGCGACTCTGAATACATTTCGTGCTCACGTCATGGTAGCAGTGGAGAAGAAAATCTAACAACTGCTGCCAATACTGCGAAAGGTTTCGGTGTTGCAACATGTGCACTGTTTATTGTTGCGGAAATGGCGGGGAGTGGCATTCTAGCGTTACCCAAAGCCATGACGGGAGCTGGTTGGACAGGACTAGGACTTTTGGTGTGTTGCTGTTTGCTGTCCTTGTACTGCGGGACAATATTGAGTAACTGCTGGACAATTGTGAGATATAGAGAGGGGAGTTACAACGATGGTCATGTTAGAGATCCTTACCCTCTGATTGGTCAAGCGGCAGCTGGTCGATTTGGGAAGTACATTGTTGAAGTATGCATTTTAGTGACACTTTTTGGTGTATGCGTCGTGTTTCTGCTACTAGCTGCTGAACAGATTTCACACATTCTTAATACGAACTTTGGCTCTTTCACCGTACATAATGAGTTTCGAATTTGGATTTTAATTTGCGGCAGCGTGTTATTACCATTCACATGGTTAGCGACGCCAAAGGATATGTGGCCATTTGCGTTGGCTGCTAGCGGATGTACTCTACTAGCATCTATGATGATCATAACTCGAACAGGAATGGAACTCGCACAAAATGGCATTAAACCATCTTCTTCATATGAAAACGTAACGCCGAAATCATTCTTTTCGGCATTCGGCACAATTGCATTTTCATTTGGCGGTGCAGCATTGTTTCCCACCTTTCAAACTGATATGAAGGAACCGAAGAAGTTTCCCAAGTCGGCATTTCTTGCTTTTGCAAGTGTTTTGAGTTTATACATACCGGTGGTAGTGTTGCCATATTTAGCATTTGGCTCGGAAATTAGTGACAATATTTTGACTACGTTGGGTGCAGCTAAAGGTCATGGCCATGTTCTGGTGACTGTAGCAAATGTCTTGATCACTTTTCATTTGTTGTTTACTTTTATTATCACCGTCAATCCGATCGGGCAACAACTGGAAGAGTATTTCAACTTGCCACATAGTAAGGCATCTTTTTACATTTTTATAATCTGTTTTGTAATTCATGTCCCCATTTCCAGATGACGTCACTCGGCGAAAACGTCTAGCTATCAATCTTATCTCTTTCTTTTTTTGAAGTCATTTAGTTTATCCAATCCGTGTCATCTTTATGCAAATAAACAAATAGAATTTAAAAATAGAATTAAAGTTGATCCCCCTTTTGTGTTCGACCCTTGGCATACAACAATCGATTGTAGATTCTTGAAGTTCAATGTTTTCGAGCAATATGTGACGAGCAACGGAACTGCTCATTCATCTTAAGGCGGATTTCCACTAGGCGAACTTTTTCGCGCGACGCGACATTTTTCGATGCGAAATTTTCGTCGACAAACAGAATTTGATTTCCACACGTTCGCACACTTTTGGCGCGCGCACTGATGCAAATTGGTTTGTAAATAAACATGAAGGTAAAGAAACTACTGCTTTTAAAAAAAGATCATAATTCTAAAATATTGTCACAATAACAGAACATCGAAGCAAAAAACATATTTGGGTCCGTAACATATACCAAGAAAGATTGCAAAAAGGTGAATTTCATCTTTTAGTGAAAGAGTTAATGCTACATGACCAGGAATACTTTTTTAAACATTTTCGAATGACACCATCAATTTATGAAGAATGACTGGCATATATTGCTCCATCCATTGAGAAGCATGTAATTTTCATTTCCATGTAATTGCTGTAGAAAACTTTGTGACTGTGACACATGTTCTGCTGCCACTTTGATTATTGTGAATAAATTTATTTCTTTAATGCTGAACTAGCAAATTAATAACGCTTTCATTGGTTAGCGAACATTTTCGAAGCGAAAAAGTTGAAATGAATTCTACTTTTTTTTTCGTCGAAGTCGATCGCAGAATGATTCTCAACATTACGCAATAATGCTACTACGCATGCTTAGCGGCGAAAAAGTTCGCGTCGCGCGAAAAAGTTCGCCTAGTGGAAATCCGCCTTTACGGACAACGCTTCATGAAAACAAAATTCAAAAACAGTTTCAATTTGTGTTTAATAGTGACTTTTTGTGAATATATGTGTATGTCGGCTTTAAGCAACCTTATACCCAGAGTTTCGAAAGGAATAAAGCTTTGTTAGGATTCATGTATGTATTTTCTTTAATTCTTTTTTTTTCTAGATTTTGGTTGGAAGAGAGTGGCACTCAGAACGTGTATAGTAATATCAATTATTGGTGTAGCAGAAGCCGTACCAAATTTTGGACCAATCTTGTCACTGGTTGGAGGGTCCACTGTAACCGTAATGGCTTTTGTCTTTCCATGTTGGTTTTATTTGAAATTGAAAAGCAACCTTCAACTCTATATCAAAATCTTGCATTATGAGATTATACTTGTGGCGCTAGTCTGTGGTGGAGCAGCTATGTATTCGGCCTGTTCAAACTTTAAAAACCCATTCAGGGCGGAAAGTTAGTGCCGTCAATCGATATTGAAGCGCCGCGTAAGCAGGACATGAAACAAACTATTTCCTTGAGTGTAAGGACTTCAAACTCATGTGAGACACCTAAAAATTAGTTTTGAATATCTTCTTCCGCCCTGTGGATGACACTTTTTTGTCGGAAACACCTGTAACTAAAAAATATTTATAAATGCTGATTTTGAACTTTGTGAAACGATTACTTTTTATATTTTTTACTAGTAACCCATGTAAAAATTTTTTACAGGTTTTAATCGATGTGAGCTGAACAGAGAGAAAGGCTTAGTATAATGAATTTTAGTATGATAAAGTTCTTCAATTGTTTGGAATGTAGAATGTTTAGAATGTAGTATCCCGTGTAGAACAGTGTGTAGAACACGGGTTTTAATTCATCAAAAATAAAAAATACGCGCTGTGCGTCCACTTTTTTCACTTTTTAAAATATGTATAAATTGAAGATGCAATGCAATGGTTCCCCATGATTAAAAATATCTAACGTCAATACAGAAAAAAAACACTCTTCACTCTTTTAATTAAAAATCTCTAGGTATTCCGGCTAAAGCATATTTAGTTCAACACTGGAGTTATGAACAGAAAAACTTTTTAATCAGAAGATCTGAAACACATCAAAATATTCATAATAAATCTTTCACGATACGATATATGCAGTAGTAAAAATAAATTGTGCGTACAGGTAAACAACAAAAAGATTAAAATCGCTGTAACTGTTTATGGAATCCACACCCCAATGTAAATAAAAGCCAAACGCGAAAGTCGTAAAAGTGTCGAAATGTGAATTAAAAACAATTGCGATTTTCTTTACGAACCCAGACCGTCATGATTAAAAACCATGATATTCATTTCTTCAATCACGTATTATTTGAAAAGTAATGATGCAGAAACCCTATTAATACTATAAGAAAAAACAAAACAAACAAACAAAAAAGTTCTAAAGCGTACTTACCCTAAAAACATTAATAAATTTTCGCGCAATACTTTCGTTGTTGTCTATTGTTTCTTGATCTCGCGAATAATCAAAACATTTGAAACGATTAAATGCAATGCAATGTTTTCCCCTATACTAATCGTAGAAAAATATTAACCGCCGTGGTCTGACACTCCATTATGAATAAGTGACCGCAAAAACGACCCGAAATTTTAGAGAGTGAAAGCGTGAAAAAAGCGGATGCACACTCGTGATTAGTATATAGATTTTGCTGCTATATTTTTTAAAATTCGTCAGTTCTTTTGTTTCTTATGCCAAACTACACCCCAGATCTTTTCAAAACAGTCCATGTCCATCTTTCAACTAGATGACCTGTAAATGGCATCCATTATCTCCATAATATGAAATACAACTACTGTCATGCAGCGAAATGTGTTCATTAAAAATGTTTTAATGGAGATAACGTCAGATGAACAAAACTGATATTTTCCATGGGGTATTCAAATTTCACAACTGTGCCATATTACGGAGATAACTAAATAATGCATCCATAAATATTAAATACCTTATCGGCACTTAATGAAGCCACAGCAGTGTTGAGAAGTTGTTGCAAAGGTGAAGTTTCTTAATAATTTCTTAAGGCTTCCCGAATTCGCGTTTCCAAACCACATCTTAGTCGAGTTGTTACAAGTATATCTTGAAATTTGAAATTGAAATGGGATGCGTATTAAAATCTCAGCAAGAGGAAGGTTTTTTCTTACGGCAGCCGAAACCCGTCATAATATTTCTTCACGTCTTTTCCATAAAGTTGTGGCATTTGTATTGGAAAGCACGTAGAAGACGTGGGCATAGCTGCTCTCAGAATCCAGCTGAACAAAATCTTTTTTAAAAAATTCAATGACAGAATTAGCAACTTGTTAGCATATAGCTTATCATCATAATCAACATCAGCGTCATAATAGATGACATTCTTTAGAAGATGATGAAATGTTTTCGATACGCTCATCCCTTTTATCGCTCACATGTTAAGCTCGTTAGAATTCTTATTGTTAACACGTTTTATTTTGATCCAAAGGTTATAATTTATCTATCTATCCTTAGATCATGAAAGTGCATGTTTAGGAAGTGCAACCAGTGATCTCTCTTAGATTACTGAGAAAAAAAATGTTAAGTTTGTATTTCCTTTTAAAGAAAAGTTTATGTTGAGGGAATTGGAAATGACAAAAAAAAGTCATTTAGCAAACAGTGGAGTCCCGCTATCTTGAACTCTTCATAGACCGGGAAAAAAGATCGCGAAAAAAGCGTGAAGTTCGAGATAGAACATGTACGAGACAACGTCAGTAAATTGCACTGCTTTTAAAAGATTTTAGCTACCTTCTTTGTCAGAGTATTGTGTTCTGGTTGAAAACGACAAAAACATCCAAAGTATGGTTGACTAATGGCAAATTCTCGCATATGTTTTTCTCGAAACGGATTGGCTGTGCGTAACCGCTTTCTAGTTGTGTGATTCCGGAAATTTTGTTTTCCACCTTTCCTTTTCCGTTTCAAGCGGAAGTTGATATGAATTCAACTTTTTCCAAGCTTTCATTTGGAAATCATCAAATAAAAAAAACAAAACAACTTAACCAGTCAAATAAGCATTTGTAGCTTGTGTAAATTTCAATTAAAAGATTAGCGAAAACCATCATGGCAGAATTCCATGGTAATCCAGGTGCTATCATTGAATTATCGTGCTCTTGTTTGGGAGAACGTATGTTTTCATGCAAATATCACACCATAGTTTCTGATGCTAACTATAAGATTATCAAGCTTAAAATGCTGTGCAGATGTAAAAATATGCTCAAAATTTTGCAAGAAAAATATACAGAAAAAGCGGTATACACACCAGAAAACACATATTTTTCTGTTCTGTTACAATGTTACTATGTTACTATGCACTCCGATATTTTCAAGGATAATGGAAATCCACGTTGAAAAATTTTGCACGTAGTACACCCACGGTCACACTGCCACAAAATATATCAAATCAAGTTATTGATGAGGAAAAAGTGGATTATACTTTTGACTTCCTTTCAATGTCGAATGAAACCACGTGATGTTCCCACGTGGCGACATCGTTTTAATTGTCATTCAAAGTTCTATTTATTTGTGTCTTTTTGTTTCATTTTTATTTATTATTGCTTAACTTTCTTTAATTTAAAACGGCGTCAATATAGTAGATACGACTCTCCCTTAATTATGTCGTTGTTATGACAATCTAATGATTCATGACATGATAAGTTTACTTTGAACGGATAAGGAACCAAAAGTCATCAAGCTTGGGAAAAAATTACCTTCACTGTCCTCCCTCGAGGAAAATCCGTGAAATTTACCTTTTCAGAGCTAGTTTCCACGCTATTTGTGTTTTAAAACAACCCAGACTTTTTGGGTTACTTGTAGATAGAAACTATCAAAACATGATTAAACTCAACAGGTTTCATTTGCAAACAAAATGTTTTCCGTCATCCGGTGCAACCTTATATTTCGATACACATAATCACTTTGTGTATTATTTTAGGTATTTAGCCCTTCTGCCACTATTATGAACCAGATTATCCACTAAAATATTGGCTATTGAACCAATGGACGGTAAATATATTTGTAAAAACCATATTTCAGGTAGAAAGATGTCTACTATTTACTTCCTCTTAAAGGTCCTGAAGTAAACTTGAACCCAGGGTCTCTTTCCGTTTCGATATACGGTAAGGCAAGATACTCTGGGTTCGAGGTTGGGTCCTGAAGGTCGACAATGTGATATGTAAGTGACGTAAATGATATTTGACGTCCATACGAAACCAGCTGATTAGCGCATATAATGACGAACACTGGACATTTGAGTCATACTAAGCCCGTCGAACAAACCTTTATGAGACGAGGCTCCTCCTAAACGCATTCCATGTGAAAATTCATGCCCGATAAAACGAAATACTCGTCAGTTTCTTTTGCATGTAGGACAATGCAGCAAATTCGTCACCCCGATGATGTTTCGACCATACAAATTTCCTTTATATCCTGCAAAAGAAACTGTTTTATGAGATCATCGATAGTAGGCAAGGCCATTAATTTTGATAAATTTCAAACAATGACAATTACCTTTAACAAACAACTTATTTACGAAAGGGTATTTATAAACAAACACACGCAATGGTTAGATACATTTGTGAGAAAGCGGTGTGTAGTGTTGCAAAGTGGTACCGTACCGTGGTAAGGTAAGTAAATGGAACTTAGGGAGATAATTGAGGATATACTAAAAAATAATGTAACAGGTATGGCCTGTGTGGTTTGCTCAAAGTATGGATTCTGGTATCAAATTGTGTCGCGGATACATAGAATTCACGAGTACTCTTAATTTTAAAAAGTGTCATACTGAAATCCGATTCATTGCACACTACTTTCTTGAGGTAGTTTGTACGGTGGAACTTTCGCCTTGTCTAATGTAAATCAATTGACCTGCGATTAGAGTATCGACTTTTACTTAAGAATGCAAGAGTTTTCATAAGTACAGGTCATTAGCTTTGCATGAGACAAGGCAAACGTTCGACCGTATAAACTACACTTTTAGATTAATTTTATAATAGCGTTATTTATGCATTGCCTAATGTAACTGATTAAACCTGTGATTAGATATTTGTAACACTTTTGTATCAGCATGTGAAGACGTTCATATATACAGGTCTGTTCAGTTACACTAGACGTTAAGTAATTCTAAGTTGCTTTGATACTTCAATACTTTCGATTGTGTTTTTCTAAACTTTCTTGTTTATGACAGAAGAAAATGCCAACACTTTATATAGTTCATTGTTTATTTCCTTAAAAAAACTTTTCGTGACGTCACATCTTCTCAATCTACTAATGTAAGCTCTAATTTTTTAATTAATCACTTAATCGATTCGATATGTTGGTAATCAAATTTTTGCAAATTCGATTAGCTTCTGCATCAGTTCCTTTGTTTCCAATATTTCTTTAAAAATCAAGCTTTCATGATAACAAATGCCCAAATTGAATTAACGTTGATTGGTATCTCTATAATTTCTAAGTTCGGATTTGCAATATTATTGCAAGAATGTTCAGCTCATATGTTTCGGTCCGATTTCTAATTTTAGTGAATCAACAGAGATAATTTTGAAGTAAACAGAAAGATTGGAAGAACTTTTACGAAAATGGAGAACTGGTCGAAAAAATTCAAACTTATTATTGTTTTGGTGATGATTCAAAAGAGTCAGAGTCTTGGGTATGCAGGGGGGAGGATACCGTTAAAGTCCATGTTAATCATAGGACATAAAGAACCTTAAAATCTGTCCATCTTTATTTTTTAGCCCCCCTGAGAGAGTTTGCAACGTATCTATTCAACAGAATACGAGCACGATTGAGGTGGAGTATAAACTTGGAACAAGACGTGTGTTATACTGTTGTCTTCCTGGACCGAACGGTTGCTCACGAACTTGCATCCGTAACGTAGAGTAAGGAATACTTCAAATCATTGCTTGATTATCATGTTTGTGGCAGTGTTTTCTTGCGACAAGGAATGAAATGTCATTTTTTCAAAGGTTCCTTATGACACAATTCTCGAATTCTCTTAATTCGCTGCGTTTAAAGTTTATTGACGCTAAATTGACTCATCGCTTTAATTTTATGTTTTTCTATACATCCCTAAACTTTCGCCTGGTGCGCAAAGTTGTTGAATAACCACTACGAATGAATGCATTCTATAGAAAAATGAACACTATTCAATAAAAATGCTCTTATCGCAGTAACACGTCATATGTTTTCAGGAATGTTCCAGTCCCGCAGCTTGTGATAAAATATGAATCAAACAACGTTACTATTGAAAGCTGCTGTGATGGATACCAAGAGAGTTCTGGTGAATGCGTGCGTAAGTGTTTTCGCTTATGAGTGAAAATATTATTGTAGCAGAGGTATTGATAACAAAAGAAATAAATCCAATTCATTAAAAGCTCCATCCATTTACTCCGATCCAATTAACGTATCGGAGAGGGGGTGGTTAGGGAATGTTACAGAAGCTTAACGGATCGATATCTATCTGATTTGATTCCTTGTTTCTGTATGTAGATGGTATAATGGGAAGAGGTAGTGATTATTAGGATCATATCAATCCATAAAAAAACATAAACATCCTCCAACATAGAAGATAAAGAAGTAGATGGATTCTCCATACTAGTCTGATTAGTGTTTCGTTGGAGGAGTGGATCAGAAAACTATAAACTGAGAACGTTGTATTAATCATTTTCAACCATTACCTCTCACGTTGAACACATTAAGGAAGACTGATTACGCGATTGAGAAAGTGTAACCTCGGTTTAATAACACAAACCTTATCCCATACCAAATGAAAAATATCGAAAGAATTAATTACCTGACTATTTAGCGAAATGCGAATCAGTTTGTCAAAATGGAGGATCATGCATCGAGCCTGGAAAATGTACATGCGCAAGTGGGTATACCGGACCAAGCTGTGAGACCCGTAAGCTATATATGTATATGTATGTACAATCCATATAAAGTTTGTTCAGGAATTTGAAATGTTTTTATGAAAACCACGTTCATAACTTTACAATTTTGTTGCTTATTTCATGAGTATATTTTCTTTTTCAGCTGTATGTGATCCACCATGTCAACAGGGCAGTTGCGTAGACGGAAACACCTGTGATTGTTCGGGAACGATGTATTACGGTGCAACATGTGATAAATGTAAGGCTCAGTTTGTACCAAAACGTTTCATCGTGAACTTAACAACGTATAAGTGACACCCTATCAACGAGTTCGTAAAACTCTACAAGTCGTAGATGTACCGTAAATATCCGATTAAGCGCCCAGCATTTATTAAGCGCCCCTCTCTAATAAGCGCCCATCTTATAAAAGAGGTAGGTTAATCGAAAACTGCCTTGAGAAACTGGGCGCTTATTTGAAATTTTTACTTTCTTACATTGGGAATAAAAAAAATACGTAGTTTATGTTAAAACTAAAAAATGTAGAAAGACCCTAAAAAAACAGGTAAGAGGAAACCTCACTTTGTTTAAATCCAAAAATTTAATAAGCGCCCAGGGAGTTTGTTCGGATATTTACGGTATTCATATAACTTTCTCCAGTTCCATTTCACTCGTACGATAATCGTGTGATTTAATTTTGTGTATCTTCCTGGTGAATAGTGAGAACTACATGTATTATTCCTCTTTAGTAAAGTGTCAATATGATCATCAACCGTGTCAAAAACCATGCGAGTCAATCGATGCCAATGGCACCTGTCATTGTGGAGATTGTTACATGGCTTTTAACGGAGCATGCGCACACAAGCATAAGTGTTTCATTGATAATGTTTGTTATCCTGGCGGCTTCTACTCTGCTAACGGATGCAAGGTAACAATGTAATTTGTGCATACAAAAGCAATCTGAGAAGGATTTAAGGATGTCTCATTTAAAAGCAGTCGGGGCGGAACCTATAAAAGTTATTTGTGTTGTTGATTCGTAGAAATGTGTGCCGTCGTGTAAGTTATTCGAGTGGACACATTTGTCAAGTGAGCGTCTTTGTGATGATGGAGATTCGTGCACTTCCAACGACAAGTGTGATGGCGCTGGTGAATGTATTGGCCAACAATTTTCATGTGACACGCTGTGTGGTTATTGTAATGGCCAAGAATGCTTAACGAATCTGGCCTGTTTAATGGCACAGACAACAACAACGACGACGACAACGACTCCAGAAACGACGACAACGACAACGACAACGACAACTACAACGACGACTCCAGAAACTACGACAACGACGACGACAACTCCACAAACAACGACAACGGCAACGACAACTCCCGAGACAACCATAAATCTGATAGGTATGTGCAACCAGTCAACAGGTGACCTGAATCTTAACATTTTTCATGCATTTTATGATTCTACTAAGGCAAAACAGTATAACAACAATGCCGAAAGCAAAATCTCTTATTCAAAATAAAATATGCTCGTTTGCTTTTAGGAGATTTAACAAATGATTATTCGTGTGACGATGGCAGCCAGTATATTCCTGATCCGATGGATTGTTCACGATACTATCAGTGTGTCCATGGCAATGCAGTGCACATGAACTGTGCGCCAGGTACACTTTACAACCATCCAAACCTGGTTTGCGTCCATCCTAATCAACATTCTGGTGTCGGCTGTCAAGTGGTATGTATCAAGTTTTTGAACGGAATAATTTTCGTATAAAGAAATGTAACATGCACAACGATAGCGACGCCGATCTCCTGTCAAGAAGACCTAAAATGACTAAATAAGCTAAAATGACCTCCCAATAATGTTGCGCATGCGTACTGCTGCGGAGTGACATTTTGACCATGCAATGTCTTCTTTAAAATGATAGCATGAATTTTTGTTCTTTTTAGAATGACGATCCTTGAAGTCATCTATCAGTTGCTTATATTCAATATCATATCCACCTCTTTATCTCAGTTTTTTCTTAATATATTGTAATTATTTTAATTTGTATAACGTTATATTGCCGTAAAAAAACAAAAAAACTAAACGATTGAAAACCAAAGAAACTAGTGTGTTTAACAATTGCGCCCTACGTCTCATTGCGCCCATTGATTAGTTACTTTTAAACAAAGTTTCCTGTAATATTTTGTTCAATCTGCAAATTTTAGGCTAATGCACAGACGAATGTAAATACTGTAGGTATTAAGTTGAGATCACTTTGTCTATCCTACTGGCTGAGTAATCCATTTTATAAGTCAAGGGGTTTCAAATCCTGTCCGAGCTACTGTAACAATATTGATCGATCAATACAGAAAGCTCAGCATTCAGCATTTAACCAATTTTTACAGAAATAACACAGACTTTTCTCCATAAAAGATCGCGTTTCTGTATGCATCTGTATGTAAAGACGGCTTCAAAGTAAGGCGGGTTCAACTTTAAGGCGAATTTTATTCGAGGGCGGGTTACCCTCATTAAGTGGGTCGCAGACATAAGGGAGACAACACACGAAACATTATTCTAATGCAAAAAGTAAGATCTCAGAAGATCCTAAAGCAATACAAGGTGAAGTTACTAAGATTATATCCTAAAAATAACCGAAGTCGTTAGTTCGCTGGTCGTTTCTTAATTATTTAAAACATGAAAACATCGACAATGGAGATCAACCATTGTTTTTCAAGAAAATGTTTTTTTTTTCTAATGATTATGAAATAATTAACAGATTTTTAATTTAAGAAGTTTTAATTAAAAGTCCCATTTTAGTATTCTTTTGCGAAGCATCTTTTCCATTATCACCATCCAGATCGACCCTCTTTCATTCTATGGGCAATTTCCCATGGTAATTTCACTCCTTTGTACAATAATTCATTAAGACTCTTTAGCGCATCGATACAAACTTCAAAGGGAAGGCAGCACACGTACCAACCGGCACAAAAGAACCCAATAGGCCAGCCAACAATTATCAAGGCAATAAACCAAATGATAGCCCATAAGACATTCATTTTAGTGTACTGTAGTTGCACTCGGTTCGATTTTTATCTAAACAAACAAACAACAGCATGCTGATCGAAGAATGGATTTAAATTTGAAAACTCAAAATACATGCGATCACAAAATCAATTAAAAACTGGGTCTGTTACAAAAGTATTAGGATTTTGTCCATCCGACACCATAACTGTTTGTTTCAAATTTTTTTTTTGACTATCGTCCTTGTAGAAATCATGTTTTGAAATTTTGTAAAGCCTATTCTAGTATGCTTTCGAAAAACATTTGCTTGATATTGTCATATCAATTTGTCCGTCCGATATAAAACAAGTATTTTTGTAACAGACCCAACTGTCCGTGCCTGGTTCATCATTCAAACCATTTTAAAGTTAATCTGTCAGCGTACAGCCGACTCGAAAACTCGAAGCCCCAGAGAACCGGGAAATTAGTTCGAGTTATCGATCGAGATCCAGTTTTCGAGCGTTGAATTTGGTAGAAATTACACTAATCATTATGGCAAGGGAATGACAAAAAGTTCGAGTTATTGAGAAGTTCGAGTAAGCGAGTGTGAGTTTTGGAGAGTCGACTGCATTGTTCTTATATGATGCAAGCCCAATACCACCAAACATATTATTTATGCCTGAAATGTTTTTATTTTAAAACTTCCTTGATTAAAAAAAAATGATCATCCTCAGACTAATTCTTGATTATAATAATTTAAGCTGCAGCTTTTCTGATCTTTTTTGTTGGCAAATCGAGGCGTTTTTATGTAAAAGAGCGTTTAAAGAAGAAGTGTTACAACACTCCTGCTTACGGCTTATTTTACATCTGTCGCTTTATCAAGTAAAAGTAGGTATAAAAAACAGGCCCCCGCCTACTATCTTACAAAGAGGTGAAGAGAAACGCTTTTATCACGATAATTTTAATACAAATCTTACCTTTTAATCTCAAATAAAAAAACTTCTGCAAGCGTGGTGAGACGTGCACTGCTTGTTTTTTTGTTTTTTTTATATTGCTTTTAATTACAATGTTTTGAACGTAAACACTTGGAATGCGTTAAGATGGTGCGCGTGATTGTCATATGAAACGGATAAGCACCCTCCACCGTTTTGGTTGGAATTTTTCTTTCTATTAAAAGGAGAGCGCATAGAGCGACTAATTGCGCATGCACTAATTAATCCCGGTATCCTTTGCTGCTTCATATTAAAAACTCAATTCTCATGGTTGACGAAAACTTTCTCTGTTGAACCTTCTGGGTAATTTTTCTCTCCTTGCACTGCTATAACTTACAAAACAGTTTGTTTATGTGACAAGATTCAAACACTACATAATTCGGTCAAAACACTTATAAAAGTACTTGAACAAATGAGGCTAAGCCCGAACCTTACTCTCACTAATCCAGACACATTTCACAAGGTTTACACCGTAAAGTTTAATGTTTGAATCCTGTCCCATAAACTGCATGTAAAAGATGTTTGTTTCAAGCTAATGTTTGAACTGAAAAATCAAACAAACTTCATAAAAATAGATTTCTTGTTCTAATGTGTATTTAAAGTAAATCTTATCTTATTGTTTTTAAAGGATTTCTGAGAACAAATAAGAGGATAAGATCTTGAAATGTATAGAGTATAGAAAACAAATTGATATCCTGCGAAAATGCGTGGGAATGTTCCTTCCTTCTCGTTTCAAGAAATCTGATTTCAGTTTTCAGTGGTTTACGTTTATAGCCTAACCCTAACTCTTTCTTTTTTTTGTGACTATGCCTAGCCCTAACCCTAACAGTAAACCACGGTTCAGTCTGGTTTCACATTTTCCCGCTTAAATGGTATATTTATAAATGAAGTACGTGCATCTTAGAACCCAAGTTCTCTTGCTTTTTCGATATATGGACGGCGTAAAGACGGAAAAGACGGTAGAGTCGGCGTTATAACAAAGTTTCGAGTCCTCATTTGGTCAATCATGCATATCATGGACTACTTTATAAAAGGACAAAAAAAAAACAACTTCCACATACAACACTGGTTTTTCAACAATGTATGGTCTGTCTTTTTTAGTTTTTTTAATGGTCTGCAGTGTAGTTTTATTTGTTTTTCGAATTTTTCATTTTTATGACACTTTTGTGACATCATTTTTCAGCCAAAAAAGAGGGGACGAAACAGAAAACGATTTTGCCATAAAAAAAACTTTCGTGGACCTTATTTGTGAGCCCTATTTTATAAGCAGTTCTTTTCTTACTGCGGCGGTCTATTTTTTTCATAAACACGTTACTGGACAGAATCATTTCTCCTGGCTAATAAACACTACTTTTCTCTATTCTTTCAATTCTTCAATGTATTTGATCGAGAAGGCAAGAAGGTCTGAATTCGCCGTTGATACAGTTTACATTTGCAAACTAAATTTATCATTGAAAAATGCCAGTAATTTGAATTTAATCTTAATGAACCCCTAATCAATGAAGTTGGTAGACCTAGTGAATTACATAGGAATCAGCTTTACTCCAGGAAGATGAAGAAAGTGGAATGCTTGGCCTCCAGAAAAGCATTTACTTTCAGACACCATAACAGGATGTGACAAACTCTTAGGCTTGAAAAGTTCTTAACCGCAATACGGAACTTGTGGCATTTTCGTTCAAGTTAAAACAAAAAGAAATGGGCTAAAATGCAACGCAGTCAAACGTTTTTATGCA
Source organism: Turritopsis dohrnii (assembly GCA_027922465.2). NCBI lineage: Eukaryota > Metazoa > Cnidaria > Hydrozoa > Anthoathecata > Oceaniidae > Turritopsis > Turritopsis dohrnii. The sequence continues at coordinate 71,352 of BQMF02000286.1, forward strand.
CAAAAAAGGGGAGAGAAATGGAACGTACAAAAGCAAACAATCAAAATTTGTTTTCTTTATCAGCAAAGATATTCATAAAGATATGTTCAATTTTAACTTTGTCCTTTTCTTGTGTTTTCCACTACGTCTGCTTCTCTTTACCATCCTTGTCTTCCTTCAACCATCCTTAATGAGATTTCCCATGGAAGCTTCACCCCTTTTGTCCAGAGATAGTCATTAACAGGTTTTACAGATTCAATACAGGCTTCGAATGGTGATAGAAGGACGTAAGCAATGGCACAGAGTAAAGCCACCGGTAAAAATAGGATGAGAGCGAAGAACCAAAGCGTTGCCCAAACATAATTCATTTTCCCCTTCTTGTCTAATTCTTTGATCCTATAAGATGGTTTTAAAAAAAAACATTGAGATGATATTTACAACGTAGTTTTCTATAGAAGAACTAAGTATAAGATCTGAAACGCCAGCTACACTGACAGTTTAAGAAAGACCATTAAGCTTTAAGAATTTAAACTGCGCCTTCATGATTTCCTATGAACAGAGAATTTTATCTCAAAGCTTACAAAAATATATTCACAAACCATTCAATTCAAGAAAAGTTACTCAAGCTGCTTAAGCGAATACTATAAAGTACAAACACATACATAAAAAAATTATTTCAACTTACCAAGCTTTGTTAATAGCACCGGATGCACTTACCACTCCTCTCTAAGAGAATGTTTAGCATTGACACTAACCTGTTCTTCATATGGATAGAAACTCCTTAATCTTTTGTTTCAGCGAAAATGTTTAAACCAATCGTTACTGTTTTTTTTTGTTTTATTAACCAATGCAAATTATGCAGACAGTATTCTTTTATGAGGAACTTGAACAGGTAATTGGTTTAGGACACCTTTGAAAAAAAACGATCTTGCGACAGTCAACACACAAAAACACCATAATGTGCTTGAAGTATCCGCTTTACACAAACGACTCTATCGGCATACACAATCATTTGCATTTGCATATCATTTGATTTTAAGTTTACCTGCAGTTGAACTGATTTCACAGCAAGTTGTCATCCATGAATTTGACATACACGTATTTTTTTTAATAAGAAACCACACCCAATCCAGTAGTAAAGTTTGAGATTTTTCTAGAGAAAGTTTCTTATCGGGTTTCTAAAATATCAAATCTTTCTGAAGCAAACAACCAATCAAAAGGCATATATCCAAAGTCATAATCATCTTCGAAACGAAAGATGAAAACAACATAGCAAGATCTCAAATCATGTAAAAACAAAAATCATTTGAATTCGTTAAGAAACTTAAAATCAAAATGTTATTAAAAAGGGGTTAACTTTTCCCTTTTCACAGGGCAAATTTGTTGAAAAAATGACTGCAGAGGTGTACTTTTTTATATAAAAGCTCAAACATGTCCACACCATTTCAATGAAAATGCACTTTATGTCAGTGAATGTTTGATGATTTTGCATACTAGGTTAGTATTTTTGGAGACATGGGTAAAAGAGTAAATAAGTAAGTAAGTAAGTAAGGATTTATTTCCAGTATATCCAAATAGATACATTTGGTTCTTCACCTAGAAATGTGTATGATATTAATGTGTTTGCATTACGTGAACTCAGATAAAATATAAATAAATTAATTATTAAAACATCAGAAAAGGTAGTGTATTGGGCCCAATTGGTAATTGTACGGATGAAGTAGGGATTGTGTTAAGATCGTGGAATCAGTTTAGCATTGAAAACACCCTAAAAAAAACTTAATAAATTGATTAATTAAAACATCAGAAGACGTAGTACATTGGTCGAATTGGTAATTGTAAAGATGAAGTAGGGATTGTGTTAAGATCGTGGAATCAGTTAGCATTAAGAAAAAAAAACAACCCAAAAAACACTGAAATAAATAAATAATAAAAAAATGGCTGTGATTCAATGTAATGTAAGGGGAGCCAGGGCTTTGTCCTTGAAGTACGCTTTTATTGACCCACAAAATTGGTGATAGCTTTCGGCTTTGCGGCATTGCGCTGGGAGGTCATTAAATGCATGCAATGCTATAAATTCAAAGGTGTTGTTAATGGTAGTGTTGCAATGGATGGTTGAACCAGATGTAGATTAAAAGAAAATGAAGAAAGTATTTGAAACTCAATGTAAGTTAAAATCTTTTTGACAATTAAGCACTGTTTTCCAGTATGCAAGTGGGAAAGAGGAGAAAACCTATTCCCAGGGTGTGATTTTGTTGTAAAACCACTGCGAAGAAGTACATTTCAATAAAGTCATACACACAAATTCAATGAAAATGCTCTTCGTCGGAGTCTCTTTTGACGATTTTTCTCACTGGGATGCCTTTCATCATAATATACATTGTCCTTCACTCGCAGAATAGAAAGAGTGTCATTATCACGCGTGGCGTTAACGTCACAGATATACACAATAGTGTTTGGTATCCGGTTACAAATGCAAAATGTTTACTCTCCATCTTAGGGGTTAAATAACTGCAAACAGAACCCACAAACCGGAGGAAAAGTTATAGTAAGCTGGAGTGTGAATGTATTTACATACTCGTCATTCCATGCCTAAACACTTGAAATTTTCCGATCTGAAACTCGTCCTTATGCGGAATAAGGCGAACCAACCTAAGGTTATGTTATATTCAATATCGAGTTGTTTACTTCCATGGAGTCGGAATTCGAGCGAGCATGTCATCGATGGGCTGGTGATTTCTTAAAATTTTCTCGCTTTTTTGTTTAGTAGTAAAGGTTTCTTAAATTTTTGGAGGCTTTACTAGTCGGTTTCTTATAAACGGGATTCTTCTAAAAAAAGAATACGTGTACATTATAGTTCATCTAACAATTTGAAAACATCAAACTTTGTAAACCTTGTGAAATTTTTTTGTGTAAGTGAGGCTTAGGTTCAGGCTATGAACACGTGAATAATCATAAATTCTGTTTATTTGTTTGTATTTCCATGGTTTCCATAAAGCCTTCATGCAACAAGCAATCACGATAGAACGTCACATACAGGCGTATATGTGACATACTTGGTATGGAAGTGAACTGGTAAAACAGCTTTCGTGTCGAGAATTAAAAATATCAAGTGGAACCTTAGTATGTTGTATTACTTTCATAAGCACGCAATCATTTTCTTTGCTTTGAACTATTTTTCATTTGCTAAACTTTCAAAACCTCAAAAAGACAAGCATTTTTCATCCATACTACATTGGATATGTTTGCTGTACGGTTTTATTTTCAATCTCCCAAGAGCTATAAACATGAACTGTAAGATCTCGGAAACGTTGTTGTTAATGATTTCCTATTCTCAACATTAAAAGCGATAACCTTTTGAAGATGTCATCTCTGACGAATGCAAAAACTCATCCGTCACAATTCATTTTAGTAAAAATCGCTCAAAAGCTTTTTTGTTCTGTCTTCCGTATCAAGTAAATGCTGTATACATTGTTTACTATAAACCTGTGTGCTTTTTCATAGGTTGCAAATCTACAAAAAATTCAAGATGAACGGTCTTTGGGCGATTATTTGGTTTCTAGCATTGATTTTTATTGGTTGGCCTATTGGGTTCTTTTGTGCTGGCTGGTACGTGTTCTGTCTACCTTTCGAAGTATGCATAGATCAACTGAAAAGCCTTAACGAAATATTCTTCAAAGGCGTCAAGTTGCCATGGGAGATAGCTCATCGAATGAAAGAAGGAAAAGCCGGATGGTAGAATAGCGCATGCGCACATTGTTTATTTCTTTTGGAACTTTTAGTTATATTTTTGTGATGTTGCCGATATCCTGTTTCGTCATGCTTGTTGGTTCCTGTTTTTTTTCAGTTTGTATATATTAAGTCAGCAAATTTGTCAGCATTTTAAACATTCCATTAATCTTTTTCTTTCGCAGTAACATTAGCGCCGAGAAGGTGGTCACTTTCCTCCCACCCACCCCGCCCCGACATAAAGACGTTAAACATGGCGAAAGATAGATGTTTTTATGAAATAATCAGCCTTCCCAAACTCTCATCTGTTTGTTTGCCGATCGAAAAGATTAAACTAAAAGATATAAAAGATATATCTCGAAGTACTTACGCACTTTTGTTGGAAAATATTTTCAATAACTCGAACATTTGGTGTCACGTGATACAAAACAGTATATCAGCTACCTTAACATGCATCATTTCCGCAACCTCCTTCTGTCAAATTATTCTTTATTCCAATTTATAATAATAATAATAATAATAATAATAATAATAATAATAATAATAATAATAATGAATTTATTTCAGCATTTCCAATAAAATACAATTGGCTCTTCATCTGAAATTTGTATGAGTACTGTATGTGGATGGCGTTAATACAAAACTTATTTTAATTTTTTTTTTTTTTTTTTTTTAAGTAAATGAAGTTCTGGCAACAGCCTTGTCTAACAAGTAAGCTTTCAGTGTGTTTCTGAACGTGGATAAACTTGAACATTTCCTTAATGGCTTCGGTAGAGTGTTGAAAATCGAGGTAGCTTCATACTGGAAGGTTTTCGCTTTATCGGTGCTTTTCAGTAGTACTCCGGTGCGGCTGCTATTATTACGTAGTGAGCGAACGTCATTTTTCTTTGCGACCTTGATGTTACAGGGAATGTTTGGGTCATTGAGGGACTTGAATGTGAGCATGGCAATAGCATATTCGTATCTTTCTAGAATTGGTAACCAAGATAGTTTGGTAACATCATCAATAGTTCCATATCTACCGAATACAAAACCAGCAGCAGCGTTTTGAACTTTTTGCAGTCGTTTGATTAGATAAAGAGGTGTCGTGCCGATGTAGATGGAATTCCCATAATCAAGTTTAGATAGGATTAGTGCATTTACTAGTTGGTTCTTTAATTTGTAGGGCACCAGTCGTTTCAGCAACCTTAGCAATTTCAATGTGGCGTAACAGCTACGGATGATGTTGTTTATGTGTTCTTTCCATTCTAGGTGTTTATTGAAGGTGACACCAAGAATTTTTAGACTTGTTGTTGATGTAAGTTCTTGGCCATCACATGTAATCATGTTTTTTGTGTTGAGATGGTGCAGACGTGATAGTTTTTTTGGTGCTAAATACCATCGTTTTGGTTTTATTGTTATTGAAGACCAAGTTTGAAGCATTTGACCAACTTTTTAGATTCATGAGATCAGAGGTTAGTTCCGTAGCTTTATGGGTTAGGTTGGCTGGTTTGCAATGTCCGTAAAGGGTAGTGTCATCGGCATATTGAAGGGAATCGGACGTTTGAAGATATTTGGGCATGTCAATCACATAAAGATTAAATAGAGTAGGGCCAAGAATTGAGCCTTGTGGGATTCCAAAACGACTTGTTAGTAAGGTTGATGATTTTATCATCGACAATTTGATTTCACAAATTCAAAATGATCACTACCAATTCGTACTACGTGGACATTTTCATTTATGGAGATTTAGAAAAATCATGTTCTATTTACACGAGTCTATTATTTTTCTATACTTTTGTGTGGATTTATATACAACTTGGTCGAGTTGTTCATGAATTGTTCAAATTTTTATGAAAATTCGAGAACTTTTGAAAATTGGTCCAAATTTAGTCGGAATTTGGATTTTCATGCTCTGCAATCGTTTTACTTCAATTTTGGATTTGCTAAACCTGCTAGCTTAATGGGTCTACTCCCATTTAAATGATGTTAGTAACACTACCAGCCATTATAGTTGGTGCTTGAGTGGAAATGAACGGTGTACTGACAATTTATTGGTTGTCATCGCTATGGTGTTGGCTTCAAAAAGAGAGGGACAGGTCGTTACGTTGAGTAATACAATAATTTTAGTATTTTTGTTGGAAAAGGCCTAAACATGATAAATGAGAATGTCTATATATATTAATAGCCGATTCTCTGTCTGTGTGTCTGTCTGTCTGTCCGTCACGCAAAATGGTAGATTGAGTTGTGAGAGAAATTATTTCTTTTCTTGTAAGCGACGTCAGTGCGAAATTTCGTATTTCTATGCTTTTAAGCTAATGAACTAAAGTCGACAAAAAACTGTGTCAGCAGTTTTCTTGTGAGATAATCTCCACAAAAGAGCCAATCATTTGTTTACTTTGTTTGAGCGCTTTGTTAATAATAAACAGCTGCTCGTTCCCAGACAATTTCCCAATTGTTCTATTTCTGATGACATCAGCATAGTGCAACCCTCGATGTCTTTTAGTTTTCTCTTTTGGTATAAAGATGAATCATCAGCGTATTGTAGAGTGTATTGTGTAGAGTATTATACTTCGACCATACAATCAACGTAGCTCATTCAGTTTTTATACCCAATCTAGTAGGGAAACTTTCTTGAAAGTTTTGAGATTTTTCTAGAGAAAGTTTCTTATTGGGTCTCTAAAACATCAAATCTTTCTGAAACAAATCAACCAATCAAAGGGAATATCTAAAGTCATCATCATTTTCAAAACAAAAGATGAAAACAACATAACAAGATCTCATGTCAAAACATCATCTCCATACCGTCCACGTCTTTTAAGTCAATATAATCTTTGGTACCATCATCATTACACGCTTGAAGACTCGATTGTTCCATGTGACTCGACCAGTATATCAGTCTTTGTAATGAATCTTCGATTTCGATTTCGGAGCGGGTGATTGTGCAACCGATCTGTTTCGTAATCGATACACTTTATTGCATTTTTTCTTTTTTTTTCTTTTTTTTTCTTTTTTTCTTTTTTTTGCTTTTCAATTATTTGATGAGTTTCTTAAAATTTTCTTGCTTTTTTTGTTTAGTAGTAAAAGTTTCTTAAATTTTTGGAGGCTTTACAAGTCGGTTTCTTATAAACGGGATTCTTATAAAAAAAGAATACGTGTATATTATAGTTCATCTAACAATTTGAAAACATCAAACTTTGTAAACCTTGTAAAATTTGTTTGTATAAGTGAGGCTTAGGTTCAGGCTATGCCTCGTTCTTTCAGACTATTTTAAGAAGCTTTAACCGAGAAGTTTGATACTTTCAAATTATTAGATGGATATTCTCTTTAAGATACTATAAAGTATTTTGTTGAGCTGGTAATCAAATCATACAGAAAGTAACGTTGTGTGAAAAAATGTATCCACGGAAACAAGGCTATCCTGATGATATTCACTACCCTTTGCATTGCGAATCTTTTGTGTTCATTTCCAGTCGAGAGTTTCTGAGCTTTTAGATTAGATGTTACAGTGGTCAGGTAGAAAGTGAGCTCCGAAAAGTGCGCCCTGAATTTCCTATCCAATCAAATCAATCATATGGTTATGGCGGACTTATAATGGCAGTTCCACTGATATCTGACGTCATAGACAGATATGAAAATTTGACGTCATCTACAAAATAACTGCTTTTTGTAAGAGCTCTCAGTAGTGTAAGACGTGTTTAGAGAAAGAGAAAATTATATCGAGTTTGTTGTTTTAGAATCTTTATCGTAATGGAATCGTATTCTACGAAGCCATTTACTATTTCACAGCAACGTGTGGTGATGAGGAAACTTCAATCACTCAGCGAAGAACATCGTCATCATCTGACGAGTAAGTACGACTTCGCTGGCATTGCTCAACGTATCGACCGATATTTGAGCTTCGAACGTAAACAAAGAATGATGGTCAACGAGCCACAATGTCTGAACATCTACAATCAGCTTAGAAGAGGTTACTATGAAGCTGAGTTTAATGTTTTCGGTAAGTGAAAATTTATAGATTTTGATATAAACAAAAACTTCTTTTAAGAATACTTAAAGTCTGAGAAACTTTGAAGGAATTTCCTTATGATATGATCACACACAAACATCTAAAATATTTTTGCATTTTATTTTAGGAGTCCAGCATGACCCGAATATGAACCTATACGGAACAGATTATGGTATTCATGATGGAAATGGTATTCTCAACAACAACAAAAGCCAACCTAACCCATCCGCTGGAGACAATCAAGCTGTCCAAAAGGATAAGATGAGGAAAACCATATCTGTTTCGATGTATTTACAACGAAACTCCACGCTATCTCACCAGCAACGTACTCAAACCCAGAAGAAGGATGTTGAGCTTCTCAACTCAAACATGCCGAAGAAAAGTCGTTCTAAAGGAGATAACGCGAGTTTGTGTTCTGTTGATGAGAAAGGTCAAAAACGAAAGCTTGATGTCGAGGAAGAAGAAATTTATTATGACAGGAAGATGGGCAAATGCTTTCGAGCTTCCCCACCTGAACATGGCGACAGGATTATATCGTGGGTGGCGACTCAAGCAAAGTATAAACAACATATTCCTCCTCACACACGAAACATTTGAAGTTTTAAAAACAAATGTAACAGACGTGTATATATAATAGGATATTTTAAAATTAGGTATTTTCTTTTGTAATTTTTTATAAGGAAAAACTTTGTAAGAAGTCCTTATAAATAAAAGAAAACATTTTGCATTCGACAATGAGAACGTGGAAAAAAAGTTGAAGAAAGGTTTGTTATCAACCGTCAAGTAAAAGTCACGTGACACTGCAATGCAATGGTTTCTCTTATTTTGATTTTTTAGTGAGTGCATTCTTGACGCATGCAATGCAACAAACTGCCTTGCATATGCTCCAAATATTGCATACTTGCTTTAACCTCAAACTCAGAGTCTTTTGCCTTTACGATGCATGGACAAACGACGGAATAGAAAAGAGAGTGTTTTTATTACATATTCCTGAATTTCAATTTTATTTCTACGGAAAAAAAAGTTAGACATAAATCTAAGAACGTGTTTTTCCCCTGCAATACCAAAAAAACCCTAACGAACCTGTCTATTCTTCTCTCATTTACCTTTGAGGGAGGATTGACTAGAAAAGCGATGTATCCAGTGTGTTTCATGTGTTGTTTACATAGCAGAGAACACAACTGGTATGCCGGCACACCACTAGCACACTGGCTGGACAAGATATCGATCGATATTTGGAAACCCTTTTTTCTCTTGTTGGTTCATGATTGGAAGTCCTTTTTTTGCATTGTATTTACATGTACTTGTTCTCCTATGGTGTTAATGGCGTTTTTGGTATAAACTTTGATTGATTTCAAGAAGGTCTTCACCACACACACACAACAGGAGCAGAGCGCAGGCACTGGACACTGCTGGAGAGCCAGAGACAGACAGAGAGAGTGTAGAGATTTGTTTATGTTGCGAATTCTTTAAGTCTGGGGAAAGTCATGTGATTTGAACTTTATTAAAAAAAATTAAGTATTATCATAAAATAAGTCAAATAAAAAAGTTTTGTACGTCAATAATCATCACTTCAGTGTTTAGCTATTTCTCAACAAATTATTGTCTGTCTAAGTATTGCAAAAATTACATTACAAGAAAGCCCTTCTACAGTACTTTTATTGATACTAGCCGCCCATGTTCAGCATGTGTGGCGTTGTTTGACCCCCTACAGTTCACGAAAAGTAAAATTAAGTAATTGTGATCGAAAGTATGCCCATGTTGTAGAGCTTGAAAAAATAATCAAAAAAATGTATGGGATTGTTCCACTACGACCAACTGTTACAAAGATATCATCGTTCAGAAATTTTCATGACGTCACAGACCCGTACTCCAAAAAATTTAGCCTAAATTTGAGTATGCACAGTATGCAGATAATTTATCAAGTTTTGTTTTGAAGACATTCTTAGCCCTGTAGTAAAATGTAAAAGTTGCGTTTACATGAAAGAAATTTCACATCCGGGCTGAACTCAGCCCGGGCTGGAAATCCCATCTCGGCAAAGCTCTGCCGAGATTTCCAGCTCGGGCTGAGTTCAGCGCAGGTGTGAAATTTTTTTCACACCTAAAAAAATTTACACTTTACTGCTTTGTTTCAGCAAAAAAGTAAATCAAAAATCAAAAATACAATAAGGATTATAACGTTGACAAGTATAAACAGAAGGAAAGCCATATGGCTGTATCTATTCGAATGACATAAAATATTTTAGATCCCCTAAGTTTTCATCTGATGAAGAAAATGCAACTCAAAAATACATAAATTTGAAAAAGATCTCATAAAAAAGGTATGCACTAGTGCTCTGGAAAAATTAAAGAAATTTGCATAATTTTTTGACTGAATAGTTTTTTTCATAACACTGGGCTGAATGTATCCATATAAGTGCTCTTATATTCCAGCCCGGTACCGAGATGAAATTTCAACCCGGGATGAAAATTCTCATAAACAACCCCTTAGATCAAACAACAACTCTCAAAGTATAAATATCCCTAAAGTCTGAAATAAAACTATAAATAAAACTATAAATATCCTAAAACAAATATAAACTATAACTTTAAACCCTAAATGCTAATAACTTCATGCACTCAGTAAGTTTTTTGTAAATTAACTGACTCGATTTTAAGTTGAACAGATTCTGTTTCAAGAATTAGCTATAATTCTGATAAAAGCCTGGAAATGATAGATTGGATAGAACTTTAAAATTCTGACCTTTTTACCTCAGTTACTTAAAGGTCAACAAGAAAAATACCAATATAATATAAGATATTATGAAACTAAAAACCTAAGAAATAAACCTAGTGAAATACTACAGGTGGGAGCTATGATGGAACTATTTAGCAATACAATGACTTCTGAGAGCTTTTCCATTCGCTCAGTAGTTCAAATGATTTGAACTACCAGGCGAATGAGATTGCATCAGCCAATCAAAAATCAGATCGCTCATTCGTGCAACTACAGCGAATGAACTGAAAACCAGCCGTAAGAGCTACAGCTGCTAGATACTGTAAGTTTACTTGGAGTAAGTCAATAAGTGTCACATCTAAATAGAAACTTTAAAAAGTCTTCTTTTTAACAAAAAAGGGCATTACAAGAGACTACAGGAAACAGTTGACTACTAGTTATGCATTTTAATAAAAAAGTAAGTCATATAAAAAGAACCAGCCCCCACACCTCCTTATAGATGCTTAGACTCCTTATAGATGCTTAGATGCTTAGACCCCCCCCCCCCCCCCCCCCCCCCCCCCCCCCGATATCTGGGGGGTTCATACCATGAGTTAACTACTATCTTAATGCATCAAGAATATGCACTGCATAAATTAAATGAAACATTTTCAAAACAAAATATCTCTAAACCTATATACAAACAACAATGAAATACTGAAAAGTGATTTGTCAGACAGCTTTTTGAGCTGTGTCATACTAAATATCGTTTTGGATCCAAGAATTTCTTTAATAATATTGAAAGATGCTCCTTTTCATTTTCTTGATAAAAGTTTTTTGATCAAATAAATTTTATTCAAATATAAAACTGTTCCTTCGTTAATTGTTTGACGTACATGTATTGTAAACGTTATTGTGAGAAATTGAAAATTGAAGATTATACTTAACATGTACGTAAACATGTCTTGGTTGTTTTTGCTAGCCTCTATAAATAAATACTGACCTCTGATAGCTACATGTGCAGTGACTGAATTGGAATGTGTTCTTTAGTATTTGCAGTTGTTGGAAGATACGAAATGTATAATGTTGACAATCTTAACATACATAATCATTTTTTAATGATTTTTTTGTTGTAAACTGTTTTATTCGTTCATATTTTACACAATTGATTATCTATACATTTGTGTAAAGTTTCAATGCTGTTTCTTTCAGACTATCTAGTATTAAAAGGCCTGTGTTAGGGACACATATATTAGGAACATATAGGAACACTCATTCCTATTGAATATTTTCATACGCATGTCAGTTGAACAATGAAAAAACATTTCTATTTCTTTCAATATAAAATATTTTCTGGAACTGCTTCTGTTGAACTTTCCACTCCCCCCATCTACAAATCAAGGAAATATCCAATTGCTAATAATTTTGAAAACATTTCTTAATAAGCAATGACTTCCGTTTTATCTTTCCAAGAAAGTGTCCACGGCCTTAATCAGGGTTAAATTGACATCATCTTTGATTTAGGAAACTCATTGGCCAAACACTGATTGAGAGTGGCTTCATCCCAAAATGCAAAATAGAGCAATTATTTGTGCAACATGTTTTAAGATCAGATTCAGCATTGTTTTTGTATTCATAAACATTCATAAAGTTCGGATGGAATTTGGAAATTCTAGTTAATTTTCAATTGTAAAGTGGCCTTAAAACAGCTACACATAATGATGGATTGCAGCCCCAAAAAGACCAAAAAAAAAACTTGAGGGTTCTCAACAATTTCGTTCTTTTTGTATTGAATTTTGCGTAATGTAGCAATTTTTTCATTAAATTTGTGTCATTTTTAGACAATGATATTGATGACTTGTTGCATGGAAAAGTTATGACAAGCAATAGAAATTCTTCTAATGAATCTTGGACAACTTCTGAAGAAAACTCGTCCGGCAATGAGTACTCACTCAAGACAAAACATACCAGGAAAAAAGACGATGAGGATGTGTATAGTAACCAAAAAAGAAAAAAGAAGAAAAAACACAAAAGACACAAAAGACGTAAAAAGGGCAGAAAAAAGCGAGAGGAAAGTGAAAATGAATCAGACGAAAGTTGTCTGAGTGAAGAGTCAACTACTCTTTCAAATGATGCGTGCGAAACTACAATAAATATTCTTCCAGCACTATTACAGACAAGTAATAATACTGAAAAGAGAAGTGAACCACAAACTATTAATATATTACCTGCCATATTGAACCACGATGAGCTAAGAGATTCCTCAAATACAAGTGATCAGGCATTAGAGTCCGGAAAGGATTTACTAAGAGATATCATGAAAGTAATTAATGAACAGGAAACAAAAAGGAAAGACTTGATGAGTGAAAGTAGCAGTTACAATTCTGTGTCAAGGTATTTTCAAGTTTACTTATTTCCATTTTGTTTGTATTGAGTTCTATCTTATTGAAGTTCATTTTTAATAAAATTTGATTATTATGTTTTGGGTAAAATCTTGTTAAAATTTTTTTTTTCTGTTAAAGCAAGAATTACATTACGAACCACTTTTTTTCTTCATTCTTTGTTTTTGTCTTACTCATGGATTTTTATTCTAAAACTTCACAAAATGTAAAGTAACATTGGATTTATAGTTTCGAAAAGCTGTACACATAGAATCGTGTGAAAAGTGGCGACTCTTTTAGGATATAGTTTAAAGTATTGGTTTCATATTGAAATTAAAAAAAAGTTTTTTTTGAAGCTATTTATGTAATATCTTGGTTTTATTTTTTCGCAAAAGATTTTGGACCTAACTTACAAAAATAAACTAAAATCTGTGGTAGAAATAAGCATATTTTTTATCAAAAATCTGTTTTTCATTTTTGTTTTTCCGAAAGTGGAATGATTTCAAAATATGTGGCATTATTCAAGTTTGGACCCAAAAAAAACTTGGAAACAAGGCTTTTTGAAAAACTGATAAAAAACAACATCTTTTACTCGCGTATGTCATGATTTCAAAGAGACTGGAATGAGGACTGGAATCTTAGAAAAACTTGCTCAAACCATATCCTTCATTTTACAAATTATTTGTGTATATATTATCATAAATCAATGAATATTCACATTGTTCAACTGCTATTTGTGACCCCAGTTTAAAGTTCTTACATTTTGCAATTAATATCAATAGGCAGTTTCTATCACAAAACATCTTTCTTTGGTTTATGTATATTTTGAAGTATTGACACTGACATGGCTTCAGCCGGTTGTGCAGAAATCCTTCTGCTTGTTAAGCTGTTTGATTTTATTGTGCTTTCATAGCAGGTCATTGACCTTTTTAACAATTGTAAGAACTGAATGAGTGAGGACTGTTTCAATTTTTTTGCAGAGTGACTAGTAGGAGACAAGCAGGTAGTAGAAGCAGAAGTAGAGATCATTCCAGAAGTAGAAGTTTCAGCAGGCGTGGCCAAAGAAGCTGTAGCAGAAGCCGGCATCATTCTAGAAGTAGAAGCCGAAATAGACGCAGAAGTGGCAGTGATCGACATTCTAGAAGTAGAAGCGGTGGCAGACGTCATAGAAAAAGCAGCAGCAGAAGCCGACATCATTCTAGAAGTAGAAGCCGAAATAGACGCAGTAGTGGCAGTGATCGGCATTCTAGAAGTAGAAGTCGTGGCAGGCGTCATAGAAGAAGCAGTAGCAGAAGCCGACATCATTCCAAAAAAAGTAGAAGTCATAGCAAAAATCGAAAGAAATGCAATGATGATCGTCATTCCAGAAGTAGAAGTCGCAGTAGACATCAAAGAAGTGGTGGTTCCAGAAGTAGAAGTCCTAAATCTGCATGGGATCTAATGTATGTCCCATCCAATAAAAACTACTCCTCATATAAACAAAACAGTTCATCAAATGGCAGCAATGATGCAGCAAGTAAGTCTTCAGATGTTAAAAAGCAAAAATCCGACGATGGTCCTGTTTTTATGAACACAACAGTACATGTTAAGAAATCAATTGACATAAAAATTCCAGACTTAAACGTTGCAAAGAATGAATCTTCCACCAATAAAAACACAGATGTTCGATCATCCATGTTTGGAAAGTGGGAAAAGTATGAGCCAAGTGGAGGCCATCACAAAGAACTCCAAAATCTAACGAAACTTTGCCAAAACATATCAGCTAAGGAGAATCTCCCCGATGATGAAATGGATATAGTTGATGAAAAAGAGGAAAATAATGTCCATCATCCTTTTAAAGTAGCTCCTGCTCCGATGTATCTGCCGCAAAATTACTTTCACAAGCATGTTCCAACGGTATGTTTTTAAAATTTCTCTATAATTCTTAGTGTTCAAATTATTAGGTAATCAAGCTCTTACTTGTAATGCATGTTCGCCGTAAAGGAAACCTACATGCTACTGATACTCTCTGCCTAACAAATTTTTAAAAGCTAGATGATAGTAATTAACTATGTGTTTTATTGACCAAAAGGTAGGGCAAACTTGGTACCTTTAGCTTTTATTTCAAAACGGATGATAAATTTTCTCCATCCTCCACTGAAAATTATTACATCGTATTCCTCGTATTTCAAGCCAACCATAATGACTGACCCCATCCCAGTGGGTAAATTTGTTGAAAAACCACTGCCAAGGAGTGCATTTCTATAAGAAATAGATACACTGTTTCATTAAAAATGCTCTTCATCGCAGAGATATTTTGCCCACTGGGATGTTTGTCTCACAGAAAATTATTTGGTAAAGAGCATGGTGTACGGATACATGTCTATAGGTACACAAGGTTTAGGTAGAAATTCTTCAAAATAATGGATAACAAGAAGTCTTGACTTTTTTTGAACACAAGAAAGATTCTTCTGTCTAAAGGACGGATCTAAGTAGTGTCATACATTTTGTTGAATTTTTACTTAAAACCTTTGTGTGTATTTCTTGTTCTATTCTCTCTTTTATAGATTGAAAAGATCTTGATGGTGTACTCATTGCTGCTGGAAGCCAAGTTGATCCTTAGTTGAAAAGACGAGAAAAAAAATTCAGACTGCATAGAACAAGTTTACTTTTTACTATGTGGACGCCTTAGGAACGTGCGTTGGTGGTTTATTTAAGGCTCTTTTCAACTAAGGATCAACTTTGCTTTCAGTTCAATTTTTCAAATTTTAGAAGCATCCACTCAAATTTGAACTTTCCATTAAAGCTCAAATTTGTTGGGATGCTATGTATTTTTTCCGTTTCCTCATCTTTCTCTTGAAGGTGATTATTCTATGGAGTATTAAATTTATCACTCAAAGATAGGTAAGAAACGATTTAGGCGTAAATATGTTTCAACAAAATCCGGTTGTTGGAGGTGAAACGGAGTAGATTACACGCGAAACACATGGATTTTAGAAGAATTCGTTTTTAGTAGAAATCTTTGAATTTGAAACCAGTCTACTGAAACCTGATCTTACTAGATATCTTTTTATGACTCATTACATGTTCCCGCCAATGTTGTTTTTGTTGAGTGAATGCGATATTGGTTTAGAATATGCGATATTGGTTTAGAATCCGGCTCAAGCTATCATGGCTGGTACGATGAAAGCTATTACAGGCGGGTCTGACCCACCGTTGACTGGGCCACTTGAAAAACACTTTCCCGTATCATCAGGAACTGATCATCGGAAAAAGGAACACGCCGACACTGAAGATGACAAACATTTACCTGTCTTTGAGGCTGTGCCAGCTAAAACGGAAGAGGTATCAATTGTATTGGTGAACGATTACACACCTTCTGTTTTCTCCTAGTTGCCACGCCTAACCCAAAATTTGGTTTTAGTTGTTCAGTTAGGAGTTACTAATTTTCGCGTGTAAAAATATTTATAAATTTCACGAATTCTAGTCGGATTTTGCAAAATACACGCAAATTTGTTTGTCTTTTAGCAAATGAATTTATAAAAAAAAACGCTTTAAATGTGAGCGTCTTTCAAGCAAAATTTGTGTTTGACATTTAACGAACCTTTTTTTAACTGGAAAACCGAAATTACGCTGAATGTGAAAATACAATCGAAGACCAGCGATAAGTTACGAACTAGTTGCAAAGCAGTGCAACTTTGAGCAAGTCTAAATACCTCACTTAGTGTCGCAGCTCTCCACCAGGCGGGAAATGTCGAAAGAATAGAGGCTCTTTCTGCTATTCGTCTGGCGACATTTTTTGCCGCGACATTTTGTTTAGCCAATCAGGTTGCTCTAAAATTTTTACCGTTGCTTATACTGCTTAGTGAAGATCCTGAAGCTTAAAGAAATTAAAACTGCGCATGTCTCTACTGAATTGAAAAAAACTGTTTGGTATGATTTATTATATTGTTCTCTTAGCGGATTGATGTGAGCGCAGTTATTGCGCGTAGACTTGGCGCGCAACAGATTTTGACCAAAAATCCGGATGATTATTCCGCAAAGTTAGTTCTGGCGGAGTGCGATATAAAATTGAAACGGTGGAGTGACCAAAATAAAAAGCCTGGCAAGTTTACTGGTGAAGTTGGAACGAGGATGAACAAAAACGATATTGCTGGTGTGATCGAAACTTGGGTTAGAAAAGTAAGAAGTTCGCCTTTCATTTTAACATCTATCTTCTTCTGTTTTGTTCTCTTTGACACTCAAATTTCAGGATTTCTTTCATAATTTATCTCCGGTTACCGGTGGTATTGGCCAGAGAATGATGGAAAAAATGGGGTGGCAACAAGGCACGCCATTGGGCAGAAATCAGGAAGGATTTATTGCGCCACTAGCCTTAGACGTGAAAGTCGGTCGTGGAGGTCTGCAGTCTGTTGATGAAGAAGCAGCTTTAAGACGTGGTCCTGCAGGCAAGATGCTTCCAAAGAAACGATTGACATTGGCACCTGTCACAAACGTCAACGGTACCTTTTTCTGTTGCTCTATTACGTCATTCATAATGACACCATGAGAGAGAAATTCAATTTCTCTCTAAATATCCTGATAAATGTGGGGAATTTATTTGACTTTTTTTATTCATTTTTAAATTTGAGGCAACTTTTTGAAGATCTAATGTGGGTGCGATTTAACCTTCTGAACTATTAGGAATAACACAGTTTCATCTTCCCTAGTTAATCAGCTCAAGTCATTCAGTCTCTCTATAACTCAGGTTATTGGCTGGTGATATTGTCTGTGAATCATGTTGGGAAGTGTGACAAGGATTTGAAACATTGCTAAGTAATGATCTGTACTTTTTACGATTGAATTTAATTTTATGCCAGGTAAACATCCAGTGTCTGCTTTGGCCGAACTCTGCACGAAACAAAGACTTGGAGTTCCCACATACGAACTAGTGTTTGAACATGGTCAAGCTCACAATAAAAACTTCTTAATGAAAGTCACAGTTCAAGATGTGGATTATCAGGCCTCGGTTGCTTCACCTAACAAAAAACACGCAAAGGCTCAAGCCGCTATTACGGCTTTGCGTATTATGGGTGCCTTAAAGGAGTGACGAAGCATTGTTGCAGTGAATAGATTATTGGCTGAAAGTGATGTGGTACAATGAATTGGTTGAAAGAGAGTGATAAAGTCCTTTAAAAGAACTATGGGTAAAATTTTGGGACTTAACTATTTTCTGTTGTCACTATACCTGCAAAAACTACGTGAAGAAATTTACCGAATAGTAGTGTTTTTGTAACTGAAAGCTGTTTTTTAGAAGTTGGATGGAAATACTCAATTTATTTTCTAATATCAGTTATAATGCTGAATTTTCTTAATTACAACAAAACTGAAGCTTATCTTTTTACTTAACCTTTGCAAATATTGTCGGTGGAGAATACGCTGCAGCGACCTAGGACATTGTGGACGAGGGAAAAATTATGAAAATATATGAAGGGTAAATGTTTGAACCATGTTGAACAAGATTGTGATTAGCTCAGATGGCTGCCATACGTTTCATCTCCAGATTTCTTACAAGCTAAGTTTGCAGTGTAAACCTTGTTATATTTGTTTGGTTTAGGAAGGGTATAAGATTCTCTTTCTTAGTTTAACTGACGAGTTGAAATCGTTGAATGTGAAACACTTTGTCAATATGGCGTCTCCCCTGAAACCAGTACAGTCACATTATTAAAGCTACCAATCTCAAGGGAAATATGTTTTTCTTTTAAAAAAAAAAATCCAACCTGAACATCAATACAATTCGTCTGGTGGTTATAGGGTATTAAAGCTAAAATCTTTAATAATCGTTATTTCAAGTTGATTTTTTTTACAAGGAGAGAAAATCATACAGAAAGATCACAAAAAATCAAAAAAATTAAAAAATTGGTCCACAGAACCAAAAAACTGAGCAACACGCTGCGACACATAACAGCGGAATGGTACCAGGTATGAAAATGCAATTTTGTACTTGTATTTAGATTATGGAGATGTACTTCCTGTAGCAAAATCAATTTGATAGCATTAATAGTTTGGCTGTTATGTCACTACTTCGTATACTAGAACTATAAAAAAGTCCGGAAATTGCACAAACCCCCTAGAAAACAATCCAATATCTAAGAAAGTACTTATCCTCATTAAATAATTCTGGTACAGCAAGTGTAAAACACATTAATGGTCAACTGACAAAAATTTCAGCCAAATCAAGCAAAGCGTTCTCATTTTATATGTCGCAGCGTGTGGAAAAACACCAATTTGAGAAAAAGACGCTTAAAACTCAAAATGCAAAAAAATTATATACCAACAGGCTATATCATTCATCAGTGCAGATGTTTTCACTGCCTCAGGCTCATTATTACTAATATGACCGTGTCACATTAGCTAGATTAGCCTAAATCATTTACTGTTTCATTTTTGAAGAAATTGTGATATTATTACTGCACAGACAGAGGAAAGTTAACTCGAACTACCGTAAAACAGGAATAAATCGTGTAAAACATCTACATTATAATAAAATATGTAAATGTATAGTTCTATCACCAAATAAACTAGAAAAGTCCAGCTTCATATGTTACACCTTCATTTTCCTCAGCTGCATCGGTGAAGCCTTTTCGAATGGCACGCAGCTGCTTCCGTCTGTGTTTAATTTGGTCCGAAGACTTCTGTTCCACTGACTGTATTCTGTTGTCATCAGTTTTTTCACAATATGCTGTGGTATACTTTCCAGGAGCAATATGCAGTTTATGAAATACTTCAGTGATACCAAACAAATCATCATTAAAACATATAACAGCTGATGCTACTGCAAGTTCTACAGTAGGTTTGCCAATAAAAACATCTTTTCGACATCTTTTCCAAATCAAGTTGTTGATGGACTCATTATTGTTACTTGCAGCATTCATTGTCATATTTAACTTTCGAGAGTTGCATTCTGGACAACAACCCAACATATTGATTATATTAGTAATTATGTCAGTGTCAATTAAAATAAAACAAGAGGGAATACATTGTACATTATCTACACTGGATGTTGTGGAGGTGCTTTGGGTTCGGCGAAGATAACTACCAGCAGGCAATGATGAGTCTGCTCCTGATGATGATCATGATGGCTGAAGTGTGCCATCTTTTCCTACTTCCATAGTAGCTGACTAGCTATTACTTTTAGACTTTACCAGTTTCCTTACTGAAGCAGACACAAAATCATTTTCAGCTGAATTGCTTGCCAGGTTCTTTTTTGATGTGTGTTGATTTCTCTAAAAGCACGTTTTCTAAAATACCTTTGAATGTCCAGTTTTCCTTCTTTTAGTAGATTCACACTTTGTATATTCCATTGCTACTACAGTGAATCTCTATAAGACGGACACACCATAAAGCGGACATCTCCATAAGACGGACAGTAAACCCAGGAACGGATGTATTCCCCCCGGTCAAACTCTCATAAGGAAATCCCTATAAAGCGGACAAATATAAAGCGGACATTCCGTAAAGCGGACGGTTTTTTCAGGAACGAAATGGCATTTCCCCTTGAAAATACTCTCTCTAAAGCGGACAGGGCCAAAAAAACACAGAATAATCACTTTTATTTATTTTATTTATTTCAAACATTTATCTACTTTGTTTGAGAGCGCATCAGCACACTTCTCGACGCTCTTCTCCAGCCAATGCACTGCATTTTCTGGGCCTGCTGCCGTGTACTTTGCGGGAATTTCCAGACCATATCCCCCGCCTCTGTTGATGCGCTTGCCAGTCACTTCAACGGCAAAAACCCTAGGGGAGAGGCTGTTCCAAGACCCTCTTTTATGCAGTAGTGTTGTTCTTATGTACCAATGCATGACTAACTTTTCTAGTACTAAGGAAGTGTCCATAAATTTGTCCAAAAATAGATTTTAGAGGGTTTTATTGGAACTTTCTATAAAGCGGAGAGTTCCGTAAAGCGGACACTTTTTTCATAGAGATTCCACTGTATTATAATTTACCAATAAGTCACAAAAAGCACGAAACAACTGGAACAAATGTGAAAAATCAAGCTCTAGTGTTGGTGAACTGACACAAATAATAACACAACACAGCAGTTTTAACCACAGATTTGGAGTAAATTTGGTGAGTTTTTACAAGAAACAGGACATTCCTGTTAGGTAAAATACTTTAATATACGTTTCTTGTCGCGACAATGAGCTTTCCCGCAGTGTTGACACTGAAGGGGCATCAGAAAGGAGGGTAAAAATAGTTGCTAAGGCGGTTGCTAAGGCAAGAAGTGCTCACCTTAGTCTTTATTATTGAAGAATCTCCCAATTTATAGGGCTGGTCGTGAGAAATAAATCTCACCATCGTTTTCTACACTAATGAAAATACCAAAACATATGTATTTTAAAATTTTGAAAAAATTGACATTTGATACTATATAACCACCTTACCGCTTCTCTCTTTGAACAAAAAAAAAAAGTACAAGTAAAATCTATACAAATAAAAACGATGAAGAGGAGTAGCATTAAACCGTTGTAGTTGTAAGTTGTACCATTTGCACCCTGCCGACTGGAAATATTAGAACAGACATTACAACAGGTTGTGTTTACATAATACCGTAAAGTTCCGATAGTAAGCGCTCCCAATAGTAGGCGCTAAAAAGTGCTGCTAAAACTGAAAGTAACCGAGGCGCTTACTATCGAAACTTTATGGTATTGATAAAGAAAGCATTGTTGACGACTGACCTATATTAACACAGTTTCACTGGATCTAGGAAGACACCAGGTAGTGTGAAGACATCAGGTAGTGCGACACCGGTTAGTGTAGACTTCAAAATGCTTTTTTCCATTAGGTGTTGAATGAAGACAAAATGGATACACAAAACGGATTTCCCGTATATCAAAAAGGAAAGAGACCCTGGGTTCGAGGTTGCCTTCTTTTGTACTTAGTGAAATCATTTTTTTTAGAACCACTTTCGGTACAGTTTGTTCTTGCTTTAACGCAGCATAATGAAACAAATGTATATACCGTAAAACTTCGAATAAACGCCCCCTTCTTTTAAGCGGCCCCCTCGAATAAACACCCCCTGAAAAAGTAAAATTACCGAGAACATCATTCAAACATAACATTTGTATATACAAAATGTATTTGGGATTTTTTTGGCTACGGGGGTGGTCCATAACTACTGCCACGGTAAAAGAGAAAAAGACACACGGCAAAAGAATAAGACAAAAAAGAAAAAAGGTCATGAAAGAAAAAATGAATTATGAAAACAATGTTATTTTCCTAATCTCGCATTTCACCGGAACCTAGGTCGACAGCGCAGATGAAGCAATTAAGGTACTTTGTCTCTTACGGTAAACGTAGTGATGGTCTCAATTGGGTTGTTTGATGCCAAAAAAACTAATAAACCTATTACCTTAACGGTCTTTATTTGGCCGGCCCTTATTTGGCTACGACCAAATTTTGGATTTGGCCAATTAGGGCCGAAATTTGGCCACAAGGATAAGAAATTGGCCACTTTTGAAAACATAAGACTTTTTAATGAGTTTTTTACCAAATACCTTTGACGAAAGTTTAGCATTTCCTGAATACGAGTACGTGATACCTTAAAATATAGTTGACTATGTTTACTCTAACGCTCACTTAACATGCCAGTCTGTCAAAGTTGACATCGCCGATGAAAATTCGAAGTTTCTGCTTCATTTTAAAAAGTGGCCAATTTTCACTCGTAGGGTCATTTTGATGCGGCCCTTAATTGGCCGACCCCAAATTGGCAGGCCCTTATTTGGCCAGCGACGAAAATTTTGGCCAATAAGGGCCGGCCAAATAAGGGCCACTAACGTATACGGGGACGGTGAGATGAAATTAAGCGTGAAAGGGCAAGGGACAAAAGGGAATTGGAAAAGTTCATCCGTGTTTACAAAATTTTACAATAACGAAAATGAGGCCGAAAAAAGCTCTTCAAAATATTAAAAATGTGTTCTAGGAGGAAATCAGGCCCAATGAAGCCATTTAACCTTAGCCTTAGAACTTGAGACTGACCTAGTTAATGGAAAATGAATGTATCAATGCCAGGTGCATACAACACACACACATAATCATAGCAATAGTACATTCAGATATTTCAGCATGAACATAAACAGAAAGATTTCTGCAAAAACTGAAAGCTGAAAACTGAAAATATGAAAAATGAAATACTATAATAGCATTCATGGAACTTGAATGATTTTGAATCATTGAATGTTTGAATAATTTCTACAATACATCACATTCCTAATTACATGCTTCTCAGGACATTTTGAAGGCATAATTGACACAATGCGAAACTTTATTATAATGTATATATACTGCCAATAAACTGAACGACATGTTTGTTGATACAAGATAATATAAACGATACATGGACGATGGACCCTTTCAGATATCTTAATGAGTATGCTCGTAACTCATTAAAGGGAAATTAAGCCTTAAAATTTCTTTTCTGATTTTGAGCATGAAATACTTCATTTATCCTACAGGAACACCTTTTTATGTATAATAGGTATTCCAAATGAAAAAAACTGCTAAAAAAACAACTTAGTTAAATCACCATTACAGCTTTCGTTATAAATATCATGACGTCACAGAGCGAATTTCATTTGCAGAAATATCAGACGTAGGCAGCACATGATGGCGTGTTTTTTACGTCTATGTTCTAAAGATGCGAGAAAAGGTAGAAAAACAACATAAACACGAAAATATTTATCATTCATCAACATAAATGTAAAATAAGTTTATCAGCAACGATTCAAGAAAAATGTAAACAGTCTGTCATTACCGAAGATTTCATTTTTTATACATCCAAAATATACACATTTGTTTAAAAACTCGCTTACGCACGTATACCTGCCATAAATCTAAAACGTAATACTTTTTAATAAAGGTTTTATATCACGAAGAACTTAATAACTTTCATCAACAAAAACAAAATATTGCAGTTTATGTCATCTTTACAAAAACAGCGATCGCGCTGTGACGTCAAAATTTCCATCTCAGAGCACTGCAATGGCGTCCGTTGTTAGATACTAAATAACGAAAACTGAGTATAATTATCATTTAAAATAATTTTTAATGGTCACAGAAGATTAATGAGACCTTTCTGCAGCTAATATAAAAAGTTTTTGATAAAGGCTTAATTTCCCTTTAACTCAAAACATTTTTCCAAGAACATATAAATTTTGATCATGCAAAAATACATTCATATACATTCATCATATCGACTAAAATCAACATAAATAAATATAACTCAAATCAGAAATTTCTGTTTTAGTTTGATTAGCAATATGGCATGCACTTACATTCTTCATGTCAGTTGAAATTCATGATCAGTTTAAAAAAGATCTTTAGGAAATTTAAGAAAAGTTGAATGATTTTTACAACATAACATTACATTTCTGATTACATATGCACCGAGAGGCATTGCAAAACTGTAATTGACACTATGCGAAACACCTTTTAATTTGCTATTGTGATTAGGAAAGCCATTTGTAATGAAGGACATCAATATACAGTGTGTTTCGTAATGTTGGAAATGGAAATTTTAAAGTTGTTTTTTTAAATAAATATACCGAATTTCAAAATAATTTTTACATCAATGGAAAGCCATTTTCAAGCTCTTTCGGCTAGTATATTTGTGTGAAAAATGAAAAAGTGAGTTTTGAAAAAATAAAGAAATGTCATCGAAAAATGTAATTAAATTTTTAATGGTCGATTAACACGTAGTTTAATTACATCGTGCTTATTGTTTCAAAACACTGAATCCATTCAAATTTGTTATTAATTTTATGTTTGCGCTGAGATCCCCAACTTGATATTTTAAAACATAAAAGTTTAACGTTTTTCGTGAACACACAGCTTATCAAGATAATTCGAAGTTTCTTCTATAATATGCTCTTAAAAATCCATTTAGTATTGACCAAAGAAACTTGTAAATCTAAAAGGTTTTCTTCGCTCAGCGACATGCGTTGCACGGCGTTTTGGTTTCATGTAAACGCACGCATGAATTTTCAAAAAACCGCTAGGTTTGGACAGCAGAAAAAGGAAAACAAAGCCGGTTGTAATAGCTTTCTTGCTTTCGCAGAAATCTAATAAGCATGAGTCAAAATGTAATTGATGCTGTTCGTTTATCCTCCATTCCGACAATGTAAACAGAGGTTAGGTTCTAGCTGAAACTGTTGAAATTTTGGAGAAGTTCAGAAGTGCTTTTCCTCTTCGCCAGCCTCTTGAATAACTTACTAAAACCAAATACATAGCGGTCTTCAAACCTGGTCATAATTCTGATATCCAAATGTTTCAATTCCAAGGACCTATTTGCAGCCGTCAAGGCTAACAACATTGTTGTTTTAAAAGTAAGATTCTTGTTTTCGTTAGGAAAAAGGGTTCTTAAGTATTTCAACACTGCCTCTACATCCCATATAAATTCATACGTTGGCTGGGGAGGTCTTTTATCAAATACCCCAGCCATTAATTGGGTTACCCTGGGGTGTTGCATAGAAATACGTAATTTCGTATTTCTATGGGTGTTGCCTTACTGATAATCCTTCAATGTGTTGGTGATATGTCGAAATGGCTGACCTGCGGTTATTGACAGTCCTGTAGGCATTTCCATCCTCAAATAAGACTGCCAAAAAAGTCCAGAACATAATTTAAAGAACACTGAAACGGATCAATCTGTCTTGTAACACACCAGCCAGACCACATTCTCCAGGCTGATTCGTAACTTTGGCTGGTTAGAAATTTTTGCCGTGAGAACAACTTTCTTTTGTCGCAAACTATTTTCTTTTGCCGTGGGCTACTTTCTTTTGCCGTGGGCTATTTTCTTTTGCCGTGAACTATTTTTCTTCTAATTTTTCTTCTGTCTTCTTCTTTTGCCGTGTGTCATTTTCTTTTACCGTAAGTTTTTTTCTGTTGCCGTGGCAGTTATGGGCCACCGTAACAAATGGAGTTTGAGTAATGAAACTTTAATTACAGTCAAATGAAATTAACTGATTTCCATCACAATAAGTACGGGGTTTTAAAAATGTCCACTACATAGAGGTTACTCTATGAGGCTTCGGCCATGATTCGGCCGGTTCCTGGAAAAAGTGTCCACTTAATAACATGTCTGCTAGGTTGGACCGTAACGTAAATTTTATATCGATCGAATCCTTATTTTTTGGTCTTTTTCGTGATATAATTTTTGTAGGAAATGGAAAAAAATTGAAGAAGAGAAAATCGAAAAATAAGTTTGGAAAAACTCATTGATTTCGTAACGATCAATAAAATTTATAAAAATTAATTGGATATTTTCTTCAAAAATGCGATGAAAATTTTTGAAGCCAACGTTTAAAAACACACTGTATATTCGCTTAATCATATTATCAACAAATTAAGCAACATTACTTCTAGCGTTTGACCTCGGTTGCTTATAAAAAAATAACGTGTAAATATGCGGGTTTTCTGTTTGACTGTGTCAGTGACTTGTTCAATGAGATAGCGTTGGAACTTAATTCTTTGATTCTATTACTTCAAAGTTTAGGCTATCGCTTTTCGATAGAACTTATAAACAGAACCTGTTTAGTTTTGCCAACTTAGTTTTCAATTATAGTTTTACATGCTCTATTTTAACATGTTTATTCGTTATCTGCGCGCAATGGATTCAAATTTGGTACGTAAACATGTTACATATTATGTTCTCAGTTGGTTTAAATATGAAAGAATACGACGACGAGTTAAGCTTTTTTGTGTGTTTATTTACAACCTTCGTTTATTTACAACCCTCGTGCATGTAACTGCCGTCAGAGGCGTAGTTAGGGTCAGTCAAAAAAACCTGGAGGAGTTCAACATTACGATATTTCCTTTCAGTCTTAAGTGGCGATTAGGTAGGTTACTTGCACGCTTTTCTTTTCTACCCTAAATGACTTAACTCTACTCCACAAATTTTGACTGATCTCTGGCTACGCCTCTGGCCGTAATATGTTAGTTGAACGCAAGTCTTACACCAAAAACGGAGGAGGTGTGTCTTTCATTTTTTGTTCTTTCAGCAGGTTGATGACGTTGCCGAAGAGAGTAAGGTCCTTCCTGCGGAGAAACTCCAAATATTCACACTCGCGCAATGTCAGAAATCTATAGACAATTTTTTCTGACAAATTACGATTGAAACGTGTCATTGCGAGGAAATGCTCAGCGAATGTCACGACGATGCCAAGCAATGAGCTGACAATTGAAACGACCAAGGCTACCCATAAAACCAACACAATGTATTGGTACAAAATATTGGTAGAGATTCCACACACGGTCGTCACTTTGTCGGACATTGCTGTGTCGTGTAAGACACAAATTCCAAATGCCGGTAGCATTTCAGTCCCAGGTGTTTCAAAATCCACGACAATTCTAGGATCTTCACGTGCCCAGCGGATCCATTGAACACCATAATCGAAAAACTTCTTGTGAAGTAACAAGTGGAGGACCTGGAATACTGTGATGTTAACAGCCACATTTAACAACTTTATGACAATGTTGAAGAAAATCCGCAACCTCATCTTACGAATCGAGTTCACGTTATGGCTGAAATAATTCTTAACAATTTCCTCAGCAGTGATCTGAAACACAAAGCATGTTTTACTTCAAAACAAATAACAACAACGAATAACAACAACATGATAGAGGAAAAACTAGACTGGTGACTTACATGAGTTCTTTTCAGGTTTAATCGCAGGCTTATGATGTCAGTGTTAACAACTCGAAAGAGTAAATATGGCAGATAGAATAGCAATGATAAGCTGGCCACGCAGAAAGGCAACCACTGGTACTGAGTTAAAAAACGTTTTTTCATCGGTAAACAATCCTTTCTAACATGTTTGTTTGAAGTAATTTGATCAGTCCGACAAAGCGCGTTTGTAGTGTTCCAGATGCCGTCAAAATCCGGATTGGCCGGGATGCCGTAGTATGCCGAATCCTTCACATGTTCACCCAATTCGGGAAAAATGAAAAAGCCTTTGATCCAACACGAATGATTAATGAAGGTCTCTGGCAAGCTGGAGTTGTACGGTGGGATACATGCTACAGTGTCATGGTACCAATTTATTCCCATCACAAAAGAGGCCACCAGAAAGATCTTAAGCACGCAAATTCTGATAAACTGGTCAGTGAAGCCATCATGTCGAGGTTTAAAATCCAACAAGAACTTCAACAAGAACTCAGAATGTTTTGATGGAAGAAGATTCATGATCAAATGTCAAAACTATCTTTGCACACGGCAGTTTTTAAACGGCCCCCTCGAATAAAAGCAGAGGCTGGTGTGAAAAGTTTATGAGAAGAGATGGTTTATCACTTAGAAGAAAGACAACTACAACTCAAAAAGATCCTTCCCTTTTGATTGATCATTTATTGCATACGTTGCATAATTTTCATAGAATTTTAGAGCATTTTTTTTTTAAATTTAAAGAACGCCTCCCTCTTTTAAACGCCCCCCCAAAAACTGAAAAAAAATTAATAAACACCCCGGGCGTTTATTCGAAGCATTACGGTATGCAAATGATAGCCATTCGGTATTAAACCAAAATGTGAGCGTACTGTGAAAAAGACAGAAGTAAAATCTCACGTGAAAAACGCCTGTATCCCAATATTTGTGCATAAGCTGAATAATGTTTTTTTCTCTGAACTATTAATAATCTACAATATCATTTGGAAACAAATGATGACAAATGATTTTGCTGCTGGATTTGTTGAAGTTGTAATATCACGGCATATAGCGATGGATAAAATATTCGATATAAGATCAAATACGCTAGTCCATTTTGCTTTTTTCTTCATTTTTTTTTTTTTTTTTTTGAGAAGGAGAAATATGAATTGAGACAAGTCTGTTAGTGATCATACTGCAAGTTGCAGTACTTTTTGACCCGAAGTGAAAGCGAAGTATAGTATACCCAAGTGAAATGAAGTGAAACTCACGTGAAAGAAATTCACAACACCGGCATCAAATTTCACGCCAGTATGACTCACTCTCGGATACGTGTAACACCCCCCCCCCCCCCCCCCCCCCCCCCCCCCCCCCCCCCCTTAAATTGTTTATGGCTTGAGAGAAAGTTGTAGGAGAATTTACACTGGAACTATTCTTATTTTACAAGAAAATTCAGGCTCAGGCTGTTGTTAATTTTTGGAGTAATGATTTAAGCCTCAGTCGCTCTTAATTTTGTTTATATGTTTTGATCTGAGGTTCGTGTTCTTATAAAATTGTTTTTATAAAAAAAATTGTAATTAATTGCAAAATAAATGAAATAAGAGAATAAAGCTAGCAATCAATAAAAATGTCGAAAAATAGACTGCTGCAATACAAACATTTTGTGCTAATAGCTTGATGTTGATCATTTTGATAACGGTATAGTGTGATGGTATATATCGAGGGAAAACAACACTGTCATGCGAAGTGATGGGAAACCCGCTAACTCAACATAATTCCTTCGGCCCCGCCACTTTCGACGTTTTTGAATGGAAATTTCCCCCGCTATCTCGACATTTCTAACTCGACACCCATCTATATCTCGACATAAATATTTCGGTCCCTCGACAAAAAACTCGACATTTTCATAATTTTAACTGTTGTTATTTCCTTAATTATCGTTCTGAGCTCATGTTCTGTCACCGTCAATCAAAATCCTGTGAATTTAGGAGATGGGGAAAGGATACAGGTATGTACACACTTCACTTCGTTGACAAAGCAGGATATCTAAATATTCTTAGATAGCGGTATCAGGCAATCAATGAACTTTAATTTTTGGAAATTTGCTATTACGATAAAAATATATTCCAAATTAAGAAATTATTAGTTTTTTTTCTTATTTAATTCTTCTAGGTACTGTCCGAACCTAATAAAAGCAAAATAATAGGGGTGGTAGGTCCGGTGAACAAAAATATTAAATTAAAAACAATCCTCCATTAACTCGACCCCCGCCTAACTCGACATTTTCCCCGGGTCCCCCGCGATGTCGACAATGTTGACAATGTCGATGTCGCGAGGGGCATCTGTAGTGGTACGGTACTATTTTCACTATAGTAGATCGCTCTCCGTTGTATTCGAATTCTTGCTCCCGCGAGACTTTATACAAACATGGTGACTAAAGATCAAACGATCACTCAATAGAACTGTTTGGTATTATTGTGAAATATATTTTGGATTGGGATATTGTCGAAATATATTATCAGTATGTCAAAATATTTTTTTGATGAAGACATAATTGATAAATAAGCTTTTTCAAATTTTAGACAAAAGAATAATAAAAACATTCAATATAGTAGTTAATTATGCGGAAATTGTAATGCATGTAATTGATGAATGAAGTTTTATACCGATTCTCTCTACGATTTGATATAATTATGCAATGCAATCTATTAAAAATCGTAATACGTGTCCGAGAAATGACAATACATAAATGGAGGGTCTGTCCTTAATAGTAGAACAGAATTATATATCGTTATTTCAAGAACATTGACAAAGAACTCTCAACAACCTATACTGAAAATAACTTTTTTTCAGATAACTTACAATTTACTTTATCACCAAGGTAAGTTTTAGATATTTATCTTTTTGTGGGATGTGGGTGGGTGAAGTAAAGAAAGATAAAAACTGTTAATCACTCTCTCTCTTGGGAGTTGAATTTTTCTTCTTTTAAAACACTAAAGACTTTCACGTGGTATTCACACAATTGTTAGTCCTTCAATAGAAAAAGAAAGTGATAACGATTGCGGGTAATACTAAATTTAAGTATTTTTAAACAATATTCAAAATTGATATATTTGAAAACAAACAAATAAATTTAAAGTTGTATTTAAGGTTATCTTACGTAAATTTACGTAACTTTATAATATTGATCCCAATACTACTGTATCTGTAGTTTTTGATGGGACTATTTTCTTATTGTTTCGTAAACAGACTAACTATTTCATCATTCTAGAGGGATAATAACAAGGCTATACCGCTTATCTTTTGATATAAATATGTGATCCTTTTCACGCTATAGGTCGTGCTGAAAAAAATTCGATTTAATGATCGAAGATAGTATTATATTTCAACCAATCAAATGGCTCTAAATAAATTACCGTTCCTTAATGAACCTATTAAAAACGTTCTTATTGTTTCGCTTTCTTTGTTGGTTGGTCTGATGAATGACATGCGTGGCGTAAAGCTCATAAAAGGCATGGTTAATAAACAAAGTCAGAAGATGATTTTATTAAACTGTCTTAATTAAAGTCGAGAGAACGTACAAGGTTTTTTATATTTTTTCGTTTTTTGATTCGAAGCTTTTTTTTATTCTGAATATAAGTTTTGTTGTGATTTTTTTTTACCTGTATGGTAGAGAGCGTTCGCGCCTTCTTCGTAGGAGTTTATATCGAACAGGTGTGTAAACGTTTTTCAGTTTATAAAGAGACATGCTAAAGTTAACAGGTTAAGTGTGAAACCACGTTTACAAATATTCGATTATTTATCATGTAAAGAATAGTTATCTTTGAATCGCTTTTATTTTAGCAACACCAAAAAAATATAAGAGAAGGCGTTCGTTTTTATAATCGCAGGAAGATTTTTAAAACAAGTGAACAGTCGATAAAGAATCTACAAGAAGATGTCGATGATTACTGGTACTCTGAAGGGCTTGCTTACGATAAAGCTAAAAGCTCGACATGATACGTTCACAGACCAATTTAATCGGATCTTCATGGTCAAAATGGCGATGGTTAGTTCGTTTCTGTTGGGATTAAATTGGTTCAAAGATACCATCACCTGTATTATTCCTGGTACGGCAGGAATCGACAAAGGTTTCGTTCATCAAGCTTGCTGGATTCAAGGTACGAGTCCTCACTAAATAAGATTTTATAAATTCTTGGTTCCTTGTTTTTTTCTTCATTTATTTTCTAAAGTACAGTTTTTATGGCCGAACTTTTGCCTTGTCTAATGTAAAGCTAGTGACCTGTACATATGAGAACTGTCGCACTCTAAAGTAAAAGTATTGACTAAGTCTAATCGCAGGTTAATTGATTTACATTAGACAAGGCGAAAGTTCGACCGTATAAACTACTTTGAAAATTTAAAATGAAAGATTCAATTAAGAGAGCGAGCAGTAAATATTTTGTTTCCTGACTGACCCTCTGCTGTAAAAGCGTTTCAGTTTCTCTACGTAACATTCAAATACTTAATTTTCAATAGTAAGAATAATATGAATTGAGTTTGTACGAAATGCATGCTTTTGATCGCACCTGTTAACAAATAATCTTGTAGCTTTTGGCGCTCACTAAACAAATGGCGCGAAATCTTTCTGTATGATTTTCGAAGAAAACGCGCCAAATCAATAAAAACAATTATTTCCTTTTTGTTTAGGATTTTATATTTTCAAAGATCTCCGTATGACTGAAACGAACAGGCTGGAGTATTATGGCATACCTAGGGACCTTTCTTTAAATGGACGGCTGACAACCACGGGTTCACTCTGCACTGTTAGTCCAAGAACTCCAGAGTGTGTGCCACTGGAAAAAACATTTTATTTACAATATCAGTGGTTTCCGTTCTACATAGCAGTCATAGGGTTCTTGTACTATTTACCATACATCCTTTTCCGTTTTATCAATACGGACATGATTAGTTTAAAGACAAGCATTAAGGCTGTGGATCCTGATATCGATGGCTTAGTCAAAAATTACTTCAACTACCAAATCAACCCTCCATTACAGATGAAAATGAGGTTGATATTAAACATTCTGGTGAAGCTTTGTTACCTGATTGTCAATGTGATAGCGTTTGTAGGTACGGACAGCTTGTTGAATGGTGACTTCAAAAAGTATGGTAGCAAGTGGATAAAATGGAGTAAAAAGCCAAACGACATCGCGTATGATTATACATCATCCCGAACAATGATCAAACCAGGAGAAGTGTTGTTGCCTACCTTTGGGTTTTGTGAAGTTTTGGAATTGTCTAAAGATGTGAAACATGAGCTGTTTAACAGTCACAGATTTGTTTGTGAGATCTCCCAGAATGTTTTGTACCAGTATGTGTTGATTTTGTTGTGGTTTTTGTATATTTTTGGTATGGTGGTCAGCTCCATCGGCCTCATCATGAAAATCGTGGATCATGTCATTACTGCTTCGTGCTTTTTGTCGCAAGGTGACCAGGCAAGAAAAGTTTACCAATCACTTACGCTGAGAGAGTGTGAATACTTAGAGTTTATCCGCAAAAAGAATATGCCTGTTTATGGCAAGGTGGTTCGTAAACTGGGCGACGATCGGCTGGACCGCGATCGGTATCTCCATGGCAACGGTTATGGCCCTGCCATTCAAATGCAAGATCCATACGCTGTCAGTAAAAAATTACTTGAGGAGGTGAAACCATTGTAAATCGGACTTTTGTGGACATTTTATATTCTCGGAAAATCTACCAAATGTTGGTGATTGCAACTTGACAAGGCTTCGTGTTCGTTTTCGTGATCGTAGGAATGAGTAATTCTGCGTTAGTTGCCATAGATACGAACAAGTCACAGACAAACATTCCATTTTTTTTGTACTATTATTGTTATTATTATTCGGTGTTTTCAATGCATTTCTTTTTAAATTTTGTAAAAGTATTTATAAACGAACGCACCAAGGAAGATATGTTTACCATATCGGTTTTTATTAAGTAAATGGCTACGATTAAAAGAGAGCTTTTAGTATGTTTTGTCCCTGGATTAAGTTTGTACATTTTTGTTCATTATTTAAAATGTTTATTTGTTTGTTTTTATGTTATTTATCCTTCATATGTACCAATACATTTAACTTTCAATAGCTTGACCGGTTCTAGTTCCTCGATTCGAAGTTTTATGAGGTGTAAACAAAGTTTTTGTCACGATAAGTCTGTTTTCATCTGTAATATCGAAATTCTTTCCTCGGTTTACATCTTTTCGAATTCAATTTCTGTACGGTTTCATTTTTTTTTGTATGTTTTTGCACAGTCCAGTCCATGTATATAAATTGCAACTAGCAAGTATATGAAATCCTTAGGGAACAAATAAGTGGTTCCATTTAGACTTCCTAGCCAAGAGGGAGTTGAATATATACGTATGTGTTTCATGTATGTACTTCAGATATTTTTTTAAGTTGGTATTTTTTGTGTGTCTAGAGATATGAGTATTTCTTTTAAAAGAGGATTTTATTTCCAAAGAATTCTTTAAAAATTCATGTAGCTTTTTAATCACTTTGCTTTTTTTTTTTAAAAAAGAATTATCTCCCCATGTATTGAAAGGATATAGCAATTGGTTGATATGTTACATTCGAATCATCCTTCCTCACAAGAGTCAAATCAATTTTTTCTCATAAATCTACCCGTCGTTTAATTGTCATTTTCTTTAAAATTAAATGACCAACCGCCATCTAATCTTAAATTTAATCACATGCTGGTCATTATGGTTTATTCAAATGTATTTTTAATCTCCTCCGATTGAAGGAGGTAAATCTTTTTGTCAGTGGTAGTCAGACTGAGGCTGTGTTTAAATGACGAGTTTAAAACACATCACGATGGACAGACCTAAAATCACAATTTACATTTAATGCGATCGGCTAACCGTTTTTTGACTGATGGTCAATGAGCCCTTGCAATCAAACAGAGGAAACGAGCTGTCTTAGAAAGTACTAATTTTTGAATAGTATTTGTGAAAAATACGATATCTAAAGTCGGCAAATTACATTATCTCTTTTAGATGAGACCTATTTAAACAGACCTTTATTAAAAATACAGAATTTTACGACTTTCTGTAATTTCCGCTGAGAAGTACATCTTACCATAGTTAATATTAATATTAACTATGATTTTACCAACCTCGAGATAGAAATAAACTCGGTACCAGTTCACCTTAGCTATCACTTTGCTACGCATGTAACTAACGTCAACGTTAACCGGTGTTTTTCCACAAAATGCGTGTGGTGATAATCAAACCTTCAAGGTAGGGTGCTTGCTTCCTCTGGTCGAGTCATGTCATCGACTTAAAAGCCGAATCAACCACTCATCTTAGGGCAATTGAGGATAAAACGAGCCACTTGATGTGGTGGTGGGTGTTACCTTGTTGAGCGGTTACCATTGTTACAGTTTTCATGGACCAAATAAATGGGAACTTCTTTCCCAGAATCCTTATTGATGACGGTAACTTCAGCAACTGAAAAAGTCAGTCCAGGGTAAGTCATAGATGGAACAAAAAATGATTGTAGATGTATTAGAACAATTTTTCGAAAACGACGGAGCTCGATTCTTCATAATGCTACATTAGATTTGAACTGCAATAAAGCCAACCTCGAACCCAGGAATTCTTGCCTTTACGATATATATACGGATCCTGTATATCGAAAATCCAAAAGGCAAGAAACCCTGGGTTCGAGGTTGCAGTATAGCCATTCATGCTTTGTAGCCATTCACGCTAATTTACTGATTAGAAGGGCTGGACAACTATCAACAGATTGAGTGGGACAAAAGGTTTTTCGCGACATGCTTCTTTATATATCAACTTGATCTGTGTTTTGATAATTGGTTGGTTGTTTTTCTTTCAAAAATATCTTTATACATTAGTAATTGACTGTTCACGTAATACACGCACTCTGCATGCTGGCCATCCAGACGTGAAAATCACTCAGAGGTTGGTATATCCAGTTGAAAATTAATTAAACGCAAAATTTTGACTTTGTCAGTGTGAGACTGCTTTAAAAGTTAAAAGAAGTTAAAAGAAACTCCACCACACGTCCAATGACGCGATTAACAGAAGAAATTGATGAGTCATTTTTTCTGATGACGTCAAAAAAGTGAGAGAATCGTTCCGGTTTTTATTGTTTACTCAAGTAAAAATCTTTTTCGAAATCGCTGCGTACTCGCAAAAACATTTCAATTTGTACGATTCGTTAAAATAAATCAAAAAGTTCAAATTGAATAAGAGACATGAGTACAAACTATCTCTATCCTGGGCTCGAAGTTTGTTGTAATAATGGAAGGACTATATTGAAATGTAGACGTTCTCCTTTTATCAATACATGTCATTGTACAAGAATGTAAGAGAACAGTTTTATTATTAATTGTGTCGTTATACGTTATTGGTGATTCAACATACTCAAATGTAAATGATTATAATTCAAATGGTTTGAAAGCTTTTGTGAAAATACTCCGTCTGAATCGCTAATAAAACACTTTTATGTTAAACTATATGGCACAACACCGCTCACTTAGCAACAAGTCTATAAATACAACATTTCTCTAAAACTACAGTATTATGATCGATTTAGCGTCCTATAAGCTTATTCATAAACTAAGTTCCTTTATTTGTTAAAGGATACTTCATTTTACCTCAGAAAAAAGAGGGGGATTTTATTGGGATTTCGCATTGTAGGTAAGAACACTCCCTTCTCGATTTGATTCATAAACGAATGTGTTATTAATCAGCACAATTTTCATAAAAAGAAAATACTCTTTTGCTCTAACGTTAATTTGAAAACCCCGTTTGATTTTTATTCCTTTTGGAAGTCGACAAAAGGTAATGGTGTCCCTAACCTCGAACCCAAGGTCAATATGAACCCATGCAGCTGTAATGTAATGCTGATAAATATGGTTGATTTTATCCTGTCAGACATCTTGCTCGACAGCCATATTGATATTACGTAACGCCTTCTTCTAATTGTATAACATCAATTCAATGAATGGGAATTCTTGCTTGAAGGAACGTGTTTGACACGAATGGCGTTTTAATAATGTCCGAATGATCACATGTGACGATACACTGTGGTTGATATTAAGTTTGGACTTAAATGTCCCACTTAACATTACAAACATAACTAATACCTTTCATACATCAGAGAAATACATCTTTTAATCGCCGTCACAAATATATTTAATCACTTTTAAGCAACCTAACAGACGCTGCCAGTTCCAGACTCCTTTCAATTTGCAAGTCATCATGAAAAATCATGATTGTATACATGAAACAAGAAGTAAATAACAATGGTCAATTTTGTCCTCGTAACATAAAAACATGCTCTAATGGTTTGTTTGGAAAGAACTATTTAACAAAAAACAAACAACAACAACACATCAACAAACAAATATTGCCTGAAACGAAAAAAAAAAAAAGAAACAACAACACAGTGTCTCTTGTCTTTTCGATGTATGCCATCAGTACAGCAACCTGTACAGAGCAATTTCCGACAACGTTTACCTTTAATTGTAACAATTTCTCGAAAGTCTCGAAATTTCTCATTAATAACAGACTGTTCGGTGGTCTAACAGAAAATCGAGTTAAGGTTAATTGAATCAGAGAGGATTAGATATTGTTTACTAACTCGACTTATCACCGGATCAATCTTTTTGTGTCCACCCAACAAAAGGAATTAAAACTGACGGTTATTATACAGAATATCAGCACTCCATGGGCTCTCAGTACCAAGTTGGTTCATCTGGTGGTTAGTCAAAATCAAGCACGTGTTTTACTTCACTTCTTTCTTTCTCCGCCAGGAAAAACATTAATTTTTTCGAAAGAAGTTAGTGACGAAGATGTTTCATATCTCTCGTTGTGTGTGACGATCAGAACATCTCTCATTTTTTTTGTAACCGTTTTCATTCATTTGTAAAAGGCAGCCCAAAATTTGCCCGTGACCCACCCTCTATGTTTTAAATAGCTTCTGTTTTTTATTTAAATGAGTAATAAAATCCTTTCGGAACAACTAACTTCTCAGCAATAAATAAGCCAATAAGAAAAAAAAAAAAAATGAATAATGATTTTAATGCAATTTCCCAATGGTTGTGATCACTTTAAAAGTTATTGACTTGTTAATTTCCTTTCAAGCAAAGGTCTGGGCACCATATTGACAAGCATCATAAAATATTTTGGTGGTATTTGATGTCATGCTTAATAGCTCCATTAGCAGAAAAACTGAATGACAAAAATGTCAGCGAAACGACAACTCTTTCCCAGGGTTTTATGTCCTCCTGTGAAAGACGTCAGGAAAGGAGCTCTGGGAACGAGGTTGCCAGCAATAAGTTCATATCATCAAAAGCCTTTTCTGTCATGAATGGTTTGAGCAATACATCCAAGGTTACGAATAGAAACACGATACTTTGATCTAAAAGGCAGCTTCGGCAATGTCTCAGTCTATTATTTTACAAATCCAAATAAGTCTTATTGTCTACTTTATTGCAGCAGTAGCTACACGAATTCATTAATTCTTAAATTCGGACATTTCACAATTTTTTCATACTATTATCAAGTTACATTGATAAAACAGTTCTCAAATAATCGCCAATACACAACTGACTGCCCAGGCAAAAACTTAACTTTCCGCCCTGGGCAATCAACCGGTCATTTAAATAGGGCGCTTCAACAATCACAACAACGAGGGCGGCGAATTGACTGAAGCTTTTGTTTTCGATGTACAACTTGTTTGGAGTCTACTATTTACGACACATACGGGAGAGCTTTGCGACAATAACATCATTTGTTCTAAGTCATGTTTTGAAGTTGTGCTGACATAGGAGGCGACATAATCGTTTTTTCTGATGGAGCTCTTTTTGAGATTAGGTAGCTTTCCAGTCGTTACCAGTTCATCAATTGAACAGTTTCTCTAATGAAAGAAACTTCTCCAAACTTCCATTCGGTAAGGTAATTATCGTGTTCTTTTTTAGTCACGTCGTCTTCATCGACGTTTCAATCGCAGTTTTTTTGGCCACGAGGGGATGATTTCGACTAACATCTATTTCATAACGTTAACAACTTAGGGGCTGATCATATGGAGCTTTTCATCCTGACAGGGCGAGACGAGAGGTTTTCACTAGTTCCTACCTTTTAGACAATGCTCAATAGATTTTTATTTCTGATCATATAGAAAACAAAAAAAATCGCCCTGTCCCGGTTAAGCGGGATTTCGTTTATTTTTGCCAGGATCTCGCTTAAGCGATGTGTTTTTTTTCTATATGATCACAGTTATCCCATTCTTGCCGGGACGAGATATTTCACCCGAGCGCAGTAATTACAATTTTTATATAAACAATAACATAAAAACTAGCCCGGGGTGATTTCAATATATAATCAGCCGGGACGGGATAATATTTCATGCGTGCACATTAATAAATGTTTTTATATAACATAAAAACTATCCCGGGACATATGATCGCAATGCAAAAACTGCCCCGGGACGCTTTTTATCCGGCATTCCGGGATAAAAAACACTCCATATGATCAGCCCCTTAAAGTGATCCATGAAATGAATTGTCGCGTACTTCGGCTTACTTATTTTTGTTCGTAGTAGAAGTTGCACAATAATTTTCCTAATTCTACCAGATAGAATGTGTTGATGGGAAACTTTTGGAGATGTCAATCATGTTTAACAATACTATAGCAGGCAGTTATGATTGTCGAACTCATGAAAAACAAATTTTGAGAGAGCTTCATTCTTTGTGTGACAGAACACCTTAGATAAAAACAAACACACTGAAGTACCGTATAAAAGAAACTAAGTCTTATAACTTTCTAGAAACTTTCTATACCAATATATACCTTTCCAAAGAAATTACAGGTGGTGGAGAGACCACTCAAACTAGTTCGAATGTTCAAGAAAATGAGACACGGATACTTATGCCCTTATTAACATTTTTTAGGATTTTGGAAGTAACCATACAACTTTGTCTAAGGAAGGAAGGAAGGAAGGAAGGAAGGAAGGAAGGAAGGAAGGAAGGAAGGGGGTGGGGGCAAATTGTCAGGTAGAACCTACAGCCTACTTCGACCAGATATGTTCTCACAAGACCGCAACAAATTCCGACATCGATTAAAATTGATATGGCTTCAAATAGAAGCGGCTTCTGCAGTTAATTCTACTTCGGTATTTTCGCAGATTTCAGTTCCCAATTCAACCAAAGGGCAATGGAAAGTAAGGTCAGCGATCCAAATTGATGGCTAGCAGCTAAATGCGTTGGAACGTAGAGAAGTAACGTGGAAATACCCAAGCCAACCTAATAACAAATAATTTATTTTTACACTCTCTTTTAAAACGAGTATGTACACAGGATGAGAAACACTCCAACTTAGTAAATCATTGTTATTGATGAATAGATAAAGACGAAGGATATTGCGACTGACTTCGTTCGACCTTGAATAAGATTGAAAACAAGCTGGCCAGATCCACGTAATTTTTTATAAGTAACACAAGTAAATTTTCTCAAAACCCTAAGCAACAGTACTACCAGACCCTTAGGTAAATTAGCAACATGCAATTTTGAAATGATGCAGCACTAGCATGGATACAAAACATTTTTAAAACTGATACACTAGGTTGTCACACTAGGTTGTGCGCTGTGATGATTTTAATGTCCCAGACTTTATTCTTAGATAATTTTATTAAACGACTAAAAGGTACACAAAGGTTTTCAAAACAGGGCATAGACATATTTTCTATTAATGCTTAGCAACAAATTAAGCAACAATACTTCTAAAAAATGGTCATTTTTTTAAGCATCATTACTACTAACGTCAGACCTTGGTTGCTTATAAAAAACAAAAAAACGTGTATTAGACGATATCAGTACAGTGCACGCATTCCATGCGAGACTCTGCGTAACCTAAGTGAGACTAAAGGAGAAGTTCCTTGAAAATCATTGGGACCGATTTTTATGGTAGTGTTGGGAGTCGAAGAGAGTAGACCTGGGCTAAATCAATCAAAAGAAAAGCGAATGCTGATCTGCCAAAGATTTAT
Organism: Turritopsis dohrnii; assembly: GCA_027922465.2. Lineage (NCBI taxonomy): Eukaryota > Metazoa > Cnidaria > Hydrozoa > Anthoathecata > Oceaniidae > Turritopsis > Turritopsis dohrnii. The sequence goes on from BQMF02000286.1 coordinate 111,832, forward strand.
AAGGCAAAACATGGTAGATATTTCTACAGATACACAATACTGCCTTATCACTATTTAAACGAATGATATCGGTAACGTGCGCAGTGGAATTCATAATAGTAACAGATATTTCGAAAAGATAAATCAAAAAAGTTTAAGTCACCCATGTGTATGTATAATCGTAAAAGTCACTGCGACGTAGAGCATTTTCATTGAAATAGTGTGTATATTTCTTTAGAAATGCACTCACCATAAATTTCCTCGATGGGTGACGTAAACAAAGTTTTCAAAGCACAGCTGGCTATTCAGCCAAATAGGTTTTCCAGTATAACTATTGCATTACACAGTATCATTATTGAAAACAAGAATAAATTTGAAGAGCTGACAACGGTTAACAGCATTATAAACAAATCTACTAGCAACCAAAAAGACGTCACACTTTGGTTTAATCTTAAAATAAGACATGCTTGTCATGATACTTGAATCTAACGAAAACCCTTATCGCGCGAAGTTATCAGAGTTTACAATTTTATCAAATGCAAATTCAGACTGAATAAATTGACCACAAAAGATAACGAAATAATTTTAAGATACACCTAAGATAACTACCCGGTGCGCAAGATCGTCACTGCATCGAGGAGCATTTTCATACTGTGTATATATTTCTATAGAATTGCACTTGATCGTATAGGTTTTCAAACAAATTTGACCGCTGGGTCAAAGCCCTACGTACGCACGTCAGAAACACAACATTTAAACAATGCATGGATGTCTTGTTCTTTCAAACATCTTCAAACGATTTTTCAAGGAAACGGTTTGATTAACCAAGTCTTACCTGCACACACGCCATACCAAGCAGACAATTTGTGGCTAGCCTCGCTCTGTATGGTAAGCCGATAGGTGAGGCTAACAGGAACACAGCCACTACACTGCTAAATGTTGTTATTCCCTTAAAAACAAAAAACAATAAATTAGAATGAATGTTTAAGCCAATTCTATTAAGGGTTGTTCATACTGTAGGAAATCTGAATTCAGTTAAGAGCAGACTTCTTGAACTTTATTAACAACAAAGAACTTCGCTTGTGGCGTGCACTCACCAACAGCCTATGGTTAAATTGTGTTGTGGTTGGATTTTCAAATATATTTTTCCACCAGGGATTCAAGGCAGCGATATCTGAGGGGATCCACCTGTCCGCAAATTTTGGGAAAGAATTATACACAAGTCCAGCCTGTAACCCAGCAACAAAGGCACCTACACGAAAAATGAAATCAGCAAAGTTATGACAAAATAATAGTTATCAGTAGGTAGCCAAAATCTTTTATGAATCCTGTTTACCCTCAAGAGTGTTTGATCAGTGAACAAAAAATTATTTATGAGCAGAAACTGTTATTCAAATCATTTTACTACGATATAAAGGCACTGTCGATAACACAATGTACCCACCAGGTATTTTCGTTGAAAAATCACTACAGAGGAGAGAATTTTTATAGGAATGCACACCAAAATACACAATATTTCAATGGAAATGCACTTTGCCACAGTGGCTTTTTGACAGTTTGGTCTACTGGCTACCATTATATCTGTTATTAACACCAGTTTATTTAAAAAATACTCACTGAAGAGATTACCTTGCATGAAGATGATAATACAAAAGAAAGTATATTACCAGACAGAGCAGTGACGAAGGTTAGTGCCATAGCTGTGTGAGCAACTTTTTTCAGCCTTCCAATTTCTTTGGTGTATGTTATCTAAAAGGATACTTCAGATAGTTAATACCGACTGAAAACAAAACTTACCATCACGATATGACAATTTACAACATTTCATCTCATATCAAGTTGTGAGACACCATTCAATACCAACACATGGGCAAGCGCAGAGAATACGTCAACAATCTCATTCACCTCCAAATTTGGGTAGGCCTTTTAATCATAAACAAACTTTTGTCTTGTAGAAAATTACGTATCACTATATTTAAGTTTTTCGTCAAATAGTTGAACAGTTGAACTTGTGTTTCCGTAATACATACACATTGCAATATTAATTTCTCAAGAACTGGATCCAAAATCAGAGGTCAAGAAAATAAATTAGAATGGGCGATACTTATACACAGCGCTGTACTGGTGCCATAAATGACAGAACAAGCTTTGTAGAAAATTGTACAAAATAAACATCAATCAATTAATCTTACCTTATTTTCCTTTAATGTATGACCCAAAGCGTTATAGAACAAGCCAGAAAATACTGTAAATGCCATTCCCAAGTGAGCAGCAAGGCGATATTGACTGACACTGGGTTTACCAGCATTCGACATGGTTGCTTCATTTAAACCACTTTTTACCATGTACCAACCCAATAATCCCTAGATATCAGAACGTATTAGCAGAGTCTAGTATTCAAAAAATAAAAAATTCATAAAAAAAGAAACATTACTACCTGTCCCAGGATCAAACTTCCAAAAATCAAAGTTCTAGGTTTCATTCCTTTTGAGAGGTACCCCCTCCACCAAAGGTAAAGAGCTGGGATGTAGAAGGTAAGGCCAACCATTCGACCATACATACGGTGGTAATATTCCATGTAGAAGATTAACTTGAATTCATTTAATGTCATGTCACTGCGGGCTCTGTTAAATAAAACGTGTAATTTGCCTTGAATATCTGAATCACCAAATCTATTGATGTTTCGTTACAGAAGAACATTTTTTTTGCGTCTTCTCAAAGGGGTATTGGAAAAAAATCCTCTCTAGCCCAAAGCAAACTTACAATCTGAATTCAGGAAACGCTTTATATTTTTCAAATTCTTGCATCCATTCTTCTTGTGAACGTGGTGGTTTCATACCTTTTATTAGATGCCAATCTGTCATAGACAACCCTGATTTTGTCAATCGTGTTACTCCACCCAAGACAACAGCACCTGCCACAGCACCCGAACATCCAAGCAGCCAGTAACCTACCAATTTAATTCGGCATTGCTTATTGAAGTACACAATGATAATATTATTGAAAATAATAATACTAAAATTATCCAGAGTGTCTATTTTTTTCTTTTACATTAGCATAGATCTATACATTGAATTCAAGGGTTAACGTAACAAATCCATACAAAAATGCTGCAAAGTCAAATCTTTGAGTTAATGAGAATACTTAATTTGCAAATAAATTTGTAGAACTATGGCCTGTTCAGCTTAGTAAGTAATAAACAACTATTTTGACTACTTTGCAAATATAAATAGATAAATAACAACTACATAGATGGGAGCAGTATAACTTGAATTATTCTGCAGCAAAAACACATTGTTATGAATAAAACTTCAACATAGATGGACAGAACTCTATTGTTGCTCTATCATCAAATTTTTTCATTCTTTGAAATAAATAAAAGTTAAAGTTAAATAAATAAAAGTCTGAAACTTTGTCATCGTAAGGCTTAAAATTAATGCTTGACAGGTTTTAATGCTAAAATAAATTGGGTTTTTTTTTTGTGAATAAATTTATTGAAATACTTTAGAATACAAAACTCACCAACAACCTTTCTTGCTTTATTGGAATTTGCAAACTCAGTGGATATAGTTGTTGAGACATTTTTCGTTTTAATTGTGGAAGTACTCTATAAGATTAAACATTATAATAGCAATTAAAAAACACTCTATTTAAAAAAATGGCTACATCCAACATCCATACTAGGATGCTATCACTACAAACTAAATATAATATTGAAATTAATTACGAAAATGAAAACAAACAAAGTAATGATACCCATGCAAGATGAAAGAGGCAAGTATTGATGGTATACACATGAACACCTTTCCACGAGGAAAAAAAGTGCATTGAAATTGTCGAAATATCCTGATATTTTAACCTTGAACAATACAACATCAATACGTTACTGTTGAAATTTTTGAATATCAGTAAAGAAAACTTCGCTATCAGTACAATAACAGATATTGAACCTTTTTTCTGATTCCTGGCTAAATGATTAGAGTATTGGTTATCATTTGGTTTACAATTATTTAAATTACTGTTATTAATGAGGGTCCCGTGAAGGAGATCCTAGAGCATTGAAAGCCCCATTTGGGGTATTGTAACTGCACTGACAGAAACTGCTTACTACACAACAACATACTACAATTTTCCCCCACCCCCTACTTTTCTGCACCCAACCAAAAATTTTCCCCGACTTTTTTTCCCCGATAACGTATACAACAACTCAGACGTTATTTTAATATCTTGATTATTTTCTTGTTATATTGAAAATAATTAGTCAGGGAAAAGTGACTAATTTTAAAATTTAATTGGGGAAAAGTGACTATTTTCAAAAATTAGTCGGGGAAAAGTGACTAAAATTTCCTTAGGTGACTAAAATTTTACTCGACTAAAATTTTCCCCATCAAAATGTAGAAACAGTGAGGGAAACAAAATTCATCCCCATTTCCACTTTTCTTCTTCACAGAATTAGTGCAACAAATGCTGGCAAATTGGTGGATAGCAAAAAATAAAGAACCTGTTAAAGTATACTTGCAACGGATCATTGCAATGTTAATGCAACTTTTCACCTGAAAAATATTGCTGGGTATAAAAATTTGAAGACTAGGTTTTGATGGCGATTTAACCTATGGTTATGCAAGATGGTTCGTTACATGATGCTAAATTGGAGGATGTAAGTTGTATAGACTTTGACATCTTGTTATTGAATAAATCCATGTCTCAAATTTCATTTATTAGACATCACGAATACAAAAATAACTATTCAAAGTAGACAAAATGACAACAAAGTAGTTTCCACTGCTTTTTTGGAAAACTACAGATTATGGCTTAGTCAGTGTTCTGCTTGCGTTCATTGTTGTGAAATTTTGTGATGTGGAACAAGGATGGTCATTCCAGTATATGTTATAATAGGTCTCCCTAGGTATATATCTAGCCCCTAGTATTACAGGTTCAAAGGTCAAAACACAGACAACATAGAATTAGATCAAACAACAACTCTCAAGGGGGTATACACATCAAACTCACATTCCCACCTGAATAGAAAAGTTGGCGAAAAAATCAAATCAATTTGATTTTCCAACAAGTTTTGGTCGTGAATAATTAATGAGTTGATTTACAATTCATTTCTAAAGCCTGAAAACACCTGGCTAAAACAAAAAATCTTTACGTGTATACCCCCCTTCAAAGTATAAATATCCCATATCCTAAAACAAATATATAAACTATAACTTTAAACCCTGAATGCTAGTTTTTTATGAATTAACTGACTCGATTTTAAGTTGAACAGATTCTGTTTCAAGAATTAGCTATAATTCTGATAGAAGCCTGGAAATGATAGATTGGATGGAACTTTAAAGTTCTGACCTTTTTGCCTCAGTTACTTCAAAGTCAACAAGAAAAATACCAATATATAAGATATATATTCATAAAACTAAAAAACTAAGAAATAAACCTAGTGAAATACCACAGGTAGGAGCTATGTGGAGAACTATTTAGCAATACAAGGACTTCTGAGAGCTTAGAATCTAAAGGCCAGTTTTGAGTTCATTCCCTGCGGTCGTGCGACTGAGAGAAGAGCTAGTTCAAAGGATTTAAACTAATTTAATAAAAGAACCAGCCCCCACACCTCCTTATAGAAGCAATTTTGTTTTCCCCAGCTCCCAGCTAATTAATAGAAAAAAAAAAAAAAAAAAAAAAATTAGGGGGGGGGGGGGGGTCATACCATGTATGTGAAAGCGAAATATTTTAGAAATTTTCAAAATAAGAAAAACCAGGTCAGATAAGAAGAAAAATTGAAAAGAAGATCTTGTGCATTCATAAAGAGACTAGTAAATATAAATATAGAAAAATGCATAAAGAGGGAGTTTATGGAAATGAAGTTCTAAAAACAATTTACTTTTTTTCATCACTTTGTTGGACCTCTTCAAAGAGCTAGGCTTTTAGAACTAACAGTTTTCTTTTAAAATGTTTTATATTGAAAAGTTGATAGCACTGCAGGACAAATATTCTCTGATTTGGTATTCAAAATAAGCAAACTCCATTGTAGCGTTAACGTTTACAACATGTGTCTGGGTGGAGCTTCATAACATACTAGCTTAGAGAGAAATTAACTAATAGGGTAAAATAGATAAATGGTTTCCATAACAACAATGGAGACCAAAGAAACAAATCAGTTAATTTGTTCTCGTATGACTTCATAACCTTATGTATGCTACTTGAGTTCTTTTCAAAAAGTGTAATTATGTAATTTACACAAATGATTTTGCTTACAGTATCATTTCGTGAATGGGAAATTTATGTTCTTGTTAATTTTTCTGCTTGGTTTTACAATTTCAGGTGTATAAGGTCTCATCAATGAGTAATCAATGTCAATGTGTGATTTGAGACAAACATTCTCATTGTGGAATATCTGGTATACTTGAAACAATAGAAATGCTGAAACAAAGACAGGAGACACGTTCATTTGGGGGAATTAAAGGTGCCAGTAAACATTTTCTTGATGGGAAAGGATTAACATTATCATTTTTAAGGTTTTGAATAATCTGCAAAAATGTTTTAAAATCAAAAATTTTTGACGGTAGCGACGTGACTATCTGTTTCATTCATAGTTTGATGATAGAGATTACTCCTCCATCCGTAATTTTCTCAATACATTCAGTCAGAAAAAACTATAAAACAACATTTTTGTGCAAACAGCACTGTTTCAAATCACCCCTGCATGATAAATTTCAGTAGTGTACTTTGTGAAGCAATAACTTGAGATGATATGCATCAATTAGTTTGAACACTTCGTTATCTGAAAGACAAATCATGAATGGACCTTTTTTCAAGATTTCACAGTAATTACTTTCTTAGGTTAAAAGTTATGAGCAAATCTTTTCAAAAAATGGCAAATTTTGTCAAGTCACCACGTTTTACTATGTACATCATTTTCAAAATGAGATGTGGTAAAATTTTTTACCCGGGTTATTAATTGATAACTTTGATAAGTTGCAATGCAATGGCTTGGTATCATGTCAAAAAAATATGCAAAACACTTCTTTTCAGAAATGACCTACAAAAAACAACATTCCACTGCACTGTGTGTAAGCTACTAGCTACACACACAAAGGAGTGCAATGGAGCAAACTGAGAAAAATATAAGCATTTCGTTTACCTTGTTACCCTTTAAGAAAGCATTGAATTGTCTCTTCTGAAAAGACACACACTCCTTCGAAAAAGCCCTTCGAAATGCATTGACTCCAGATACCAACATTATGGCTTAAAGTTAAAAGTTCACATCACAACCCACATGTTACTACATTACATAAATTCGAGAAAAATTATAATTCGTGCAATATTATGTGAATTGGTGTCAACAAAATATTCTATGATGATAAAAATTTCGTGATTCCTGTTCCCGTTACTCGAGTCCAAAATAAAATGGCGTTCAGTCAGGTAGGAAATGTAATATTTTTTATGGTACGATGTAGCCCAAATAGATGTCTCCACAGAGCTTGAATTTCACCATTCACATGCTATCCAATGTTGCTAATACCTCAGTATTGTTTTACTTCCTATTTTGTTTTATTTTCAAATTTTGTTTTTGCTATGCTTTATTTTTTTGTGTTTTTTTTTCCTTTTTTTTGGTTGTTTTTTTTTTCTTTTTTTTGTTTCTATCATTTTTGAGCAACTACATTTGTAAACTTTTAAGGTGGTCACCCTCTTGCATTTGACAAAAGCTATTGGCAGGGGCTAATACAGGATTTGAATTTGGGCAGCGGTAGCCAAACATTGAGCGTGACGAGCGAAGCGAGTCAGGCGAACAAATGCAGCTGGGGGTCAGGGGGGGTGCTGTAAGCCCCCTCTGTGGGGTCCGGGGCAAAGCCCCGAAAAATTTTCGATTTGAGGGCCTAGAATGGTCTAAAATGCGTTCTATTTTAACATATTATACATATTCTTAGTCCCTTAAAACTTTCTCATTTCTTGTTATTCGTGTCGTAACAGTCTTTCCTGTAGAATCTTCAAATGTTCTTCGAAATTCAATCACGCGAATTGGCGTGTTTACCTTCCGCCATTTTTGATTTCCTTACTTTGTGTATATTTTACAGGACTATATAATCATTTCGAAAGTTTCAGTTCGTAAAGTAATCACCTAGCCTTGGTAACCAGGTACGGAAACCTCACAGAGTGCCCTTCTTTCCCAGCGCTTCTTCTCTGCTTTACGCTAAATCGTAAGTCTGATTTAGCGCAAAAGAGAGAAGAAGCGACGGTAACGAGGTTGGTTTTCCGCTTTAAAATAAGATGAACGAGTTTTGTTTCTCCTCACGATTCCTTTTTTCCCTTTCTTTCGTTTTGCTCTTCTCACATTCTTTTTTGATCTTTTCAAAAAAAAATTTTTCCCTTTTTTTTTTTGAATTTGGGCGCCTCGATCTTGGCGCCCAATAGCGGTTACCGCTATGAAATTTGACCTGTATTAGCCCCTGATTGGGTTAGGAAATAAATAACTTCTATTTTGAGCAATAAATTCCTCTCCAAGAAGAAGACATGAGACTCATGTTTATCATTCTCATTTGAGTATTATTGTTAAAGAAAACATAAGTTATTCTGAAATACAAGTAAATACAAGTAACAATACTATAGAAAAAAAATTAAAAATCAAAAAATTTTTAAATGAAGAAGTTGTCTTTTTATCACAAAGAAACTGGTGAAAACATGTGACGATTCAAAGGAAAATCACTACAAGCGATAATAGCGCTTTATACCAAGTGCTAATAGCGCTAAAAGAACAATGGGTTTTAGCGCTAATTTGTTCTTATTTACAAATGTAGTAACAATATTAGTGATAAATTTAGCGCTTGTAGTTTTATCATTATCACTATTATCGCTTATAAATTAAATATCGCTCTTTACGAAAAAGCGCTAAATTTTAGCGATAAGTAATTGATTTATCACTAAATTCTTTGTATAATAATGTTGTTTCAATTAATTATGTGAAACAGAATATTGAATGAGATAAAAGTGAAATCATTCGTATCATTAATATCCTAAGGGCACAGATTACCGTTATTATCGTTAAAAAGTTTGGCTCAAGTCGTTTGTTTATACATTTCACATATGCATGTGTTGTTTTATGAAGTTCTCAAATAACAGTGATTTAATTATTGTTTCGCCAAATAGCAATAAATACAAAATAAACTCGCTTGAATAAACTTGCTTGTTTTGACATGATAAACTCTGATTCATTCAGTTATGACTGAACAGACAAGTGGACATATTTTTCTAGAAATAAAAAGTTTCCGAAAAACATTATTATTTTATTTGTCATTCTGGCACCTTCAGCACAAATCTGAAAGCCAATTTAAAATACTGTGTTATTCGATTTGGTAATGCAGCGCTGCAAATAATTTTTTCACACCAGCCGGTCATCGTGATCATTAAAAGTCAAAATCTGCCGGTCACATGGCTATATTGCCGGTCAAGTCAAACTTGAAAAATGTAAACATTCCATTTCACTGTTATTGTAAAGGGAGCTGGAGACTAAGAGGCTTTTTAATTTCATTGAATAAAACGAAAACGAGTCCTGCTGGCACCACTTTTATGTTTTCATATTCTTTCGTTAGGTGAACAATAGAATTCATATAACGAAGGAAATTTCAAAATTACCTTAGCAACGGTGGCCGTTCTCCCTAGCAACAAAAAATTGGTGAATAATCAATTAATATACTAGTTATTCTTCGCTGCCAATTGAGCACGGAAACTAATATAATAAGTTGAGCATGTTCTAGTTCATATAAATAGTTGAGCATGTTTTTAAAGAGTATCTTTGTGCGTGATTAAAAGCGCATCTTGCCTAACTCTAGGAGCGTTACAGCGATCCCTATCCTTTGCTATCAAGCAATCGTCGTATTTCACAAAATCTGATGGTCCTTTCGTTTCAATGAAATTAATTCTGACCGGTCAAGTTGATCAGCCATAAGAAAAAACACATGATCAAGTGCCTTATATCGCCGGTCATTGACCGTTATTTGCAGCGCTGGTAATGCATTATTTTGAAACGTACATTTACAGGTTGCACCTGTTTGTGTATTAAATTGAACTTAATTGACTGGTTCTTATATTCGGTTGCAGATTAAAGATACAGAAGTTAGTTCGAAAGCAACCACAAGTAGAAACCATCTGCGATCATTCTTTTTTTCTAAATTGTTCGATTGCCATTCTATAAGCTCCTGGGAGAAAACTTTTACAATATTAAAGACACATTACTCTCGTGTACACACACAAGTAAACTTCAAAAGTATAATTATTGAAAAACGTATAAAAAACACGGAAAGATGAATAATATTTATGATGAATATATTAGCAACAAATTAATTATTCTCGAATAATTAAACAAGATAGCGCTTTTTGTGCTGCTTATATTTATCGCTAAGTTCGTCAATGTTAGTGATAAATTTAGCGCTACTTCTCGATGCGAGCGCTATTATTGCTTGTAGTGATTTTCCTTTGAATCGTCACATATGTGACGTTCCAGGGGATTTTGATAACAAACGATATTAACGATAATTATTAACAATAATATCGTTAATAAAACAATAGAGTTAACGGTATTATCGCTAATAATATTGTTGCTTTATTATAGTTAATGGCGCTACTATCGTTAATATCGTTATTATCGTTAATATCGTTATTATCGCTATTATCGTTAATATCATAATTATAGTAAGAAAATAACTATATTTTTGATATTAACAATAATAACATTAATATTAAACATGTGATCATTTTATTTGTGACAAGGAAACCATTTCGCGTATATTAATCTTTCTTTCACTTGATTATGGCGTAAGAAATTCAATATTTTTAGAATTACCCTCAAATAAAGTTTTAGAGCCCTGTGTAAACACAACTTTCAGACAACCTTTCACATAAACTTCATAACAAACTGAAGGAAACAGGTAATATTATATTTAAACGAAAGTGAGTATTTCAAAAGAGAACTTTTGCAACTCGTCAAGCCGACGTTAAAATGTTTTCATTCGTCCCTTTTGTCCTTCATCCCAATGTTGAACCTGAAAACATTATCGACGAAATGACAAAAATCAATAATGATCACTGAAAACGTTGCGATCAATTTAATTAAGGGTACATCTTCACCCAGTGCAAGTGAAATGTCTTTCGAAAGAAGAATAATAAAAGCTTTGCTATCGAAAAAAAACGTGTCTTTAATAATGTAATAAGTTTTTTCCCAAGAGCTTATATAATGACAACCCGTCGAACAATTCAGAAAAAAGAATTATAGCAGACGGTTTCTATTCGTGCCTGCTTTCGAACTAACTTTGTATCTTTAATCTCCAAATGAATATAAGAACCAGCTAATTAAGTTCCATTTAATACACAAGCTAAAATAATACCTTACCAAATCGAATGACACGGTATTTTAAAGTGGCTTTTCAGATTTGTGCTGAAGGTACCGGAATAACAAATGAAAAAAAAGTGCTTTGTTATTTCTAGAAAAATATATGTCCGCGTGTCATAAGTGAATGAATCAGAGTTTATCATGTCATGAACAAGCGACTTTGTTTTGAATTTATTGCTATTTGGCGAAATAATAATTAAATCACGGTTATTTTAGAACTTCATAAAACGACACACGTATGTAAAATGTATAAACAAACGTCTTGAACAAAACTTTTTAATGATAATAACGATAATCTGTGCTCTTACCATATTAACGATATTAACGATATTAGCGATATTAACGATAATAACGTTACTCTGTAGTTCCATTAGCGATATTAATGATAATAACGATAATAACGATATTAACGTTAATATCGTTTGTTATCAAAATCCCTTGGAACGTCACATGTTTTTCTTTTTATAAGCATAACGTTTATAAGTATACCCAGCCTCAGTTTTGTCAAAAACATAAGTATATACTAAATGTATTCACAAAAATTTAGGCCCAAATGTTGCGTTACGCCATCACCCTTATCGTGGACCCTAAAAATGTCAGTTATCCCTATTAGTTTTCAAGATATATCCCCAAAAATGTTGTGTTCCATTGGGGGTGCTTTAATTCAAATTATTTGCCATGTCAACTTATAATAAAAAGAATAATGAACACAATTTATTTAAAAGCTTTTCGACTTACGCCATCTTCAGTAAAAACATAATTTGAAACAATTTCTGTATAAAACAAACTATTTATACAAGTCACTGTTCTGTAAAATCACCAAATTAGCGATTGGGGGGTGCAATGCAATGATTCCCCGTGATCAAAAAAATAACTGACGTCAAATGCCAGGTGCTTTTATACTAATTGTGAAAAAAAGTGTCTCTTGCCTCTACGTGGTTTTACGCAATCATAAGAAGAACTTGACCGTAAATTAATACTAAATATATCACTCTCTAAAATAAAAGTGGTATGCACACTACGCGATTAATATAATATTCTCTTCCTATTTCCCTTTATAGTTTACACTAGGTTGCTACAAAATTCAAAAATTTGTTTGTAAATAGGCATGTACATTTAAACTTCAATAAGTTATGTTAACAAATACATTGTTTGTATCGTAAAATACAAAATTAAGTGAAATATATATGCTTTTAAGGGGCCCATAAGAGTAATTTAGCTAACTTTTATGCTAACTTTAATTCATATACGAGAATACTGGATTTTATTATAATAAGCATACCATAAGCATAAATCCAGCCTTTATTTTGTGATAGCTTAAGCATAACCGACCCTCATCTGAAAATTAATATGCTAATAAAAAGAAAAACATGTACCTGACCATACATGTGTTCTAATGAGAAATCAATAAAATGGAAATCAACATTGCAATGAACCACAGAGTACAAAGCAAGACAAATGTAAAGGGTACGCGAACTGATAAGGCCTAATAGTGCATTCAAACCCTAGTTAACAATTAACCCCAAATTAACCAAATTAACCCCAAACAAAACTTGAAGTTTAACAGCAAGAGCATTGTCACCTTGGCTGTGGCTTGTTTTTGGGTCATTTCTACAGAGCACAAGGTGGGTGATACCAAATGTGGCAGCCATTGCAGTGAACCCATTCAACATCTCCATCATGTGTTCTGTCCTCGTTTAACTTTTTTCTTGGCTACACTCAATTGTTCATTTACTTTGAATGGTGAGAGTCTTGTTTTGTAGATCCCAGCAATGAAGGGTCATGCAATAAGCCATGATGTTTTTGGCGAAGCAACCATGCTAAACAAACAACATTGATGCTATGTTTTCTGTTTGATGTTTGATGAAAGAATTTGAGTTTTATAATAATGGTCTTTGCAATTTCAGCTCTTTTTTCTATTTTGTAAGCATTTCTAAGTGTATCCGAATGAAATTGTAGAGTGTTATTGAATATCAGGCCATTAAAATTTCCTTCGGGCCACCAAAAAGTCTAAAACCAATAATGTCAATGGCCTGGCATGACACCCAAATAAAATCTTAAGATTAGACACTGAATATTGAAACAATGAAATTAATTTAAGACTACTCATCATATGCATTTGTGAAATATCAAGATCAGAAGCAACACTCTCAAGGCCACATGTGCAGACAAAAAGATGTTAATTCATTTTCTTTGAGTTTTTTCTTTGTGTTTCATGTAATTTTTAATCTTCTTTCAACTTTCTTGTCAAATTTGTTTTGAAACAATTGATTGATGTCATAATACGGGTGGATAAAGTATTGAATATCAAGTCTTCGAAAATGTCAGTTTTATTTCATTGACTAATTTAGCACAACAAAATAGAAACAGGCATGCATAAAAGTCACGTTGTCTTTGAGTTTAAAAATGCTTGTTGGAGGAAGCCATAAATTTTGAAAAAAGGAGGAATATTTTGTTTTGTTTCCAGGAAATTAAAATAAATATTCATTTTATTTAAAGTTTAAAAACATAAAAGTACATGACTTCAAGTTTCACGCATATTGCAATCATCAGATGTATAAAATAAATTTACTCTAGAGGTTGATGTTATTTATAGAGAAAAAAATGCCTATAAGGGGATATACAAATACACGCTTTTTTTTTTATAAGAACAATTTTATAAGAACACGAGCCTCAGATTTGGCCAAAAAATAAGAAAAAAATAAGAACAACCTGAGGCTCAAATCAATGTTTCAAAAATTAAGAACAGCCTGAGCCTGAATTTTCTTATAAAATAAGAACAATGATTCTCTTTCAATTTTAACTCTTCCAATGATAAACAGTTTAAAATTATATATATATAATTGTTTTCACTTGTGATCACGTCTTTCGGCAAAAACTTGCTTACATATTCGTTTAGTGGCTACCATTTTTAATATAAATTTATTTCACTAAAGGCTAAAATACACGATAAGTTTAATTGGACCGTTTAGTTGTAACATAAAAAAACTGATCGTGTAAACAGCAAAGACGTACAATTTTTTCTGGTTTTATAAGTTTTTTAAAAAGTTGGACATGTTCAACTTTGGCCAACTAGTTGGACGTTTTTTTCTATTGAATTTGAATTTAATTAACAAAAGCTCTATTGTGATGTTGTTTACCAGCCACGTGTTTGTGAAACATGTGTTGAGAAACTTGAGTATAGTGGTGAAAGCGTACTTTTTGAAAATGGCTAGCAAAGCAGAAAAGGAAGAAAAAACAGAAAAATTCATTAAAGAATGGAAAAAGCTCCGATGTCTATTCTGTAGGATCTTCCATTCGAAATTGGCTAAGAAGTGCATTAAAAACACCATATATCTTTCTTTTTAAAAGTCAGGGCTTCACCCAAGTAACTAGTTTTATTCGTTTTTTCACCCTATTATTTTCTTCAAAGATATGCGTTGCTGCTATAGTTACTAAAGCTACTGATGCGTCTGCGCTCATTGATATCCATAGCGAAAAGAGGAGTTTTTTCTTTTCAACAGATAAGTTTAAACTGATCGTGTAAACAGCTGCCAATCTACATTTAAACTTATAAGTTTTTTATATGCAACTTATTGGTCCAATTAAACTTATCGTGTATTTCAGCCTTAAGACGCTGCAATACAAATTAATGTGACTCAGCAACAACAACACTTGTTTTTTTCTAAAAACATTTATTTTTTCTTTTACCGGAAGTTCTATAAATAAGAACAAAATGAGGCTGAAATCTGAAACTTTGTTCTTAAAGCTTAGAACAAAATAAGAACAATTCAGGCTGAAAAAGGCTCAAAAAATAAGAACAGCCAGCCTCAGGTCAGATTTTACTGGTTCTTATATAAAAAAAAGCGTGTAGTACAAATAAAAGAGATAAAATTGGCGTGACAATTAAAATAGCTTTTCAATTTGCAAGCCGTTCATTTGTATACTCTGGAAGTATAGTAAATTAAGGCCTGTAAAGTATTTAACAATTATAGATACTTTTTTCTATAATGACACAAAAACCATTAAAATTTTATCAAATGGGAAAAGGTAATGAATGCAAATTTGGGAATTTTCTGACAATTAGGAATACAGTGTTATATGTGTTATGACAGGGCTGGCTAAGCCTTGCCTGTGTATTGGTTTTAAAATCACCTTCCAAAAGGAATTTTGTTTTATATGGTATATATATATATTATAAGATCCTTGTAGTTCAACTTAGTTTTGTTGAGTTTTCCATTTTGCATTTTCTTGGCTATATCCAAAAGAATATTCATTTTAATGATCTTGCATTGGAACAAATCCTGTTCATGGAATATACTATAAGATGGTATACTTAAAGGATAAGAAGTATATAATACTGAATAAACAATCAAAAGTGTTTTCATTATTAGATTATTTGATTTCTTTCAACTGATTCTAGAAAAACATTCTAGTCTCTTGAAGAACCAAGCATGCTTCACTATTTCCAAAGGAGTGGAATACTTGAAGTGTGGTTTACAACTTTTATAATTTATCAAGTCCACTGCCAGGTTGAGTAACCCATATTCTGTAATCGTGTTGCTCCATTGTTTTTTTTGAGGATGTCACACGTTTGCTTGCTCTCAACAATGACCGACAGACAGCATTAATTGTTAGGTGAAAATCTTCCCCAGTTCCCCAAATAGGCTCTTCCAGACTTCCAGATTTAATTAGCTCCACACACAAATTCGAGTGCCGTTTCATCAGTTGTGGAATTTTCTTTTTCACATCAATCTGTCAGTTTCATTGAAATTTAAAAAAAAATGTATTATAGTTGACTTCAATATTCTTTCTGCGCTTGACCTTGTCTGAAGATAGATTTGATTAGCATAATAATTTGATTTAGGTTCTTTGATGTTGCGTTCTCATCAAATTGCACAACATTCGTTTTTGACTTGCTGTTACACCAAATTTGGTCACCAGAGGGCGTCTAATGTTTATAGGTTTTTGCTGCAAACACAAGAGACGTTAGTAAACCACAAGACCAGCCTATTGCAACTAACACTAATCATACAAACTCTTAATAATATAAAACTCACTGTCGTTTGATGACAATGATAAATAAGTTCCTGAAAAAAAGGTTTTGTGAATTTAAATAGAAGTGATCATTCGAATGATGCTGTATTTTTACAAGTTGCCCAATTTTCTCTCTGAAAACACTACGCTCATTTGATTTCCTGAGATCTGATGAATCGAACTATAAGTTTCATATTCAGGCCTCGAAATCCATTGAATTTTGCGCGAGTGTAATTGTACTCCCGTCGTAAATTCATCGCGAGTACACTGTGTAGGGAAATGCTTGCGTGAAAGAAGATTAATACACTGTACAAACGTTGCAGCATATACAATTCTTTTGTATTTAGAATGGAGAGACACTCCTTTGCGGCACATTTTTTCAGTGTTATGCAATAGAATTACGTCATGTCTACAACACTACGAAAAAGGAAGAAAAAAAATCTTTTGTCATTCATTTACAATTCTGTTGTGCACACCTTCGCAGTGTTTGAATAAAACCAATACATTGCACACATGTGCTCAAACAATGGAGAACGAAGTATTCGAATAGTTTTTAAATGATTATTTTCCTTTCCTGAAACTGAAAGGCGACGTAGAGTCACCTTCATGTATTGGATATTCAGAGAGAAAGTCTTTTTTTTCATATCAGAAAGTTTTACAGTTCAACTTTCATCATCAAGTGAATCTAAGTCAATAAAAAAAGGGTCGTTGTTCGTTTTCGCTTGTCTCATTTTCTTCACCATTGGCTCATCTCCAGACATTAACACCTTGTTAATGCACCGCTTACTCAATCCTTTATTGCTACTTTTCATCTCTGTCGATGAATTTTTCTGCGACTTTCGCAATTAAGGATTCTTGTTTATCAGAGCGAATTGAAAATGAATGGTGAAATTGAAAATACGGATATAAAGTCTTTGCTACTCTCTTGCGTGCTTGATTATTATGCTCAAGGGCTCTCCGGAAATATATTTTTAATGGAAGTAAAAAATTATTTGTTTTCTTTTTCATGTTGATAGAGAATCTGTTTCGAAAATGGAGGAAAGGAAATGAAAAGAAGTTCAATCGCAAAAGAAGTTCAATCTTTTTTTCTTGTTTACGTAATCACGCATTATTGTGGAACTCACTCCCCAACACAGAGCTCCTATTAATCATTCTATTTAATGGAAGATTTATATAAAAGTACACAGATGGAGAGTTTCTCTAAGAACTTTTTCGTCTGAATTTATGTTTTCCATTCATAACACTTCTTCAGTAAAAAAGTACTCGCGATAGTCACAGTTACGCGAGTACCAGCGCGATCAATACTCGCGTACTCGCGTTGGATTTCCAGGCCCGAGTTTTGTCATCCATATAGTTCCAGACCATCAGAGTTGTATAGTGATGAGCTTGTAAGTTTGTTTAGGTATATATAATAGAGATTATAAACAACATTTGCCTTGTTCTTTCAAACAGTTTTGTTAGATTAACATGCTTCTTCGAACAGATTAAATGTTATCACTTCTTTTGCTTCAATTGTTCTTCCTGAGTAGTCAATGCTCACCATAAACTGATAAAATTGCACTAAGAAAAGCTATTACCCTTGAAACTGAAATTCTAAACACTCTGAGCTGTTTTAATGTACCGAAATACGTACCAAAATCTCTTTGAGATTGGTTATCCACAAATTGTTTACTTTGGTACAAACTTTTGACATTATGGTTGTCCTTTCTTGTAAAAAAGATTTACAAAGAGACGTTGAAAGAGAATATTGAACCTATTTGAGGCAACTATGAAGAAATACATGTGTAAGTACATGTTCAAGATCGTTATTGGTGAGCCACCTTGTGAATTGTTCGAAAGCTTTTTCAAAATAATGAAGAACAAAACCCGAAATAACAACTGCATTATACATCTCCCAAAAGACTACAAAAAAAGTTTGAGTTTCGTGTTACAAAAACATTCAACATCCTACCAACAAAATGTTGTAACTCTGAAACACTTTCAGAATTTTTGAAAAACATAGATGAAATCTGATCTTAAGTAAAATATCTTAAAGCTTTTATCACATTGATTTTCTACTTTTAGCTGTGCTTTTATATACTTCTAGGCTCATTAATTTTTTGCATATGGTTGATTATTCTGCAAGCCATTTCATTTCACACTTCATTTGTAAATTTTAATATTTGTTTTTACATTGGCCCCATACAGGACCCTATTGAAATCAGAAAATTTGATTGTATATACTGCTAGGTTATGTATAAACATTCATTAATAATAATAATAATAACAATAATTGTGTTCTTATTTTTAGTGGCGAAAATTCAATTTTTTTGAAAGAGAATTGCTGAAGGATCCCAATACAAAAGAAAGTTTTAATCAATTGAAGGTCAGAATTTTTGAAACTTTTCATAATGGATAGAATGGGGGGAGAAAAGTTTGAAGTTTTTATCAAGATTTTCATGAGAATCATTTTTTCAATTATATTAATTGTTATAATTCCACTCTGTTCGATTAATAATATTAATAATAATTAATAATAAATCGTATTTTGAGCTGTTTGATCTGAAGATGAATTAAAATTGGTTTCCACATACATACATTTTCAAGATGGAATAAAATTATTTTCTCTTGCCTATAACTTTCAAATACCACAAAGGGTTTAACTAGAGGCAGAGGCAAGTTTTACCCCAGGATGAGATTTCGTGTGAAGTAATCAGCATCAAAGTTTCCAGCATTACTGCTTATGTTCTTTATACCTTGTATCTTGTATGTTTAGGATCTAACCATCACAACATCGGCAAGTGGAAGGGGGCTGTTGTTGTTTGGAGATATCTTTTCTTTTTTTATGAAATTTGTTAATGAATGTGTTATGTTGCTTATACTTTCAACAAGCTTTTGTTTGTAATACTCTAGTCTATTCTATGTCCATTCTTCCTTTTCTTCGTTTTAACTATGATTATTCTTTAATGTGTTCCATACATGAAAAAGGGAACTTAATCACTGTATCAAGGGAATTGGTTATCAACACCTTCAAAATTTACGAATTGAATGTCACGCATCTGTTACAACTGAAACAACACAGCATTCTAGTTTCAATTGGTGTAAGCTCCTCTTGCATGTTACTGAATCTTAATCTTGTGCTTGGTCCTAAGATACTCAGTTTAATTACAAAGCAAGTCGTTGTTTCGGACACCGTTGTTGTTGCATGGGAAACAATAAAATTCATTTTTCTCTTCTGTAGCAAGATGAACAAGGCATTGATCCGCTTGTAAAAGTATGGAATTTTGACAAGGTAAGTAGGATTATTAAGATCTCAATATGCAATCTTGGTTTTATAGTTTTGACTAAAGGCAAATTTATTTCATTTAAGTCATTTCATTTATTTTAAGGAGAATATTCTTACGGGGTGACCTGCAAATACTACATGCAGTGAAACCTGTGTATGACTGCTTGTAGGACGAAAATTGTTGCTATAAGGAAAAATTAATATCTAGTATGTAATATTATATAATGGAATTTTACGTTGATAAACATGATAGCTTATAAAGGATAACCAAACAGGCATATTTCCAAGCACTTTTAGCTACTACCGTTTTTTGGGAAGATTGGGTTTAAAATTAGTTTGGGGTCCAGGGTCTAGAGCAGAACTTCGCTTATTCTCCAGAACTCCTGCTGAGAATCATCTTTGAATTTAGTATAACAAAAATATGACTATACTCGTCCACAGAACTACAGAAATGAGATTGAAAATGTTTCATAAATCCTTTTAGTTTCAAATTGATAGGATTTGAGTTTTGAAACTCAATTAAGGATTAAGTTTCCACCACTGTTATAGGGTAGTAGAAAAGTGCTCGGAAATATGCCTGCCAAACAACTCCAAGCTGCTTAATACAATTGTTTTGTCTGCATACAATGCAGGGGCTAATATAGACCAATTTTGACATCGATAACCGCTTTTGAGTGTAAAGAAATCGGCACACAAAAAACAAATGTTCAGTTGCAAATAATGTCATCACAAAAAATAGCGTAACAACAAAACTGTAGTAACTTATCAATGTTATTGTTATTTCACAAAATCCACAATCTACCAAATAAAAATGCAAGTAATGCAAAGATCGGTGTTTTTAGCCTATTTAGACACTTTAAATTTTCCTAGACCTCCCTGTTGAATTTTGCTGCCGACACCAAAAAATTTATTCTGTATTACACCCTGTTATGATAAATAAAAGCTATATTATTTGTTCTCCTTTTCACTTTTAAAATCAATAGATTAAATGTTGACTGCTTTTTCCCAGATATAAAATAATAATAATAATAAAATCCTTATCACAAGATCTTTTCGCAGATGATAAAATACTTTTAAATGACTATGATAATTTTTTCTTTTCTTTTCTTCATTATAAGCTGCATTGAAACTTTTTATTAGTCTAGACATCAGAAATCATTTTTCTATTGAATCAGTTCTAGCCCCTCCCACCTGAAATGTGTAATCGAATTGCTTACACATTGTTTTTTTACGGTATATTTGGGAATTTGATAGCTGTGAGAATACTTGATATTAATGTATATTTATTCCAACAAACTGTGAAAACCTGTTGTAGGTATCTGGACTTCATTCAATGCGATCTGTTACATTTTATCTATACTTTTACTTATTTATTGATTTCAGCCTGATAGATTTGGTAACCCTACTTGTGTACGAATATTCCGAGCGTTAGCTGGAAATAAAGCCATACAGGTTTGCATACAACTAATTTATGTAATTTATGCTGATTTATATAAATCCTGCTAATTTTTCTCTTAGTTGTGCTTGCAAGGTAATTCTGGAGAACCAAAGCAAAAACACCAAGTGGAAAAACTTATTTTCTCTCGTGCTGAACATTTTTAAGATCACTTACGATTTCTTTTCAGTTTGATAGCAAGGGTTGCTTTGTACTTAATTAGCATGCAATTTTGAAGAGCGTTTCAATTTGCAGTCAATATTCCACAGTCAAACATTTCACGAATGCAGTTTTAAGAGTTTTTCATCGCCAAATTAACATTTCCAACCTTCGTTGTATTTGATAATGGATAAAAGAAAATTACATTATTATAATCCAAGTTGACAATCTATCAATCTCAAAAGTGCCCCAACAAAATTTCTTGTGTTTTTCGGTAGCAGAAGTTAATGTTCTTTATTTTATTCTGTGGTTATTCATCTTTGATTTCCATTCATATCTGTTTGGCATTGTTCGTTTCCCTTGAAAACACTGTGAGCCGAAGCATCTGTCCATTTCATCAAGTTTGCTTCTTTGGTTTAAGTGACGGATCTTTTGATACATCCAGCACATGAAACCCAATTGCAGATAACGTGGTGTGAATGGGTCATTGTATCCATTTGTAAGTTCTTTGGTGTGTTCTCTGATGTTGACGTTCTTGCCGTTTATCGAGAATACACATAAAGTGAGAATGGTTGCTGTGAAAATGATTAACATGTTCTTTTCACTTTAGTGTGCTTCTGTCAGTGAAAAGTATATATGGAAAAATCTTTTTTTTATCATCTCAAGCTTAATTTTTATTCCTTGTTTCATTGTATAAATGCAGCTCCTTTCCTGCCATCTGGAGATTTTGATTCTCTCTAACCCACCTAAGTGCCATTGATATTCAACTGGACTACAATGCAATTGATGTTATTACTTAAGTCCATGAAAAGGTCTATCCGAGTGAATTGTCAGGATGGGGCAGGCTTATCATCAACATGAATAGCATGATTACTGTTCCTACACCAAAGACACAAACATGTTTTATCCAGCACTTTGCCGCATGACTCAGCATGGCTCAGCCTTCTGTGGACACTAATGAATTTTTTCTTGTGTTTAGAGTTTTGAAACATTATCTGAAACACATAGAAATTGTCTCTTTGTGCTACTATTATTTTTGCAGCTGCCATGTATTTTGACATATGGCATGTTGAGGCGTGTATATTTATGTATTTTGTTGTAATTAATTATTCAAGACGTTTTGTTTTGTGAAATTCAATTCAAATAATGGTTGGAAACTAATATTTGAACAACCTTTCAGTTTTTCAGATATCATCAGTTGAGTGTCATCATTTTGATGACACGTACGATGCTTCAGATGTTATAATCTTTCTTACCAACCTTTTTGATTTTGTAGGTTTCTTGTCTCGCAGTGCATGAAAACCTTAGTCAAATGGCTATTGGTTTTGTTGACGGCACCATAGCTGTGATCAAAGGAGATGTTACGAACTCTAGGTAACATACATGTTCATAGTGATACAATCGACCGTGTGGTGAACAATTATCTTTCAATAGAAATCAAATCTCATTTAGGCACCATTGTAATGAGACATGAAGTTCAAGAAAATATTTTTTTATATATATTTATGTGAGAGTTAATGATTGTTGTTAATGAATATTTGCAGAAAAACAATTTTCCTGAAGGGAATAAAATTCATCAGGGTTATGGCTGTTCTAAGAATGAACGTTTTTTTTACCTCTGTGCTGGAGCGTGAAGAGATTTGTGGCATCAAACAGGTTCTTTCCGCTTAGTCTGCAATCTGGGATTTGAATAGATACTGATCAACGTGACGTTCATGAAATACCTGATATAAGGAACAATTTACCACGAGTCAAACCCATTCTAGTTATTTTCTAGTGTCCCAAAAATACAATGTAGTATGATGTGGTAATCAGAACACTGAAGTTGCTCTGGATTGGAAAATCAGTCCAGATATTAAAAATTGAACAATGAGAAACTTATTGAAACCTCTTAAAAAATATTGAAATAGAGAAATGAAATTTCATAATGTTGAAGTTTCGATCTCTAATGATTTTGAAAGCATTATGTGTTAGAGGTAATAAGAATATCCAGTAAGTAGCACAGAAAGGTTTAGCATCTTCAAGAAATAGCTGATGATTTGTCATGGTGTCATTGTAATTGCTTTCTGTCAAGGGCCTTTGTTATTATGAGTATGCATATAGTTTTGTAAACACTCAACATTCAGGATTTCATTATGGTTGCACAATTTTCTCTAGTGAATATCTTGGTTGTTCTAGACCAAATTGTAAATGTGAAACAATTTTATCAAAACTTGAATCAGTTAAAATATTTCAAAGTTATTTGAGGTTGGCCGAGTAATAACAATGAAAAAGAATGTCAGATCGCACATGCACGCACACCTGAATCATGTTTGGGTGTGTAATTTTATTATTAATCACACACCTAACCCACTTCTTCTACACATGCGAAACACAATGTTGTTGAATTTATCATAGCTGAACCAATGCTATAACATCTCGCGTTTCAGTTTTTGTTTATGTTTGTGAGCCTGGATGTAATGAATAATTAATAAAAAGAAAGAATTTCTGTTGTCTGTATTTTTAAATAATAGCGACTAAACACCTGGCTTTTAATTGTAAGTTTTGCTGTTGCTGTAAGTAAAGTGAAAGTAAACGAAATGATTTATTAAAGTAGGGGAAAACTTTTGGTGCACCATATTTCGGTATTATTATAACAAGATTCGTAATCACACACTTGCACTACGAAATAAACTTAGTGCGTACGCGATCAATTGCACGCCTGGCAATTTCTTCATTGACAAGACTGAATGTTCACTTCCAATACTGTGTTTATAAAGATACCAATAAGTATTGAAAATTCTTTAGCTGAACATTGTTGGCTGTGCATCTCATGTTTCAGCCTTCTCCTTCACCACGGTATAGTTGTTTACACCATGGTTCTATTCTTTTCAGGCATAGTAAACAAAGAACAATACATGAAGATAAGTTTGCGATAACTGGTTCGTATTAGCAAAATAAGTACAGATTTGTCCTTCTGTTCAAGTAGCCTTCAAAAACCTCTGAACTGTTCTTATACTATCTTGATCAAAAACTGTTTTTTGCAAAATTTTGTCAGGAAAAATGTTAAAAATGTTACTGTTTTCCAAAAGCAAAATAGACCTGTCACTGTTTTCGTTTTAGGACTCGCTTACAAACAAGTGGGAAACAGAGTAATCCTTTATGCAGCAACAACTGAGACAGTTATGTCATTCAACTTAAGTGCAAAAGACCGAAGGGTAACTATTGCTCCTTGACGATTCTTTTACTTGGATCCCTTGCTAGTGCTTCATTATTTTCATTTCTTTTTCATTAAAATATTCAGGAGTTGTTAGATGAATTCGGGACTGGTTTCCACTGTTCTGCCATTAGTGATGTTGCACAAGAAAATGAATTTGTGATAGCCAATTCTGATGTGAGTAACATATATATCACTAGTAACCCGGGTAAAAGTTTTTACCGAACTTAACTTCGAGAACAATAGGTCAAATCCACCATTCCCGTGTACATACCCCGTGACGAAAAAATAAATCATAGAATCGCAACTCACAAGTGTATCTATGTTGAAGAGCTCGAAAAACTGATCAAAAAAGTGTATGAGATCGTTTCGCTACGACCAGCCGTTACAGAGATATTGTCGGTTAAAGATTTTGTTGACGTCATAGCTGCAATACCAAAAATAATTTAGGCCCAAATTTTGTGTCACCCCATCACCCGTATCGCGGACCCTAAAAAACGTCAGTTTTCCCTATTGGTTTTCCAGATATTTCCCCAAAAACGTCGCGTGCGATTGGGGATGCAATGCAATGATTCCCCGTGATAGATTAAAAAACTGACGGCACATGCTACTATATAATAATCGTAAAAAACCGCATGGCCTAACGAAAAATATGACCACGATTAAGAAGATTTTGACTTTAAAATTCAACAAAATTTATCACTCTCTAAAATAAAAGTGTGACACACTCGCTATTATATATAAGATTACAACAGCTGCTTACTATGTTTATGCACTATGTTTAGTATGTTTAGCACTTTCTTTTTTTGGATTAAAACCATGTTATTCTTGAAAAATATCAACAAAATATGTTTCAACAAACAAATGAGGGTTCTCATCATGTTTATAAACTGAGAGCAAAATGGATCTGTTTGTTCTTTCGATATTGTGTGAGATTGTATCGGTATTGTATCAGTGACGTCTGTATGGTGTTAAAGGTTTTCTAAAAGTAATATTGTGTCAGCAAATTGGTTCTTGAGTAATGTTGATTTGAATAATCAAACTTTTGTTGAAAACTTTTGAAAGATTTTATTTGACAATGAAATGGAGATTCTTGTCATAGAGACAAAAATTCTGAAAATTTATCAAAACTGGAATAATTTCTATTACCAGACAGCTGTTAGAACAATAGAACTGCTCCTTTAATTGGATTTCTGCGTAAGCGAGAAATAACTTACAACCGGCTTTGGTTCTTTTTTTTCTTCTTACTGTCCAAACCTAGCTGTTTTTTGAAATTTTGTGAATGTGTTTACACCATGTGTTATATATATACAATAAAGTTTTGTTGTGTCAATTATGCTTTTATGAAGCCTCAGGGAGTACGTAACTAGAAATATAGTGTTATATTGTAAAACTCTTTCAACTTTTTTTTGAATCTCTTAAAGATTGTTTATAAGTAGGTCATGAACTTAATGTTATTTTGTCCACTAAAAATAAAGAATGTTTCACGAAAGTTTGTTATTGTACTAATTGTGCTTTCACAATGAACAGTGCGTAATTTGTATATAGTTGTTTAAAAATCTTTCAAATTTTTTTTTGAATTTCAAAAATGTCATAAAATCTTTCATTTTTCATGCTTCAGCTGATTTTTCACAGATCCTTGTGCCTGTAAGGGCATCTTGTTCAACAGTACTTTCGAATAAAAACTCACCTAGAAATAAAAATGTCTTTATGCAGTCTCATTTCCATAATGATAAGGACAAACAACATAATCAAGATTAGTGGCCAATAAATCAAAGATCCATGTTTTCTATAGTTTTAATTTTTTTGATAGGCATTATATTTTTATCAGCCAGAGAGTCGAGGACCATGCCTTGCATTCCAAGGTAAGCTCAGTGTGTCTTTCATTCATAATCTTGTAATCACTATTTTGTGAATTTCTGCTTGTTTATATCGATTAGACAGTAATTCTGATCAAACGAAGATAATTTTATTTATGTGATCTTTTAAATAAACCAGGTGAAAAGAAAATGGTCAGCTGGTTTCGGGGTTATCTCATTGTGGTTAGTACAGAAATGAAACAACTACCACGTAGTGCTGGGTAAGAAGAAAGAATTCCTTCCATGTTTTTATTCCTAACACCAGCTAGTATTCATTGCGAGTAAAAAGCGTAACCATTTTTAATTTGTTCCAATAAAGTCATTCATAAAATTAACATTCTGGATCTTTAGTTCTGGTCTGGGTATGAATATCCTATCAATTTACGATATTGAAAACAAATTCATTGGTGAGTTCATCAGTGTGGTCAAAAATTTGAGTTATGACCTTTTTTCCAGTCAGCGTTTGGAATTCAAATGTTTCGTTGTTATGTCCTCTAAAATTAGCATCAAATTAAATCACATTCTAATGGATGATCAAGCCAGAAGTTCTCTTTTGACCAAAAATTTTGTACTAATTTGACTGTGCTTATTTCGAAGTTGCCATTCATTTTGCACAATTTAGGCAACAAAGTAAAATCTAGGCTTCTTTTGGACTAAAAAATGTTTGTATAAAAATTTCTCATATCATTGATGCATTTTAGAAGCCAGTAAATGGAACTTTTAATAAAAACACATTTTAATATTTGAGAACACACAAAAAGCTTTTCACAAGTGCAATCTTAATTTATCAAGTGAGTTATCAGTGCATTAAATATGAAAATTTTTGCATAATCAACTTCACTATAGTAAGTTCAAATTTTATTAATTCGTACTAAACTTTTATTTTCTGGAAATTTGACGTTACATTAACTACTTGATAAATAATAACTACATTCTTGTGTTCTTTTAGAAATATTTTCACAGTTTCGTGAAGTTTATTCATTATTTTGCTTTGTTTTCATTATCTGCAGCATATTCTGGCCCGTTTCCGGATATTATTGCTGTACTTGGAGAATGGGGATCCCTTCATGTTGTCACTGCTGATGGAAAGGTTTGTTTTCGTTTTGGTAAAAAAATAATTAGAATAGTATCAGCTATTAATTGTTCTTGATAACTGACTGGGTCTTGACTGTCATATAAAGAATAAACCTTGTTATAAGAAATATGTAAAAGTGTATGTAACAACAATAATTTTATTTACCAAACTTTCCGCAATTTTTAAGAAATCGGATTGTAAATACAGTTAGATCATATACTTTGAAAATGGCGTAGGAGTAGAAAATTTTTGTAAATAATTATTGTTGTTTTATACACTTATTTCTTATCTATTATGGCAAAGATTGATACAAGAAAACCTTGTTATCCTCTTGAGCTTTTCCTTGATGTCATGTCCTGGGACTCCTACAGGTGATACAACCTGATCAAAGTGTGAAGGAGTTTAAAAGAAACTCATAATAATGGATTAATTAATTTGTTTTGGACCTATTTTTTTGTTATTTTAGCTTTTCCAACTAGAAGAAAAAGATACACAAACAAAATTGGAAACATTATTTCGTAAGAATATGTACGACATGGCAATCAAGTGAGTACCCAAGATTAATTTTTGTCTTGAACTATGTTCCTGTAGGAAAGGTCTGCTTGTATGTATGTGTGAATTTTATTTACCAAGTTTGGCAAAAAGTCAACATTATTCCGACGGTCTGATCGAGATTTTCCGGCAGTATGGAGATCACCTGTATAGTAAAGGCAATCATGACGGAGCAATTCAACAATACATACGAACTATAGGGCATCTTGAACCATCTTATGTAATCCGAAAAGTATGTGGTCATTCAATAATGTTATTGACAATGTCACATAATATCAAACTGCGTTTTTTGTTAATCCATTAACATCATTTATGTTGGGTTTTTTTTCTTGTTTTCCATGTTTAGTTTTTGGATGCACAAAGAATTCACAATTTAACAGAATATTTACAGGTACGTCAACTCAGCAAGCAACAAGAAATTTGTTTATATCAACCCGGTAGTTCAACAACTAGTGTCAAACTTTAAATTTCCACCTCATTTTGTTTTAGGCACTACACGAAAAAGGTTTAGCCAACACTGACCATACAACTCTTCTTTTAAATTGCTATACTAAACTAAAAGCAGTACAAAAGCTGAATGAATTCATCCAGGTATGTTAGACCTCACCTATTGGTAAGGTTGTCCAGTATTGAAAATTATTACCCCACTGTGATTTACAAGCATGTACGAAACAAAATAATTTCCATAAAATAATACACATACGAAAAAAATTAAAGATAGTTGATAGACTGTAGAAGTTAACTTGAAACCATTTCTCCTTAGATGGATATTCTGTTGTGCTCTGTTTACATTTTACAATGTTTGATCTGCAAAGTATGCACAAACCAAAAGTTGTCGTGTGTACTAATGCTTTATCGTACTTAGACCACTTGCGGCTGCAGTAAAAGAAGTCTGTTTTGATCCTTAATTAGCTATTTTCAATGTTGTTGTTGTTGTTGTTGTTGTTGTTGTTGTTGTTGTTGTTACTGTCATTGTTGTCCATGTACGACGATAAGAAGGCTTCCGATAAATTTTGGTTTTCTATCTTTCCTTAGACTGATAAAGAATTAAACTTCGATGTTGAAACTGCTATCAAGGTATCTTCCTTTACTTTGTCTTGATGGTACGAGCTTTAATGTACGAAAAGGAAAGTCCCTCTTTGAAATAAAGCTTATGATGGATTTTCCAACTAAATCCTAAATGAAGAGTTCAAACTCATACAAACAATCATTTATTTTATTTATTTCTGTTCTTCTTTTGCGAAGGTATGTCGCCAGGCTGGCTATTACGAGCATGCGCTGGAATTATCTGAAAGATTTGAACAACACGACTGGTGAGAGTTCATGGGTACTTCAATAAAGATTTTGGGACATCCCCAATATGTTTGTACAACAATGTAGTCATGGTCCATCGTTATAATGCCTTTTTTCCCAATTCAAACACGTTTCTATTGACCTCTGTTGAGTTTTGCAACTCTTTTGTTTCAGGTACTTAAAGATTCAATTGGAAGATATCAAGGACTACCCTAAAGCATTGAAGTACATGCAAAGATTGCCTTTCTTGGAGGTAAAATTTTTAAATCAACGCTATTATGGCAGGTGGTCTGCTCATTATAGTAGCGAAGAATAAGTTTTGTGTATGGTGAAGCTTCAAACTTTTTCATTTCTTTGACATTTTTTTTACTGCATTGTACCCTCGTTCTCATTCCAACTAATCCTTTTGAAATTCCCTCATTTATCTTGACGATATTTTTCACGACCTTTCCTTGATAATTCTCGCGAAAGTTTTTTAGTTTGTATTACTTTTGTAAATGTGGCAAAGTAGAGTGACTACATTTCCCTCGAAAAAGAAAATTCCAAAACACCCTACTCTTTTTCTTTATCATTTCAAAAATCATGTCGATTCAAAATCATGTCGATTCATTATTTGAAACGAATAGGCCGAGGCGAACTTGAAGAATTATGGAAAAACTTTAGTCAACAATGTACCTGAGGAAACAACCGAACTTCTGAAGCAGCTGTGTACGGACTACCAACCTGTTGGAGTTAAGAAGGACAGTAAGTTGCATTGTGTTCTGTTAAAACTGGTCCCCGTAGAAATAGGGAAATTCTACTTGAAATAAATTCCTCATTTTGATGATGCTGGATTTTCCAGTTCTATAGAAACCAGCCTCTTTGTGAACTGGTTATTAGTCGCTTAGGTATGACGGAAATCTTTTACTCTTTTCTTCATGGATCCCTCACACGTTGCTAGGTGACTCTTGACAATGATTTATGACCTATGCTTTTTGAAAAGTCTGTCTTCTAGGCTTTTAACCATAGCAGCTTTACCATTAGGTGTACTATGAAGCTACGGTGATAAATAAGTGAATCGTGTGGCAAATGATATGTTCTTTTTAAGTGGGATGTCCATTTGGGTGGAATTTCCAGACTGAAATCTAAAAACAAAATTGATGAAATTGAGTTTCATTTAAAATGTTTAATTTCCCTCATTTTCTTTTAGAACCAAATGTTGCACCACCTGTATCAGGTAAAAAGAAATGTTTTTGTCAGTACGACGAGACACAACGAAAAGAGGGAGTCTTGATAACATCTGTGATATTGTCGCTGTTTTACACATTTTTCCTGTTTAGAATCACCTGTTGCATCAGCGTTAGTTGCTGGTACTATCATAATGAGTAAGTAGTTGTATTCAACTCTCAAGTAGCATGTTTGCAATGTTTGTGCAACTCTGATATATGGCGTATGGCGTTTGTGCAACACAGAAGTAGCTTGATTCACGATGTTTGTGCAACACTGAAGTAGCATGTTTTCCATTTTTTTTACAACACTGAAGTTGCATGATTTACGATGTTTGTGCAACACTGAAGTAGCATGTTTTCCATTTTTTTTACAACACTGAAGTTGCATGATTCACGATGTTTGTGCAACACTGAAGTGGCATGTTTTCGATGTTTGTGCTTATTTCGTTTCTTAGTATATTTCGCCATTACAATAACTGATTAAACTATTGTCGCATTGATGTTTACTTTGCAGACCCTGTACCCCATCGTACGATAAAGCGTGCCCACCCAGACGACTTCATACATATTTTCGTTCATCAAAAGCCGAAGTTGAAAGAATTCTTAGAACATATGGTCAAGGTAATTTCACACTGTCGATAACTTGATCCTTTAGATTTCTTTGGAGAAGTTTTCATTCAAAAAGAAAACCTTTCAGCTCCTAGCAACCACGTGACGATATAACTATCATCCCGACATAGGGTGGCTGTAAGCATTTCACCTGTTCTATGTTTTATATGTTCACTTCTAGATGCGTAGCGACTGCTCGAACATCACCTACAATACACTGCTCGAGTTGTACTTGTTTGAAGCAGCCGCTGCCAACGCTCAGAAAGATTACAAGGTACGCAGTATGTACATCATCCATATTGTGATTAAGTGTCTTCTGAGAAGGCCACAATAAACTCACCTCGGATCTTAGTGAACATTTCCTTTTGTGCAAAGTAACTGGTGTATTTGCTCTCCTTCACGTGTGTTTCTGCTGCATCTTGCATTTCCACCCACAAAATTTCCATGAAAGTGGAGTTTACTATATCAGTACTTCTACTCCTTCACAGAAAGGTGCCGACGAAGAAAGTAAAGCACTCAACCTTCTCATCAACACTGAGGTAGTTCTACAAAAACTCTGAAAGTATTTTTGATACCTAGTCGCTTGCTATTTCATATTTTCGAAACCTGCTTCTAACGCCCTGCTTCTAGCGCCCTGCTTTTGTTTTTTAGTCCAAGTATGATGTTGATCACGCCATGGTTCTTGCCCAAATGCATAACTTTAAAAAAGGAATCCTGTTTCTTTACGAAAAGACGAAATCGTAAGTATGACGTCAGTAAAGTAATGTCGACGACAACTAGAGCGACGATATAACGTCGACGATGATATGACTGACGGCGGCGGTGTGGTTCGTTGTAATGAAATTCATGCTGCATACCTCTACTTCGGTAGCAGATTTTTCATGTGCTTCTCTCGTAGAGAAAATCTCTTAAACTGTCGACTTTAATGACTTGTCTCTTTCATGTCCCAGGGAATCTATGCAAGCTGTGTAAGGAGTGTTGCCATGTCAACACCATTTGGACTATCGAATTGTCTTTCCTTTTATAGCTTTCAACAGATCTTGCGCTATCACATTGAGCATGACGATTATGACGCCATCATCGAAGACTGCCAAAAATACGGGTTTGTGTTGTAGATTACACATTCTTTGTAGCTTGACAACATTGACAAGTTTTAGCAATGTACCTCTATGGCAACTTGAACATTCGACAATTCCAACAATTTTAATTGTTCTTTTTCCGAGTTTACCTTGCTTGATTGGTTAATCTACGTTCGAAAATAACGGAATACTTTCATGGCATGGAAAGTTCGCACTCATGGCGCCAAACATTTGGATTTGCTTTTTAAATTGCTGAACTTAGGTAAATAGGTAAAGAATAATGAGAAGCTACGACATTCAGGGCTTGAAAGTAATTAAAACCGGCGATGAAAATTCATCTGGTGATGACCTATTAAAATGCATGTTTTTTGTAAAAATATTAAAGCTTCTGGTTAGTGTTAATCAAGCTATGTCCGAATAAATATCTACAAGTCTTTCTTTCTATAATGCTTTGTTAAAAATAGTGTGAGATGAGGAGGAGGAATGTTTTTTAATGAGAATGGATTCCAGAACCCATCTTTTTGCAATAATGTGCTATGACCAAAATATCTTGCGTAGAGACTTGTGTTGCCGTGTGTTCACATAGGCGTAGATGAACTTTCTACTGTTGAGCCTTTTCTTACAATTTTTTCGCGTTAAAACCCCAGTGGACAAAGTTTTTATAAATCACTGCGAAGGAGTGCGTTTCTATAGACATCTACGCACTATTTCAATGAAAATTCTCTTCATCGCATTGATTTTTTTAGAGACTATTCGTCGTCGTGACTTTTGACGATTTTGACCACTGAGTGAGACTGTATTATAAACACTGGTGTTTATAATCGATGGATAATCTATTCATGTTTTAGAGCAAAAGATCCTAGTTTATGGAGTCAAGCACTTTCTTATTTCTCCAAAAAAGAAGAATATTGTAAAAGCCACATTATCGAAGTCTTGAATCGTATCTTTTTCCCCCGCAGTATTTTTTATCTGCTGTCATTTGAAGTGTTGAAGTGTTGTCAGTGTAACAGTTATACTGTTATTTCTGTACACTAACGTCTGTTCTGCGTACACAATAAAAATCTATATAAAATTGTGTAAACCTCCTCAACTACCAAATTTTGCTGATCGAATGTTGTGTTGTGTCGTCAAGAGTGTGGTAGAAAAATTTGTAACAGGTGAAGGATTTCAACTTGATTGGAGGGATTTTTCCCATGTTTCCTTAACAAGTCTGACCACGGAATTTATCGTTGATTGTTCGTATTTCAGCAAGCGTATTCTCCTCTTCACTGCTGGAGTAAGCTCTACCCAACACAGGTTCACCTTCAACTGTTATGTAATATAATTTTCAACTAGTACGAACAGTTAAATACATTAAAATAAAATAAAAGTAAAAAATGCACACTTTTCCTTAATGTCTTATTCATCCAGATATTGACAAGAACAACCTGCTATCTCCATTACTAGTAATCGAGACGTTAGCGTACAATTCCACTGCAACTTTGGGTGTTGTGAAGGTATCTTAAGAATCTCGACAACATTTTGTTAGTGTGGTTGATTGTTGTGTTTCCATAGAAAGAAAAACATAGAAATATGTTTTTACCAGAGGCTAAATTTGTTGAAAAGTCTCTGCGAAAGAGTGCTTTTCCGTAGAATTAAATACACAATTTTAATAAAGATGGTCTTCATCGCAGTGATTTTTGGGTTGAATACTTTTAGGACTACGTCATTCGACGAATACAACAGGAAAATGAACAGATAGCGAAGGTGAGGAATTGATGAAAAATCAACATTCGAAAGCTTATGTTCATATTTCAGTGCCGTAGACACGAAGTAAATATTAGGTAACTAACGAGGCCCTACCATGGTTAGGGCCGACAGTGCAGCAAAATTTTTCGATTTTTAGCCCTCTAGACTGGCTAAAACTGCCTTTCCGAAAATCAATTTTAAACATTATGAAATCTATACTTGCGTGAAATATTGGTGTATTTTTAAGCAATAAGACTATCTTTTCGAGTTCAATTGAAGTACATGAGTACATGAGTACATTACGAAATATATAGAAAAAGTAGTAAATGTTTTACGCATTAAAGTGTCCGAAAATGTTTATTCTTGTTTCGCACTTGTCAATGAATTCATATAAAAATACAACATTAGAAATCGTCGCCCCGATCCCGGTTGCTACGGCACTGTATTTTCATTTGAACTGTGGGAAACATCATCTTTTATGGTTTAGGACGAGCGCATGATCCGAAAATATCGGGAAGACACCGAGAAAATGCGAACACAAATTGAAGAATTGAAAACCTGGTAAGTGTGGTCATACGTGACTTGTTAGATTAAGTTAAATCTAATTAAGTTAGATTTTCATGCAGTTTAACTGACCATTTAAGGATATTAGCTACAATTCTTAACATGCAACACATTCTGTTATCTTCTTTTCAGTGCAAAGATATTTCAGAGTTCCAAATGTATGATTTGCTCACGACCGCTGGAGTTACCTGCAGTGCATTTCCTTTGTGGTGACTCGTTCCATCACGCGTAAGTCGAATATTTCATCCCAGTGGACAAAATCTTCAAAATAGCACTGCAACGAAGAGCATTGTTTTTGAAATTGTGTGTATATTTCTATAGAAATGCACACCTTTGTAGTGCTTTTTTTTATAAATTTGCCCACTGGGATCCGGATGAGCATTATTTGAACATAATGTGTATCTATTTATCTATCGTATCTGTAGTGTGGGCGGGGGAAAAACCTTTTTAAAGAACTTTATCAAAGGTGCTTAATAATATGGAATAATTTTAATTATGGAATATGGTAATGCTTTGAATTTCCTCTCAAGCGCCCGGGCGCTAATATTTGAAGTTTGGCGTCGATTATTCCACTTAAAACCTTTCTTCCATCCGTCGTTATGATTTTCGCTGACTTCGGTTAAAATGGTACTAGAAGTAGTGTCTCTTCTACAATAAGGACATCGAGTCAGGCTTCCAAGGCTAGTTAGTTCTACTTTTCTACTTTAGATGTTTCGAAAGTTATTCTGAAAGTGATAACGAATGTCCTGTTTGTACACCTGAAAACAGGTAAGGAAAACAAGATCTTGATCTTTGAACGCCCTCAGAATTAAATTTGGAATACATTATCATTTAAATGGATCACTTTAAATGTATCAGTTAGATTTTCACCTGTTTCAGTTTCAATGGAAAGCGTT
This sequence comes from Turritopsis dohrnii, assembly GCA_027922465.2. Lineage (NCBI taxonomy): Eukaryota > Metazoa > Cnidaria > Hydrozoa > Anthoathecata > Oceaniidae > Turritopsis > Turritopsis dohrnii. The sequence continues at coordinate 147,128 of BQMF02000286.1, forward strand.
TGAAAAAGTTGAACATGTTGTTTTGAATAAAAGAAAAGGTGATACATAGCGAATTAAATAGAAATATAGTCCCGTAACACTTTCGTAACCCCTTCCGTTCTTTTTGCCCCAACTTTTGCTTCACATTCAAAATAAGGAATTTCTTGTGACGTAATGAAATCACAGAATCAGAGTGTATAGAAAGGAGACTGGATCTAGTGGCAAAGCATTAACACGGAGATTGAGAAACCTTTGGTACTATTACACTTATGATCAGTTTCAATGTTAATTAACTAAGGAAAAAGTGTTTTTCGTTTATTTTTTGCGATGTATTTGGAGATCTCATTCATTAGGTACCGGTATCTGCAGGGTTTTTACTGCCAGGAAAAATCAGGGTGAAAATGGGTTTTTTGATTATATGAGTGAAAGTCAGGGAAAGTCAAAAAACAACAACAACAGTCAGGGAAGGGTGAAGAAAAGTCCTGCTTGGTCCTGTATGTAGCCTGTTTTTGGTCCCCAGTTTGTTCGAAACTAGATGATCTTCATTGTTGATTGTGTTCAAATAATTTTAATTTAAGAAGCCTTTTGTTTGCTGTTCTTTGCATCATTCTAAACTTGGAGTCTTTTTGTGGTGAAAGATGCATTGGGAGTCAGTTGTTAAGCCAAAGATTTTTTTTCAGGGAAAATGATATACTTTTCATGAAAAGTCAGGGAAATTCTTAAGATGAGGGCTAAACCCTGATATGAATTACAATATACCACAATATACTATACACTATAACGAGTTGTTTCCAGGAACAAGAGTGATACATATCTTCCCTTTATCGAAAACAATAGAAGTTGTTAGTAACTTTAGCACTGTTGAAAATAAGAAACATTTCTTATCAAAAAAACAATGGGAAATGATATTATCTCCTGTAGATAAAAGAACAACAAGTTTAAAATTAAGCAAAAGCTTTTCGGTGTAAAATCATCATCAGTGCATATAAAATGTTACTGATATGAATAATACCATAATATAATATAATATAATATGAATATGAATGATATCTCCTGAGTTTTGGCTTTTGTTATTGCTAAGGTTAGCCTTTTTCTTTTCAGGAAAGTGATGGATATCATTCGAGACCAGGAACACAATAAAGATTTACACGAACAATTCCATCATCAGGCGAGTTCCTTTGTTGTGTATGTATACCGAGAAAACACTGTTGATATTTGGAATCTCGAATTATCAGAGGGAAAAGTTCGAGTTATGGAGAGCTCGAGTTATCTAGAGTTCGAGTTATTAAGTGTTTGAGTTATTAAGTGTTCGAATCGAAAACATAGAAAATTTTACATAATGTTTAAAATTATTCTATTAAAAACATTGAAATAATGATCCACGAAACCTCTTCTTTCGGGTAAGCCCACCTGAAATTCAGATGCATTACTATTGTTGAATGGTTACGAGCAGGTCTTTAGGTAATGTAGTACTGACTGTCCTGCTCGGTGAAAGAATGCGACGTCTCGGAAACGAGGCAGGATTGGTTAGTTTGGTGAAAATACCAGCTTTCAAACTGAAAGCCGAAAAAGATTATTGTTAAAAAATCCATATGTAATATTCACAGTTTTCTCTGAAAGAATTTGAGTGAATATTCCATAACATTATTCCTGATACTTTTTTTTGCTGTCAAAGATCTTTTCACCGCAAGTACTGTTCTAAATGTAGTCATTCTTGAATCCTTTCCTTTCAGCTGGAGAGATCTGTGGATGGATTTTCCGTGGTAGCTGATTATTTTGGCAGAGGTGTATTCAAAAAGGTAAAATTCAAAGTTATCAATTTTCCTTGGAAGAGACAAACATAAGAAGCTTTCTGCAAGCCTATCCATAGACTTGAACAAGACGTAATGAATTGTACTTTCAGTCATACAGATAGCGTGGCGACGACAAGCACACTCTTATAAGTAATGCCAGAGTATCAGTTACTAGAAACATACTGAACTACCTAGGGTATCATGATTTTTGAATTTCCCATTCTGAATTGTACAGACCAGATTTGCTTTATTAAAACAAAACCTAATTGGCGCTTTTTTGTTTTTTCTGACCGATGGATAGAGTTCTGGTCTGTGTATTGTTTCAGTCAGTCTTCTTTCATAACATTGGGTGCTTGCAAAAAAGAGTTGGGGCCAATATATATTTGGGGAAATTTCGATCTAAAAACACAATTTAGTGCAACATAGATATATCTGATTGTAGTATCGTTTCTGTTTGCTAATCTCAGTTCAATGTGTTCATATTACCTCATTTTACGGTCTAATGAATTCACCCATATATTTGAGAGACATTTTCTTGAAATCGTTCCTAACATTTTCCCCGACTTTTCTGCACCCGACCGAAAATTTTCCCCGACTTTTTTTTCCCCGATGAGGTGTACAATAACTCAGACGTCTTTGTTTTTGATTATTCTCTTCTTATATTAAAACTATTAAGTGAAGGAAAAGTGATAACTTTTCAAAATTTAGTCTGGGAAAAGTGAGTAAAATGTCCTTAGGTGACTAAATTCTTTCCCCGACTAAAATTTTTACCGACTTTTTTTTCTCCAATAAGGTATGATCTTAATGATGACTGCAAGGTACGCAGCATAAGACCACCATATTTCTAAGTGGTGTTTCAATTTATCTTTCAGGTCACAGTTTACACGGATACGAAAACACAGCAGCCTCTGCTTCCTAACGATCCTGTCCTTGAAAGAGAATCGCTGTTCAGTTGAATATGCTATCGTATTGTACACGAAATCTAAGAATGTGATTTATTTTTCTATACGACCATCTGGTGCTCTGTAGCTTTACTTCAGTGACCACACCTCGATATTCAACCTATTCAGGTACTTCTCGTAGGTTTATCTCTTGAAGCCTTGTAAATAATTCATCATTACTTTGTTCTTGATTTAACCTCAGAAATGTTTTTTCTATTTGGGTTGGTTGAATATGCAGGGTTATATTGTGTAGTATAAAATAGTCCTGTCTGATCTAACCTACATAACGATATTAATAAAACGCGAGTATACATATTTTTGTCATTTTTGTGAAATTCTCTATTACAAATTATACGCAATAAATTACATCTACATAAATTTACAAATTGTTGTCGTTTTTTGTTTTTTTCAACGAACAGGTTAAACATAACTCTGACAATCATGCAGAAAATGTTACTTAATGCTCTAATGAAGAATCTTCAATTTCCAAGAAGAGCCCTTTATAAGTGATATTCTCAAAAAATATAATTTTTGTTGTTTTACAATGATCGTAAGGATCCCTCCAAACTAAAAGCAACAAACAGTGTAAACACCGGATATCACAAAATAAAAGCAGCAGATTCACCCCTTTCAAAGGGTTGGAAAAAAGTGGATTTAAAAAATACGATTTCTATGAAATTCTAACATGTTTTTCCTCGAGATCACTCAGTTATCACTTACTTATAAGGACCATGACACACTAACTATAAACGCACTATTCTTGGTAAGTGAAGAAACTGTGAAGATTTTCACTGTTATAAAAACCTGAGACGTTGAAACTATATTAAAAATGAAATGGAGTTCTTTTTATGGATACTCCACAGTACTATGTCACGTGATCAAAGTTAGTGCCACAATTGGCCAATTACAAAAAAACCCTGATTATCACAGTAGGTTTCCATGGCTTCATAATAACGTTAAATATCGAACATGTCTTTCATTATCTGTTTCCTGTACTTCATCTCCAAATGCTTCATAAATGTTTTGTGGTCGCCTACGTTGAACTTGCTGATTGGATAATGTTTCAAAAACATTACCAAGTCATTACTTTGAGTTTGCACCAAAATATCGTTCTGTAGATGTTTGAACAAGCTTATGCAGAAATATACTTGATAGTCGATTCCCATGACGACACACAACAGAACATACCACTGAATGTCAGCAAAATCCAGGTAATTTAAAAAACATTGACGCAACCAGTGTTGGCAGATTTGCGATGGAGGATAGCTCGATAATCGAAAAGCAGCGTAAACTTGCGGCAATTCATTGCGCAAAATCAACTCTACATAATGACACGAGTTCGTAAACACTGGGTGAACTTTCGTACCTTTTCGAACAAAACTTGGTGTCTAGAAATCGAAAAGAAAAGAAGAAAATTTTTCAGAAATCATTAAACGCAAATTAGCCACATTCCGGAAAATCATGTTTTGTTTACACGAAACTATATTCACTACGCACCTGTAGGGACGTTTATAGAGTTGTTCTTGAATATGTCTCCACAAAGTCATTAGAAACTTCACGTGAACATTCGAAAAAAACGTGCAAAGTAATGATGTTTCTTTTGATACAAGTTTTACATCTCAGAAGTAATTATTGAGTCTCATCAGTAATTATATTTTTTCGTGTAACAGGCTGGTTGATGTCAGGAATGTGGCTAATGAGTGAGAACTATGTTGTCAGGTGTAGTAAAAAAATGTCAACAATTTCATCTTAAATCTTCTTCACCAAGGTCTGCTTGTTAGCTCAATAATTTCCTTATCTATCAATGATTTTTATTCGCGAAACCCAACAACATTAGATTCATTTTTGACGGATGGAGTGAAAGGTGTAATTAAATACATATAATACGTACGGCGTAATACAGTTGTGCGACCCACAAGTAAATTGAATCGAAAGTACTTGAATATCTGGTCAGAAACAATGATGCATTTCCGACATTCCCATTAAATATCAGAAATATAATACCCACGAACCAATCAAAACCGCTGTGTTCGTTAAGGGCGTCACTTTGTGATGTCGCGCGGGCGTTTTGGATTAAACCTTTCAACGCTTCGATGGCTTCGTGTTTTGAATGCAACAACCTGCAAGATAAAAACATTCAAGGTTACATACACCTTTAAAATGAATCAAATCAGTATTCGTAAGTACTTTTGGTTCTTTGGGAACTGATAAAAAAATACAGGAATACTTTTGATTCCTCAAAAAGGAAGTCATAAGTTATAGAATTTGGAAAAAATAAGCTCGAGTATCTGAGCGACAGAGCATTATGCAAATTCTGCTAAAATTTAATCCATGTGAGTGTTTCCACCTAATAAAAACATCTTGGATCAGCGCCATTATAAAAAACAGAACAGGATGAGTGTAGTGAAGACAAACGAAATAGCGCTACAAACCTTAGCTGTAAACCATATCGGACGATCATTTGAATGGCACGCTCATCCGAATCAGTGAAAATGAACTTCCCCATCAAACCTTTATCTCTTGAAGAAGCAACATCTACTTGCTTGATGTTCTGATTTAACGTCAAAGCGACGTTTAAAAGTTTCCCGTAAATTCCATCGCTATTCTGAACGAAAAGGAGCTAGATTATACGGAGGAAATACAACAATGCCCACAAGGGAATTTTTTACTATATCTTTTTTACAACCAAATGATTCATGCTTGAGAAACTTCACGAGTGAAAAAGGAGCGACAGAGAGAAAATCCTTTCATAATCGGAACCAATTTTCACGGATGTATTTAAGAAATGGAAAACTCTTTAAATAATTTTTCTCTTGTTACCTTAAACTGCACTCCCAGCACTTCGTCATAGAAGATTTTTTGCAGATCAGTGAGCATGGTGACATGATTTCCATCATCCATTGAAAATTCACTACTTTCAACATGTTCAACCAGTACCAACAAGTCAGGGTTAAGACCGACCTTTTCAGTTGCCGGAAACTTCGAAACACGTGCAATATACGCTTCCGGTACGGGATACGATACAAACAGTGGCCATGGATATGGAAAAACCTTTTCCTAAATTTCAACATAATTATATCAAAACTTTATATTTAACAAAAACCAAGTGCGCTTTACTACGATACCAACGATGAATGATTGTCTTGATTAATTGCGATAATGCACTGGATGATGGGCGGTATTGAAATGGGATCACTTTGGGTCTCAGATAAAAAAAAGTTCAGTGCCCAGTGAGAAGATTTGTTGAATAATCTAAAGGCATTCTTTTGCAGGGTGCCATATCGTAAGAAAATTTTGTAATCATCATATACTCCACCTTCAAGTACAATAAACTCCAAACAAACGTCGCTTCCTGTAGCTTACAAAATCTATTTGTGTTCAATACAAACCTGGATAATTGGGAATTTCCTTTGTGCCCAAACCGAATTCCCCAACCCCAGTTATGGATGGGAACCCTTGAAAATCACACTTATAACAAGTGTATACCGTAATGCTTCGATTAGACGCCCGGGGCGTTTATTAAATTTTTTTAATTTTTAGGGGGGGGGCGTCTATTCGAGGGGGGCGTTTAAAAGAGGGGGGCGTCTATTGAATTTTTGTGAAACTCTTCTTTTTCGTAAATATAAACTAAATATAAACATCGATAAAAAATATACAAAATTAAACTTCAAGATCATCGTCAATAAAGACAAAGTTTCCAACTGTTAGTTTAAAATTCAAAAAGAAAGGCGTCTATCGCAAATTTCCATATTTTTATACAAAATGAAAACATTGAGGCTGAAACAATGCAATGTAGTAGTTCTACATGCCTTAATTAGTGTGTCTGTAGAGAGGGGCGTCTATTCGAGGAGGAGGGGGGGGGGGGGGGGGGGTAAAAGAAGGGGGCGTTTAATCGATGCATTACGGTATGCAAATTAAACTTGTAATATAAGGACAATACCTTCAACAAACAACTTGGTGGAATTATTCTTTCCGATGGCCCTCCAATCAGGAAAACTTTAACAAGTATTTCATTTCTCTGCATAGAACACTGGTCAAGAATAAACGTACTCTGTCCATTCTGGCAATCACCTTGCATTTTCAAGAGAACCTCTTGAAACTTGAAGTTGGATTGTAGAAATAACATCGAATCCAAGCAGGTGGCCAGTGTGCTGACAACACTCAACCCAAAAAAATGTGTTTCTTCTTGATGGTACAAAAGAGATCTTTTACTGCCTGAATCCAGAATGACTAAGTATTCCATAAAATCACAGAAGCTGGTCAAACTAATTGAGTTTGTGTTTACATCGTTTTCCTCAGTAACGGAAGACAGCATTAGTGTCTTACCAAAAAGTTCATGAATTGCAATAAAAGAGGAAAGTAGCTTTACAACGAACAAGAAAAGTTTTTTGAATGAGGGCTCAGCCATTACATCATCAATTACCACTAGCTGAGTTTCCTTGTAGTCATTTCTATAGCCTTCTAACAAAAGCCATATCTTATTCAGCAAATCTAATACAAAACCTAAAAAGAAATAGAACTTAGTAAAGGCATATTATAAATCAAAGGACAAATGAACATTTTATGAATCGCACAATTAAGTTTATACCTGACTTTTTTAGTGAAATAATCCCTGCTTGTGTCATGGCTAATTGGTATAACATAACACTGTAATCATATTTCTTCAACTTGTTAAGGGGCAATAGATCTGTCTCAAGCAGATCATAGAGGAGCTTTACACACTCGTCAAGTTCATTTGTCTCCACAATGCTTGCAACACCTTTTGGTGTTAAAGAAAAACTCAGAAGAAAATTCAGAAATTCCTTTTCACGTGCCAGACTGGTCTCGTAAGCACTGGTGAAATCATATTGAGCATTAGTGTCTGCTTGATTGGAGCAATCGTTCAATTTCTCCAGTAATTCCCCTGCCATGATTCGTAAATCAGTCATTCTAACTTGAATTTTTTTTATCAGTTCATAGGACTTCAATAAAATCATACCATCTGGCAAGGAGTAAATCTCTCTTAAAAATGTCATCAATGAAACAAAAATGTTATACGAGATGTCATCTCCATCTTGACATACTTCATTCAAGGTAACAGCAAAGGGATGGATTATTGAACTAGTATCTGCTTCAAAAATGTTATGACTTTCGCTATTACCATAAATTATAACTCCAGGATTTGAAGATGCAATTCTAGTCAAAATCTCAGAAACAACATTAATTAACAGCTCACTAGAAGATGCACTTTCTTCTTTCTTGAATTGGGCAATTGGTGTCACCAAAGAATTGCATACTTCACCAGAAAGACATAACTTGAGGGTTTGAAATCTATCAGAAGATAAGTTATTAAAAACATCAACAATCATTAAAGCTGGGTGGTATAAAGTATTTTCAATATCCAGTGACTGCAAAGGGAATTCCTTTAAAATCTTTATGAATAACAGCAACATTGTTTCAATGTTACTTCCAGGCATAGAAAAAAGTTCCCTTCCACTATGGTATAACATTAAACTGCTCACCACGTTCAGAGAATGCAAAAAATGAGTGTACATTATATCTTCATACTCGTAAATCACGTAATCCTCCTCATTATTAATAGTCTTATGCGAGCTAGCTTTATTTAGGAATTTAGGGAAGTTCTTGCAACTTTCAATTTGATTCTGCAGAAACCCAACATGAGATGTAATTATCTTGATGAGTCTCGATCTACCATAAAATCCATGTGTCCAGCGTTTAAACCAAGTGCCAAGTGGGTCTAGCAGTGCAATGAAATGCAGTGGAGTCATTAAGTGCTTTCCAACATTCTCTGAAATTGGCGTAGGGACAATTGATAAGAGATCCAAAAGACTGTTCATAATTTCATCAATGTAATTTTCCGAGTATCTCAACCAAAAAAAAGGTAGTTCTAGTTGAATCTGATTCAGCAACCTAAACTTCCGCAAAAGTAAAACATTGCGTCGGTCCCCTAAATCTAAACCAGTCTCAATCGATATCATGTGTGAGGTATCATCACGAAAGTAATCACTTAAATTTTTGATAAGTGTCAGAAAGTACTCTCGGACGACATGGTTACTTCCACATACAAATAAACGAGAGATAAATTTCAATGCTCTCATGTTAACTTCCTCTTCAACATCATCAAGGGCATCTAACAAGCCTTGCCGAGTTGATTCCCAAGCGTCACTTGCAACTAGGTCTGTTTGAGGAACTTGCTGTAAAATTGACAGGGCATTCAGTCTGGTTGATGTTGGTTTAAGTGCGCTTATTTCAGATGCAAGACCTTTATATCGATCAGGAGACATAAACATGAAATCTACTCCTTCTGAGGTTGAACAAATGGAGTCATTTCGATAAAATCCTCCTTTAGTATCAATCTTTGGCATATCCGAGAAGTCAAATGAAACAGAATTCAGATGTTCCGTTATACTCTGTGCTGCAAATTTGACATGTCCTACTATAGTGGCAGATGCAAACATAAACTCTTTGGATTCCAATATAGTTCTGCTCACATCTGATACAGCTAAATCATCGATACTTAGGTGTTCTAAAGCACTGTCAATGATTGGAGTCAGTTCTTTATCAAGCTTATTTTTGATTTCTTGTATAAAATTGTGACGATGAAAGTTCTCATCAGTTGATTCCAGGTTACTTAATAATTCTAAAAGCTCCTGTGATGATGTTGAGTCTCGTATAGTTGGTTCAAGTGTATCAATGAATTCCTGCAGATTGAGCATCCAAGATTCTTCATACTCATCCTGGTCATTGTCATTTGTTCCCATAATGAAAAAAATATCTTTTCGTTTTCCTAGTTACATCAGTTGTTTTGTTGTTGTTTTATTTATCTAAAAAACATTGCAATCATTTAGTAATTAGGATAATTATGATAAATATAGAAATCAAATCCTTAGAAATCATAAACATATATAGTTTAGACACTTATTTGGAGGCATCCATTTCATTGTGTATATTAAGTGCCAGTCCAATTGAGTAAGTAGCCAAAATGTTGCAAATTGATCCTGATGTAATCTCTTTTGAGGAAATTAACACAGAATAATTCAGTACAAAGGAATTTAATGCCAAGCAAGCTAATGCAAATGAAGATCAATCTCATTTATGAGTACACAAAATCTATTTAATTTTTAAAACACATAGACCTTACAATTATCATAACAACAAATAATAGTCTTCATTGCATGCAATATTGGGCTTTATTGCAGTTCACCCCCATAACTATTGACCCATTCTTTAGACCTGTAAATTTAAAAAAACAATGTCTGACATGTACCTTTCTGGAAATGATATGGTTTCATTTTTTTAACATTGCAGATTTAAGAACTGGTCAATAGCTACAGGAGTAAACTGTAATTAAGCCCAATATTTATGTATATTTTTATATCTTCAACTGAATTTGATTGAGGCAATTGCACTGTGTCAGTGATTCCAAAATATTATGTACACATTAAACAATTTAGTTTGTGTACATAAGTAAGATGTTAACCCTAAAAAATTAATAGTGCAATGACATTTTGGCAATAGGTATTTTGAATTTTCTGATAAAGTATCAGATCCGTTTTGGAAGCTTGGGAGAAAAATGGTAAATAAATTATTGATCTCTGGGAAGACTTGCAATAATAATTTCGGGAATTATATAACTGTTCAAAAAGTAAGTATTTGTACAGGTTTGCTTATACACCAATTCAAAAAAAGATTTTCTGCATAAACTGACAACACATCTTGACAAGTTTATCTTTTTACAATGAAGATGTTACAAATGTTGACGATAATGACCATGGCCTTGCGTGTATACAACAGAACTTCGTCTATCATAATAAAAACATACGCCACTTTACTTTGGTGTAAATTTCTTTGCTTGAGCTTTAACTTTTTTCTCGTATTCTTGTTTATCCTGACAAAATATTGTGTATGCTTCAGCTTGTGCAGGGTCCCTAATATTAGGTGCAGTTAATAGATCTTGTATTCCCAGTAGTATTTGCTTGATTGTTATAGCTGGTCGCCAATCTTTCTCTTCATCAAGGAGAGATAGACACACAGTTCCTGATGGATAAACATTAGGATGGAATAATGGTGGCTCAAATTTACATTTTGGTGGAGTTGATGGATAATCATCTTTGAAAATCATTCTCAAGAAGTACATTCCACCTTCCCAAATAGTCCCTTTTTTACCCGGTATTGAGCATTCCCAATTCATGAGATTCATAGTACCATCGGTGTTCTTTACTGGCTTGGCAACAAACCCAAATGGATGATCTTTTCTCCATGCTTTTCTTTCTTCTGTTAATCTTCCAAGAGCAATGTTCGACATGTTCTATTGTTAATTATAGAAGCAATCAGTAGTAAGAGGAAAACCGTAAAAAAATATTATGAAATTAGCTTTCAAGTGCTAATATGTATCAAAAACGTTTTTATTAAATTCAGGGCCTCCTTCCTGAAATGGCTGGACATAATATGTTCAGAGCAGAGGTAGCTAAATGAATTGCGAAGGGTAAGAAGCACACTTTGCAAACATTATGCAGACATTTTCTGTTTTAACGGAATTTCTCCACAAATAGAAAAAAGGCATTTTAATCATGTAAACTTGTCTATGTAAATGTAAAAAAATTCATCGATAGAGCATTTCTATCCTATTATCTTTTAAAAAACTCCTTGTATGAAATAATGAAGAAGGGTACACATGATTGGAGGGGTTTTTTTCAAGGATATGCTTACATCAGATACCTCGCATTTACCACCGAACAACAAACTGTTGAACGCAAAAAAAGTCGTTTCATTTCAAGATTTGGTTGCATGCCTTCTTGGGAAGGTACGATAAAAGCCAGAAAGCCTCTATTCCAACAAAATCGAATGTTTATTTTGTTCGATAATTTTCATACTTTTTCTGTTGCTTGGATTCAGTTTCACTTGGCACATCATACTAAAACATAAAGAAAGTGGACTTACTATCTACGGCAAAATTACAGATTTCTTCTTACAACTTTACATGTGCACGAGAAGCCTCGATTAAAGTAATATTTGTTTGCTTCATTCAATTTCTGAGAAGTAAACCAAGTTTAACTTTCATTCAGATAATCGGCGGGAAGTTTGCGAGCCCTTTGAAGCCTTAACTTGTTTGCAGCTGGCTAAAGCGATTAATTACTCTTTTCCATCAGGTATAGTCATTATCTCATGACCTTCATATTTTCAAGGATTTTCAGTCTGTTCTTATTTTGTTCTTAGCTTTAAATGGATCGTGCTTCCAAAATGATATTTAAAAAAGATAACTATGATTAGAAGAGTAGAGATTAAAAAGTCTCTCTTCCGTATTTCATAATTCTTTATAGTTTTTGGAGATATTTCATTTTTAAAATGTTGCATTTGATTTATGCAGTGAATATTTATGATGTAATAAGATATATAAGTAGAATTTTTCATTGCAATAATTTAAATTTGAACCAAAATATCTGCCCAAGAAGGAAACAGAAGTTTCTTAAATTAAAAAATGGCAAGAAGACTGTAGAAACAGCTTTGCGAGTTCTATCATCCCTCAAAATATCATTTTGGACACAGGAATCCTAAAGAACATATATGTTTTGCATATATATATGCAGTTTCAGATTTTGGACCTTCATTGTTAATTTTTATTATAATAATATTTTGCCCCAGACTCAAAGTATATATACAAAAAAATCCTCGGTTCGTGTAAAGTTTTTCTTATAAAAACGTGTGTAAAGTGCCTTCTACATACACCTCATAAAACATCATCATATTGCCTCCCAAGACATTCATTCTTGGTTAAACTACATTATGCAATATCATGTTTTGCAGTAATTATCAATGTGAAATCATGGCAATCTTCAATATATTATACTTCTCTGGCAAATCTTCATGGTATTTGAAGTATTTTATATATTAATAAATTTCATATATCAATGGTTTCACAATGGCGACATTGCACCTTGTAAATCCTTGTCTAAGGATACTTAATCATACAAATCTATAGAAAGATAAACTGATAATAGAACTTCTCTTCTTGTCTTAAGCAGATGAGAGCTCATTTGTCGAATCCAACTTCCTGGATAATAATTCCGAAAGTATTAGTTTGCTGTTAGGAGTTTTGTCATGTAAGTATGTTTACCTTTATATGTGAATTATCATTAATAAAATTATCGTTCAAGGGGACATTAGATGAAAATTTTTTGAAAATTTCTCGATCAAATGAGCTGTTATATTCCTAGCAAGTGTGCAATTGTATTATAAATTTCCAGAATTTGGAGATAGACTAACAAGGGGGTGCTAAAGGGAAACTTTTATTGTATGTATGGTCAATTTTGAGAAGACATACAGTTAAAGACTATATTTCGTTTAATAAAGACTCACAAATTGCACGATTTTTGCGGCCTTGCCATTTTAACTACTTTAAAGGAACTAAATTTTGTGGGAATTATTTTCACGGATGACTAGAATAATTCTTAATTTTTGGAGCAGCACATATTTCATGATTTCGGTTTTTCCTTAAGCCATTAAGCAAACCACCGGCGGGCTATTGCACTACTTTCTTTCAAAGAGCTATTTCTCTACTACTATAGCTGTCTGGTCAGAAAGATCAGCCTATGTATGAAAATAAGAAAATATGGCTAGGTCAAATGATGTCAGAGGGTAAAAACTTTGTTTATTTATCAGTCGATAAAGATTTTAATGTTCTATTGCATTTTTACTGTTTAATTGATTTATTCACAAGACTTTTTCCCACCCAAAATATTTCGCGGATGATTGAAAAATTAAAATTTTGTGGATGCCCAAATTTTTTCGTTTCGTGGAAGACCCCCAAAATCCGAAATCGGTGAAATTTAGTTCCCGCGAAATTTAGTTCCCTTAAAGTATGTACCTTAATTCACTCAAATTTCCGCATGTCTAATTTTCACGCGTTTTATTTTTGCGCATTTAATTTTCGTGCAGGAGTTCTAAATAATCTTTGCACATGTCCAAGCTAAGAGTCAAAAGGAATTTTTGGAAATATACATTCAATCGATGGCATCAGTGATGAATGAGAAAGCAAGAGTAATGAAGAAGAAGATGGCATTGAAAGAACGAGGAGGAAGTTAGCAACGGACAAACTATATGTAATTGAATATGATTGAAATAAATTTTTTGTTTCACGCAATTGAATTTCCGTACATGAATTTGTGAGAAATGGTTTGTGCATATCACATTTTCACGCTATTTGCTTCCGCAAGAATTAGATGTGCATGAAATTTGAGTGTATTAAGGTAATGTTGATTACAGTTTCAGTTGTATAAATTATTAATTCATTAAAGGCCTTAATTATTTTCACTCTCTGTTGGATCATCACTGGGAGATGGTATCTCAGGCAACCAAACAAAAAAAAACTAGAAAACATAAAAATGAGGTTGAAATGTATGAAATATTCAGTTGATGGTTGTCCATTATTTTTTTTGCCTTTCTGTTAGTTCTTACAGTTGAACAAAGAAAAACTGCGACTGAAAGCAATCTGAGGGTTATTTCTAATAACCATCCTGGGTGCATTTTGGAGCCCCGCTGATTCCAAATTCCCACAATTTCAACCTATCAGGGAGTGTGCGCTAAGAGGAGAAACACTTGAATAACTTTATCAGGTTTTCCCACCCATTTTTGCCACCCATCATTGGATCCTTTAAGTCTTCCTCCTGGCTTCCTGGTTTTTAAAATTTCCAAAAAAATTTTTTTGCTGACCTTTAGCACTTGATGACGTCATATCACGTAATCTAGGAGGTTTCAAAAATGTTTTGTTTGTTTTCTTAAGTCGTGAGCAGTCATGTCAACGGAGAATGGAGTAAAAAGAAAACTATCTGACGATGCTGTGAATGACGAAGAGCCCAAGAAATTAAAGATTGCTGAAAATACGGAAGCAGGAGTGTTGTTGTTTTCGGGTTTGACTAATTACGAGGACCGCAATGATTCGAAATTGAATAAGTTACCTTCTGTCAAATGGTCACCCCATCAGTTTCAAACATTAGATGGAATTCGTATTCGTGATGTTTCTACTGGCCCTGTCTCTTACTTCTTTTATGCCATATCCGAAGATGGTAAAGTGTATGGTTGTGGTTTTAATCAAAAAGGTCAGTTAGGTATGGGTGACTGTGCTAACAGAAACAACCCAACTTTAATCGAATCATTATCTGGCTATAATATTGTCGCTGTTGCCACTGGTAGGCAACATGGGTTACTTTTAACAGAAACTGGGGAAGTGTTTGCTTGCGGTGATAATTTGTCTGGGCAATGTGGTATTGGGAATAAGAAGGAAATAATCACTGAACCTACAAGAATCGATTATTCTGGAGCCCCTATCGTTCAGATAGCATGTGGTGCAGAGTTCAGCTTGATTTTAAATGAAGACAATGAAGTGTACTCATTTGGACATCCGATTTATGGACAGTTAGGGCATGGAAGTGAAAACAAGGAGCTAGCCAAAGCAAACAAGATAACATATCACTTCGAATACTCTCCAGTTCTGATCCATTCCTATATTGAGAAAGATCCTGATAGTAAGGAGGTAATTAGTCATGGCCAGCCAAAGATCGTAAAAATTGCTTGTGGTGTCAATCATAGCTGCGCCATTGATGATCAGCAACGATTGTTTACGTGGGGCTTCGGCGGCTATGGGCGTCTTGGGCACAACGACACCAAGGACGAGTTTGTTCCTCGCCTTATGAGGTGTTGGTATCGTATCACTGGTCGTGCCGATGGTGGTATTACAGACGTCTACTGTGGACAACAGTTTACTATCGTACAGACAATAACTGCCAAATGCACCTTTATGTTTGGTCAAACAAAACTCACAGGTGAAGCTAATATGTATCCCAAGATGGTGGACGACCTACAAGGCTGGAATGTTCGTGGTATTGTGTGTAATCAACAGGGTTACATAGCCTGTGCTGACGATTCTGTAATTGCAACACAGCCAAGTCCCTGTTATGGCACAATGGCTCTAGGAGAGAAAATCAAATCGTCAGCCACACCAAAGTTAGTCAGCACATTGGATAGTGTTTACTGTATAAAAGCTGGGATTGGGTACATGCATTCTTTATACATTGTCAGAGATGAAAGTGAGAAAGACAAGAAAGCGATTGAAGCATTCCCATTCATGATGATAGACGATAAACCAGCACCGTCGTTAGTTGCCGAGGTAAAAAACAAGAAGAAAACAACAAAAACAGCCCGGAAGAAAAAATAAATGACTGATGTTGCAAACTTGTTCTGCATACTTTGCTTTCTCTTTACATTGCTAAATGGGTATATTACGTAGGAAGGGCTATGGAGAGTAATATGTTTTGTATATTTTATAATGTTATATGGAAATTTATTATTTGTTTCTATTTTTTTCGGATATACAATGACATCGGAAATTTAGTGCATGTCTGGTCGTCGGCAATCGCTTAACCGGTATCATTGGTTGGGAATTCGGTATCATTCGTTGGTATCCTTCATTATCGGGAATGAAAAAAATTCTAGCCATCGTTCAGTTTAATGAAAAATTTGTTAAAAGAGCTAAGTATTTCCTTGTAACTTTTTTTGGTCATTTTTTCAGACTTTGTAGTATATAAAACATTTCTTATTATGAAAAGATGTACATATTTTGTGAAATGTTTTCAGAATCACTTGATAAAATTCCTTCTAATTTTCAACTGACGTCGGTCTGGATTCTTTCGGCATTGTTTTACATATTGTATTCTTTGAGAAGTCTTGGTACTCTTGTCCGTTGGTGTGATAACCTAACGATAGATGTATTGATGATTGTTAGTGTAAATAGGTTAATTCCACTTCGACGCGAAGAGCAGAGAGTAGCGACATGTCAGTTTCGACAACAGACGGGCTACCTGTTGGCGGGTACATTTACGGTTGCATAATTTAAATGCAGTTGACGCCCGTCATCTCATTGACATGGAAGTTACATCTCAGCTGTGGTGACACTTTTTTCCTCTAATGATTTATTCATTACCGTAATTATCTGAAAAAGCGCCGGGGCGCGCATTTACTTTTCTACCTTTCAGAAGGGGCGCTCATTTGAGGGAGGCCCTCATTACAAAAATTCAAAGTAGGGACTAGTACCATTTAATATTTTCCAAACAAAACGAAATACAAAAAAACTCAAAGAATGACTATTCTTCAGTCTGACTGAAAAACAAAAAAAGGATATTCGATCTTCTTACTTTAGAAATCGTTACGGAACGTATTTGTAAATTTCCTTATAAAAAACAAAGAATATATGACTAGAGAATTATTCTCTTGTTTCGACAATTTTATAAACTGCTGTAAATCCTCTAATTAACGCCCAAATGAGCGCCCCTTTCCAGATTTGAGGTGGTGCTCGTTTCAGCCGGGGCGCTCTTTCAGATAATTACGGTATCTGAAAAATGGATTTGTATGAAATTGGGCCTCTATGTAAAAAATAACTATTAGAAAGTAAGAACCTTGAACCCAGGGTATGGTCGTCATCCGTATATCGAAAAAGCAAGAGACCCTGCGTTCGACGTTGGAGTGTTACTAGAACATGACCTAAACACCGGCGTAGTCGTGCAGGGAGCTCTAAAGGCTGAAATACACGGTCGGTTTAAAAGAATCAATTTAAACTGGCAGTTTTTTGTTCCATCAACTGATGAAACGCCCCTGTCTACACGTTCAGTTTGAAAAAACTGTCATGGGCAGCGCAGTGCAAGTTGTAGTAATTGCACAGCAGCGGTTGTGGCTTTTATTGAAAAATGGAAAAAGAAAAAAAAGGACAAGAAGGAAACGAACAAGTAGGGTAAACCCGTGGTTACAACGGAGGCAATCAGTTCTTGTGTATTGAAAGCGATACTTTTCATGAATTACTGTTCCTTATTGAACATTCAATATGGAAAAGAAATTCTTTCGTTTTTTCATTTTTCTTTTTTTTTTTTCATTCTATTTATCATTTTCGACGTGCAAGTAACCGCTCACTTCATTTTTACATAAAATTGCTACAAAATCATTCGGAAGTATTGGCCATGCGTTGAAAACAAAAGAAACATCTGGTTTATCTCATGATTAAACGATAAATCACAGTCTAATGGATAACAAGTAGTGACTAATTATTATGAATGGTCAAAAGTAATTTTTAGACCAGGTTCTAGGAGGTAGGCGCTTATACGAGGGGTGGCGCTTATTGATAAATATAGATTTGGAAGTAAGAAAAGAAAAATGAAATGTGTTTTTAAAAACTACAAAGAAAGATAAGCTTATTTGAAGCATTAAGGCCGACCTCCACTTAGTCGTGCGAGCGCGGCGCTTGGACGATCTATTGTTATTCAAATTAGATATTGCGCAATATCCATTTCGTATACGAAATAAAAGTGTTCGTCTGGAAGTTGAAACAACTTCTACTTCAGGCGACACGATTTTGATCGCGCCAATCAGCAATCTCGTTCCCAGGGCTTCTGTTCTGAAGTCTCTTACAATATTCAAAATGTTTTCTTAATTGTTTATTGATATATAGAAATCAATGTAGAAATCAACTGGTTTTTCCAAATGTTTTTCGTTGATAAAACTGGAGAAATCAGATAGTGATCAATTCAAACTTTGTCAACAAACATTTGCGACGTTTATTTAAGATTTTCCAATGAATATTTCGGTCACTTTTTGTGCAGACGAAGTTTCAGCATTTACTGTCTCGTTCATACGGTACCGTTTGAAAGATTGAAATATATCCTCCCTTAAAAATACTTTGGGTGGCGATTAAAGTGTTTTTCTCCATTTGAATTACCGAGATTATATTATTAAGTAATCATTAAGTTTATCATTATAAGCCTCATTTTCATACATTTCATCGTTATTTAAATTTCACAACCAAGCAGTTACGAATGTTTATCTCTCGAAGTATATAATATAGGTATATATTTTATGTTTAAAGGTGTTAAGAAAGAATCCGAATTAATATTTGCGTTCGAACTCTCACACGTATATATTTGCGTGTATCTGAGAGTCGATGTAAATGCAATTAATAGTAGACACACATGTACTGCCATAAATGTCGCAATCGCCAGTAAATGTCGCAAAATTGCCAGTAAGTGTCGCAATTCAACAGTAAGTGTCGCAAAATCGGCAGTAAGTGTCGCATTTTCATTCGTTTTAAGTTTTTTAACAATAAATGTCGTAATGTTTTTCAAAATCAACAGCAAATGTCGCAAACTTACACTGTGCCGCTATCCGTATATCGAAAAGGCAAGAGACCCTGGGTTCGAGGTTGGTCATATTTGTTACTACGTTGATTTTGTTTTCATGAAAGTGATATAACAAAAAAAAAATATAATTAAATCCTTTTCTTTATAACCTATGAAATTGTACAGATACTTTCCGACAGATTCAGCTTTTCATCTTCACCAATTACAAACATTTGTCATTCCTATCGTGTTTAGTGACAAAATAAATTTATTCGAGTACTGACTATTTGAAAGTTTGACCGTTGACTTTGAAACATTGATAACAAAAATGGATTTGCTAAACTGTTCTATACTGAACTGCTGACTCCCTATCAAATTGATACCTGTAGTAGAATATAATGACCCCTTAGAATATTTTCACCCCCTCCCCGTGGTTTACGCTTATGACTAACCCTAACCCTAACAATAACAAAGAAAACCTAACAAGTCATAAGCGTAAACCACGGGGGGTGAAAATATTCTAAGGGGTCATTATTTTCTACGACATACCACACTACGATCAAATTGATGACAAACGATCATAACTTCAAAAGCATAAAATTTAGTGTTTTCAAGGTTCCATTTAAAAGCCAGTATTTTTCAATGTAAACGATGTTCCTATTAGTATCTAGTCATCCTTAACTATATTTTCATTGAAATAAGTCAGGTTCCTGTCTCAGTGAGAAATTTAAATGGCCGTGAAAAATTGAATATCCTGCTGGTGTAAACCGAGCTTACCAAGCAAAATCATTTCCAATATCATTTTTTAACCAATTTAGTTCAAGTGAGGCAACTCCTCCCTCCTCTATAATAAACTGTCATTAATGCAATTAATAAACTTTAACAACGATTTCAAAATCGATTTCAAAATCGTCCACAGCGCAACAAACATCCATCGCGCGGTCGAAAATTTTAAAGACAAGGGGGGCAGCCATAAGATTTCGTACGCGTGTTTTGCGAGATTTTTTTGACCCCATTCCTCACTCAAAGCAACATACCTCCCTAAACCCACCAACCTCTTTCCCAAGACTTTAACAACAGTTTTGTCATATCTCATGTACTTGGATAGATACTGCTCTTAGTCAAATAATTCTTTTATTTTTTTCTTGGTCATTTGTTGTTTTTTGTTACGTTTTTTTGTATCTAATATTAAGCTCCTTTGTCAACGTAGGCTGTAACATCACCATCATTTTAGTCATTTCAGCTATGTTAGATAATGTGAAGAAAATGTGTGTCAAAACAATTAATCATAAAAGTTTCCTTAAACCTGATTGCCTCTGCTAGTTAAAAATACCAAAACCAACAGTGGTGGAACTTTTCATTCGTGAGGTGGATATTTCTTTGCAACTTTTGATAATTCACAGCAGATAAAACAATTTACGACATTCTGTGTAGTTGATTAGTAGTGCTCTGAACAATGCTTTATGTCTCTTCAAGGTTCACTTTATAAGTTCATATTGTATCTACATCGTCAAAACAAAAGACCAAGGTATTATAAAAGCAGTCTAATGCAGATATCAGATATGCTATAAAACAAAGACAGGTTGAAAATACATAAGTTCTAACCTGTGGCATTTCTAGTGACAGGCCTTGTATTGAGAGTTTTTTTAACGGAATTTAGAAGGAAGAACCTGAATTGAATTTGATAGGAATGGACAGTTCGACGAATTCGACTAAAATTTTCCCCGACTTTTCTGCACCCGACCAAAAATTTTCCCCGACTTTTTTTCCCCGATGAGGTGACTACAAATTCCTTAGGTGACTAAAATTTTCCCCGACTAAAATTTTTTACCGACTTTTTTTCCCCGATAAGGTATATGGTTTCTTATAAACGGGTTTCTTATAAAAAAAATACGTGTAGCTATAAAGATTTGCATGTGAATGCCATTATCGTTAATTTAACATGTGAAATTAACTTTGAGCCTTTGAATAGTGTTGCAGAATATTTAGATGACTCAATAGTCTATGTTAACCCTTCTTCTTTGAAGTGTGATAAGCGTGTAGCACTTTACTAAACCGTGCGATTAAAGATAGTTAAGTCTTCGTATTTTTTGTCCAGAAATTACTTATAGAGTTTATAAGAATTAACATTAGGTCAGAGTCCACTAAAGGCACTAAAGGCATTTTTCCAAAAGAGTGTCAGTTGAACACAAGCTAAAATTTGAATGACAGCCAACCCTAACACGATAGAATATTTGATCTTGGTTTCACACGTTGTGCGACAATACCGTGATCCTTTATGGAATTATCAAAAATGTTTACTCCTCCATCTAAGTGAAATATCCTGAAATGATAGTAAAAAGTACTGTTTTTCTGAATGGTCCAATGTCATTAAACGATTTATCGATATGGTCGTTAAATTTTCCGACTCTTGGTTGTAAGAATAGAGCCTTAATTGCCTGGAATGTGTTTTCGTTAATGATTAAAATTGTCGAAAGCAAATGACATTGCGCATCTGTTAACAAATTTTCGCATCATCATCGTCGTGGTATAGATAGAAAAAAACATGGAGAAGTAAAAATAGATAATCGAAATGATTGTAAGTGATTTGTTACGTTTAATTTCAAAGCATCTGTGCTTGTATACTCAATGAGGCTCTACCAAAAACGTTTGTGTTTCTCTTACTTGCTTGTAGCCCTTCAAACTGCAAAACAATAATAGAAATTGTTTTAAAGTGTATGAGAAGCGTTTAAAAGAGAACAGAGAAAAGAGGACAGATATATCAATAAACAAGAATGTCTGTTGTGTTTATATAAAGTATAGTATTACTTCAAGGAAATACAGTATATAAATTCATTTAATGTCGTTTCTGACATACATCTTAAAAATATTTTTTTCAAAAATTGCTTGATCATAAGAATAAAAACCATGATTGAGTGCATTTTTTGTATTTCAAGCAACACATTTGAAAAAGTAATGCTTGCTACATTTTTGATTTAAAGCCAATCGTTTGTTTACTTGATGTTTTGAAATTTGTCAACTGCTTGTTTCCAGACACATTTATTATGGTTTCAATCATTATACTGCAACCTTTCAATTTTACTTATAACAGTTTGTTACCTTTAATATTTGTGTAGAATATTTCATATGTGAAGAGTATCGTGGTTGGTTACTCTAAAAGCGCTACACATTTTTTTTTATAAGCAACCGAGTTGCTAAGGGCTCATCCCTCAAAATGGCCAAAAAAATAAGCAACTTGCTTAGCAACCCTGAGACCTGAAATCTTCATAGCAACTTTTTTTAATCTACAAAATCAAAAAAACAAATTCACATAAGTTTAAAGGGAGCCTTGTAAACCTTTATAAAATGTCTTTTTGTCCATCAAGACAGACTAAAATTACCAGTGATAGATGGGTAGAACATGGACGTATAAAAAGAGAAGGATTCACAACTGCTATTGAGCTATTGAAATAAAGCGTGTCTCAGACGACAGGTATCATATTCAAAGATTTAAAGAGACATTTTGAAATCTCCCGCGGGCAGATGATTTAATTGTTATGTAACTTATTTTGATTGGTTCACGCGCGCATTAATAACCAATCAGATGCGTAGTTTGCATTATTTTCGTAAGCTGTCAAATATGGCGGAGCAAGATTTTGATACACATGACCTTACAAATTTTGACATTGATTTTTCTGTCATGTAACAAAGAAAATCCAATTCGTGCATGCAAGAGAGAAGTTTTTTTAAAAAATGAACGTAAATGTCATTAACCTTCCAAAAATAATAAAAGGATTAATTACATCATACCTATAAGCTCTACAAAATATATAAATATAAAACACTCTGCTTTTTTAACGCTGGAATAAACAACAAGCGTTCTGTCTATTTATTTGAGTTCAGAATTCATCAAAAAGTCATTTCCCAATAAAAACCTACTAAAATTAAATAGCAGTTTTTAGGCTTTCAGAATTGAACGAAAAGTTTTAGCAACAAACAATTCAATTTTTTTTCTTAGGTAATTTTCTCAAATCATTTATGTATGATTCTGGAGCATCAACACCTCTTGTATTGCCAGTAAGATCCCCAATTAATTCTGACCGCCTTACATTTAACGATAACTCTTGCTGACCAAATCGATGAAGTGCTGAAATTTCACTGCAACCATCACGCCTTTGATGCCTTGCAAAGTGCTCCTCCAGAGGGTTCTGCGAGAATTTTTGTGACAGCAAAACTTATATATACATTATATAAAAACGAAGAAACTACATGTTGCTGAACGTGACGCATTTCAGTAAAAACCTTTTTCAAACGTTATATATACATTATATATATTTCAAACATAAATAGGGGACAAAACTTTTTGTTAGTACTACTAGTTTCATTCATACATAATACAGATATACATACAAATGCACATGTGTCATGTGTTAAAATTTTTCATGGGTTCAAAATTACTTTCTTCACTGGAGGCGTGTAACACAACCACACATTGAAGCACTTAAAATGCCCTACTTTTATCATATTTCTTATGGAGAAGATGCAAAAATATAACACAAAACCATATACCAAGGCATATATACAAAGATAACTAACATCCCACTATAATACATAACAAATGTATATGCATGTAGTGTCATGTGCAAAAACTTTTTACAGGTGGTTCACTAACATTGGAGCTGAACCGAATAAAGGTTTCGTAAATTATTTTTTACTGTAGTGACATGAAACACAACCAAACATTGAAACTTTTAAAATGCCATTATTGACGGAAATCATGTTTTTAATATAGATTTAATGTATAAACGAACAGCAATATAACACAGATTTCTATACCCAGGCATAAGCAAACATTGAACAGATAGCAGACTGCTATACTCAATGTACTGAGTACAAAATGAATTGAAACAAATTGATTCCTTCTAACTTTTGTGTCAAATCTATCTATGTTGGACAGAATTTTCGAAATGAATAATCTCTTCTTCACTAAACTAACCATCATCATGATTTTAAACCATGAGGCATGAGGTTCAATTTTTGTTTGTTACTAAATTTTTATATTATGATTGTCTAAAATAAAAAAATTCAAATGAATAATGATACAAATGATACATATGTAGCTAGGTAAACAGATAAAAAATTCCTTTCTTGTCACAGAGCAGGATATTCAAACCCATGGTGCAGGAAAACTAAAAATACAAGCCAAAAACATCACAGACAAGTCTGAAAATAATGTCCGAATGTACCTAGCAAACATTAGATTCGCAAAACGCGGGTAAAACTAGCAGCCAGTTTTTATAAGCACGAAAACTGTTTTTTTTTTTTTTTTTTTTTTTTTTTTTTTGAATTTATTTTACCGAGGCTAGAATTTTGCAGTGAACACACTGATGTGGGCCTCCACCAGGAATATATACCTCAGATTTTAAGGCAGAGAACTTGCACATACTAGACTGATAGGTGATTGTGGTCTTAAGTAATTTTTGGCACTCGTTCATTACATTCACAGTTTCATACAGCCTTCTGCTGAATACATTAACTTTCTATAAGTGTTCATATCACATTGCCATTATTTTACAGTGCCGAGATTTGAACCACTACCAACTATCACCCTTGTATTACAAGCCCACCGTCTTACCAAGTGAGCTATACACCCTAGCAGCCATTTTTTATAAGCACGAAAACTGTTGAAAAACACCAAAACTAAAAGTAGGAGTTCCTAAAGCTTCAGACTTGAAACTTTCAGAAAAGATCGATAAACTATCTCTCTGTTTTGTGTAGCTTAGGCTTTTTTGAGCCGCAAATATTAACTTCATAACATGCAGAGACGCTGTGCCATGATTTTCTTCTATTTTCACTTGTAACATCTTCTAGCAAACTCACAGACATTTTAAAAACGATGAAACATCGGTGTCTGTGGCTTTGAACAATGAATAAAAGTGTTTCAAAAGCTAATGAGTCTTAATTCCTCTGACATTTCAATTTTCCGCGTTGGACTAGCACGTAGTAAATAATCGTTCGCCTCAACAAAAATCCAGTGTGAAATGCGAGACGCTTTTTGGTATGAAAGGGATGCCGACACAATGGATTTTAACAATAGAATTGAATAGCTATTGAAATGAGTTGTGAGTCCTTCTCTTTTTATACGTCCATGGGTAGAATGAGTCAATTTGTGCATTGTAAGCATTTTTCTTACTCTTTCATAGAAATAGTCATAATAATATGAAGAATCAAATGTTTGATAAAATACTGTATAACCAAAATCTATGAAAAAACACCCAGAAAAATCAACATATGGACAATTAGCAATTACGGTATACAACAAACAAAACAATCCTTTAGAGAATAATGAAGAAGTGTATGTGTGTCATGTAATGAAGAAAAATGCGCAAAATAGCTCAAATGTGTTTTTCTTCGATTTATTGCTTGAAAAATTTTTAAGCCACCTTACAAGCAACTTTAGCCCTGGATTCTTAAAAATGCTTAGCAACTCCAGCCCTGAGCCCAAAATCGAGGTTGCTTATAAAAAAAATGTGTATTTCAAGCTAGAAAAGGTAGCAGAAATTACAAATATTTTGTACAAAAATCCAAGTTATAATAAATTGTAATCTACGACAGGATTACATAAAAGTGCGACAGTATCTTTCTTATAGG
This sequence comes from Turritopsis dohrnii, assembly GCA_027922465.2. NCBI lineage: Eukaryota > Metazoa > Cnidaria > Hydrozoa > Anthoathecata > Oceaniidae > Turritopsis > Turritopsis dohrnii. The sequence goes on from BQMF02000286.1 coordinate 172,625, forward strand.
CACACATGTTTCAAAACACAGTAAACATAACCTGACTGCATAAATTTCAAGAAAGAACTTCATAATCACAAATTCCCATTAAATTGCTAAGGGAATGGCAAAGTAAAATAATATTTCTGCTCCATCATACTTTTAAAGTAAAAGGGATTCTTGTTGAATTAATAAAGATGAAAATAAAAACGAAAACAGTGCTGTTTATGCCAATATCAGGCGTCATCAGCACAACTCAGTTAATATAATAGTGTAATTGCCAGTTGTTGACAGCAGAAAATTGAAATTTATGTCCAATCATTAATATTAGTGTCGCTTATCAGATTTTGACGTTAGACTGCTTGAATTAACAATTACAAAAATCTTATAGTAGTGGGAGAAACAGAAGATGAAGGATTGATAGGAACAGTGTTTTGGTTTGAAATATGATATCTTTAAAAAAGTTAAAGTTCCAGTACTCGAAGACTCCCCTAATAAATCTAAGAGAGAATGGCACATGTACTGCCAGTTAATGTCGCAATCGCCAGTAAATGTTGCAAACGCCAGTAAATGTTGCAAACGCCAGTAAATGTTGCAAACGCCAGTAAATGTCGCAAAATTGCCAGTAAGTGTCGCAATTCAACAGTAAGTGTCGCAAAATCGCCAGTAAGTGTCGCAAATAGAATTTTCATTCGTTTTAATTTTTATAACAATAAATGTCGTAATGTTTTTCAAAATCAACAGCAAATGTCGCAAACTAACACAAAGTGATTTTTGATCATACAATGTGCAGGGGGAATAGCGAAAAAAAATAAAAGCAACTTGCTATGTGAAACGTAATGTTGAAAATTATAGCTGTCTGGCTGGCTGGGTTTTTTTTTTTAAAACTGATATCAATATCAACAAAAAATAAACTTTAACAAATGAACAGGTATAACTAGCATGTAGCTTTAGCTAAAAATGCCCCCGAGCTCAAGCATTCCAATTTATACAGACAGCAAGCTATACATTAACAGCGGAAACGAAAACAAGTTTTTGGCCGAAAAAAAAAATGTTTGGGTTGATTTGGGACCTGATATGAGGCAAAGTTATATGCCTAAATATTTCGACAAAATCAGTTTTTGGCATTTCAAAACCAACTTGCAATATGCAAACCAAATAGATCTACACTTAAACAGATGAAAATATGCACAAAACTTTGTTACTTTTTGTTATCTCTTAGGTCTAAGTTACACTGATGCTAATATACCTTTCAAAAAGTGTAAATAAGGCTCAACAAGTAATATTAGAAAGTATTTGCTACAAACAAGAGAAATGTGTGAATTGAAACCATGGATACATATTTTATAATTTTTATAATTAAAATAAGATTTGTTAAAAACATTCTGTAAGAGCCAAAAAAAAAAAACTTTTTCAAAAAAAAAAATTAAAGTGAAAAATCCATTGCGTTTCAAACTTTGATTTAAAACAAAAAATAGCCAAAGTTTACATAAAAAAACAAGAAAAAAATATATAGGTTTTATTGATCATGATCACACTAGGTTTGGAAGACAGTCAAAGAAGAAAAACACGAAGAACGACAATTTGTAATATGGCTTTCTTGTATACACAGAAATTTAATTAAAATCTTTTGAAGGCAAGATCCGCCAAAAATCAGTGCATTAAACAAAATTATTGAAAGAAAAATTTAGAGTTATATACAAAAATAAAATGCGTGGTTGGCAAAATTTCGGATATCAAGCTGTGCTTCAAAATCCTTGTTGTTCACTTCACTAAAACAACACAAAAGTTACACGAAAAATGTCTAAGCAATTTTAGCATACGATCTCCCTAAATAACATAGTATAATATAATAATAAATAAGGAAAGAGAAAAACATTCTGTCTCCCACTTACAGTACCATGCTTTGAAACGGGAAAAAAGCAAAGTCAGCTAATAATTGTATTCCACCGTGTAACGTCAACACGAAAGTTGGAGGATGAAGATGATGATGATGATGATGATGATGATGATGATGAAGAACAAAATCGGAAACTGACATTCGCCTATCTCGTGAAACTACTATGCCTCCTCGCTCGCTTACGCTCGCTGCGGGGGCAATAAGAATCAATACTAACAAAAAGGAAAATTTTAACAAATGAACAAGTAAAACAAAGAACAAAATCCTCCAATCTTCTATATATACTAATCCGCGTTGTGCATACCACTTTTATTTTAGAGAGTGTTTTGTTTTTTCTAAATTTACGGTCAAAATCTTCTTAATCGTGGTCATTTTTTCGTTAGACCATTGACAATTGACGATTAGTATATTAGCACGCGGCGTGACGTCAGTTATTTTTGTCGTATCACGGGGGAGCTATTGCATTGCATCCCCAATCGAACGCGACGTTTTTGGGGAAATATCTCGAGAACCAATAGCGATAACTGACGTTTTTTAGGGTCGGCAACACGGGTGACGGGGTGACGCAACATTTGGACCTAAATTTTATTTGGTACTGCGGATATGACGTCATTAAAATCTTTGATCGACGATATCTCTGCAACAGTTGATCGTAGCGAAACGATCCCATACACTTTTTTGATCAGCTTTTCGAGCTCTACAACATGGGAACACTTTCAAGTCACGATTTTGTGATTTAATTTTTGGTCGCCTATTTTCGACACATCCTTTTCGAAATTATAGCCGTAAAAAACTTTTACGCGAGATACTAGTATTATAATAATCCGCGTTGTGCATCCCACTTTTATTTTAGATAGTGATATATTTAGTTTAAATTTACGGTCATCGTCCTCTTATGTGCGCGTAAAACCACGTAGAAGCGAGAGACACTTTTTTCACGATCATTCCAAAAGCACGTGGCATCATTTGACGTCAGTTTTTTATGATCACGGGGAATCATTGCATTGCATCCCCAATCGAACGCGACGTTTTTGGGGAAATATCTCGAGAACCAATAGGGATAACTGACGTTTTTTGGGGTCAGCGATGCGGGTGATGGGGTGACGCATCATTTGGGCCTAAACTTTATTTGGTACTGCGGATATGACGTCATCGAAATCTTTGATCAGCGATATCTCTCTAACGGTTGGTCGTAGCGAAACGATCCCATACATTTTTTTGATCAGTTTTTCGAGATCTATAACATGGTTACATTTTCCGTTTCCATTTCCTAAATTGAAATTTTCATCACGGGGATCGTTCACGGGAAAGGCGATATTGACCCATCCTATTCGAAGTTAAGTTCGGTAAAAAGGTTTTACCCGGGATACTAGTAATCCAATAATCCTCCAACAAATTTTATCCAGTATTCACCAACTTCTGGAAAGCTACTAAGGTACTTCACAAAATTTCATGCAGACCATTATTCTAATGATTATAATGAGTTCAAAAGCAAACTTCTCACTTACATTACAAAGATGAATTCTGCAAAGGAATGACTAAAAATAACTGATAATGTTAAAAAACTACCATCAGCTTGTATGAGTGGTAATGCACCATTCATACATTTTAATCTTTCTTCACTGAAAATAAACTAGCATGTAGCTTTAGCTAAAAATGCCCCCGCGCTCAATCTTTCCAATTTGTACACACAGCAAGCTATACATTCAAAAAGAAAACTTCCGCCCAAACATTTTTAATTTAAGGATTTTTGTAAATATGTTTTTGATTGGTTTAGGGCCTGATAAGTGACATGCTCTAAATATTTCGACAAAGCCAGTCTTTTATGTGTGGGAAGATACACAATATTTCAAATACAACTCGAGATCAAAGTGTCGTATGCAGTGAAGAAAGCGCGTGCCGAGAATCACATATTTAAAGTATATACGTTTCAAATGAACTTGCACAGTTTTTATAAATGCTTGGCAAAATGAAGGTTATGAGATATTTCAAAAATTCTTTTTGCGCTGTGTCAAGCTTAAAAAGCACTTTTTCATGATATAAAAAATTTAGAAGAAGAATGAAAATGGAAGAAGAAAAACGAAGATGAAAAAACGAGCTTTTTATAGAAAAGAGCAAAATAGCTTCAATTTTTTGTGAGACAAACTTCAATCTTTGATCGTTCAAAAAGCGAAATAATTTTTCAAAAAAGTAAAATAGATCGCAAGATATATTCCTTTAAAGTCACTTAGGTCTCATATTTTAACACATTCACTCTGTTATGATTTCATTAAATTTCCGGGGGTAAGCAATGATCTTTCCACTAAACGGCTCTATTCAACAGAATAATTACACAATTAAACTTCTTGTGCATGCATAAGTCATAAAATTTTATGTTAACCCCAAAGGGATACTTTTCCAGTACACCATATCGAGACAATGAATGCAATAACATACAGTGTGTTTCAAAAATTGGCAACAAGAATTATAACCGCTTATATTTCAATAAATTCTGATCGTTGGATGATAATTTTTACATTATTGAAAACCTTATTTTTTCCTCTTTCCAATGATGTATGTTTTTCGAAATTGGAAAAATAGAAAAAGAGAAAATCGAAAAAATAACTCCAGAAAAACTCATTATTTTCTTAACGATCAATTAAGACATAAAGTTAACAACCGTATCTTTATAGGAAATCTTTTACAAACAAAATATGATTTTTTTCTCAATTGAAGTTAATACAAATCTGATTTCGATTAAAATAGTTTGTATTTAAGTCCAAATAAGCTTTAAGTCTTTGAAAAAGCTGTTTTTGAGCATACTTCAAAAGATTTTATGTAGACCTTGTGTTTCATGATCACAAAAAGTTAAAAAATAAACCTCTCCCTATGCAGATGAATTCCGAAAACAAAATGACTATAGATCATTAAAAATTTATGACAGTATTAAATAATACTGTGCTCGTATGTGTGACAAGGTGGCTTCCACACATTTTTGTCATCCTTCATTGAAAATAGAAAGTAAAGGGCAATATACACGGTACGATTTGTAGTACACGATTTGTAGCATGCTACAAATCGCATCGCGTATACACCTAAAATCGTTCAGAAAGTGGGTGTGACGGTATTAAATCAAAACGTCATATGTCAAAGAGGAATATCCCAAGAATCGACTACGCAAAGCTCAACAACACAGGATCGATTGTTGAAAAGGAAGAGTTTCCTAACACTATCGTCAAAATGTTTTCCCAGCTATCGATTGAATCAAAGCACCCACCTTCTGATGTCAAAATTGATATCATATCTACAATAGAAGAAATCAACGACGTGATTGAAGAAAACCCGGTAAATTCCACACCCGATCGTGACGTCACCATTTCCAGATTGGAAGAGCTTCGTATATTGATCCGCAAAAAGGGTTTCACGATGAGAGCTATGGAACCGAATGCTGAACTCGAAGAGCACATCTCAAAAACACTGGTAAAAATCAAAGACTACATCAAAGCATCCAAAGACCTCAAATCGAAAATTCAACTGAAGACGTCGTCGCAAGAAGAATCCTCCAATGCCTTCCTCGCTGATTTCCTTGATAAGGAATTGGAAGATCTCGAAGAAGTATTCAAAAGTAACATCAAAGATGCGTCCAATGAGGAATTGCTTCTATGGAGAACGGATATGTCGAATGTCTCCGCAAAATTTAACAAAATAGCTGAAAACTACAAAGAAATTCTTCAATCACCAACCCTTAATGGCGACAAATTCCAAACCATCAAACATATCGGTAAGAGGTATGAAAAGTTAATCACCTGCAAACGGAACTTCATCAAGGACCTTCAAACGAGAAATTGATAAAGACCACAACTTCAACCAATCGTCGTTAAATATTCAATTGGAAAAATTTCGGGAATACGATTCCAACATTGATTTCTACTCCTTTCGATCTGACTTCAAAAAGATGCACCTCAAGAGCACTCCAAAACGTCTTCTTCCAGATCTCCTCAAAAACAACTTTCTTGCTGACCCAGCTTTGAATCAAGTAAAAAGCTTGGACGATATTGACGCAATATGGGACCGTCTAAAGGAGTGTTATGGCAACCCGAAAATCATGCTAACCAAGAAGATCAACCAACTGACGAATCTGGATGTTGGACGAAGTAATGGCTCAGAAAAGCTGTCAAACAACCTCGCCAAAGTCATCAACGTTCTACACGATCTACGCAACTTGGCACAAAAACACAAGATAGAGCAACACCTGTACTTCGGTAATGGATTAATTGAAATTTATCTCGCAACAATCTGCGAGGAAAATTTGGAACCAAACGAAATATGGGACAAATTGACGACATTTCTGGAGAAGGAAAGAAAGTTGCACCAACAGAAGTCAAAATGGTACCAATGGTCAAAGTGGTCGTCGAATCAGTCATCTCGCTGAGCAATCATTAACGAATCTTCAAATCTTCAATTCTCAATCTGCACAAAATCAACCACCTGATCAACTCAATTGTTTCATCTGTCTGGCAAGCGATCACGTTGCAACCAATAGACCTCGTTCAATATCGTTCAATATTTCGCATGCGAGAAATTTGTAAAGATGTCTCCAGCCGAAAGATTCAATGAACTCAAGTCAAAGGGGTTTTGCACTCAATGTCTGTATCCTGGAGCAAGTCAAGGTTCAGGAAAGCACAAAGATGGTCGCTGTCAGAAAGATTTTGTTTGTCAGCACGATTCACACTCGAGTTTTGCATCAAAGAAACACGTATTGTTATGTGAAATTCACAAATCAACTCAGTCAAACAAGGATATTCTTAAGCACTACAAGGCAAGATGCATCACAAAGATTCGAAACCTGCCCGAATTTTCAAAAGAAATTCATCTTGTCCATCATTCAACATCGTTTCAAACAGATTGCTTCAATGAATCCAACAAGGCAGTCTACATGCTTCAAACAATACAGATCAACGGGAGCACATACACCATCTTCTACGACACTGGATGTTCTGATTTCGTATGCAAGTTTGATGCAATCCAACGAATTGGAGCACGAGCCAGTCAACTCTGTTCAGAACCAGTATGCTTGGGTGGCGTCGGTTGCACCCAAACGTCATCAAACCATGGAATGTTATAGCGTCAAACTACTCAACTCAGTTATCTGTATCGAGGAATCAATGTCAATCCAGATGTATCTCTTCTTGGATACTGCAATACAAAATAGCAGTATGATGTTTACAAATGCAGCCAGCAAGAATCGTCTCATCGAGAAGTATTCGACCAATTTGAGACAGTCGGTAGTGAGGTAACCCATAGATGCATCAAATGTCGTAATTGTACTACCTGTCGAAATCAACCAGCTGATGAGCTTGTAAGCATTAAGGAAGAAATCGAGCAAAATCTAATTAATCGTTCCGTTGTAGTTCATGCGGAAAAATGCATGACTATTGCAACTCTTCCATTCACAAGTGATCAACTTGTCAAATTATCACCAAACAGAGACATCGCTCTACGTATACATCCAACAATTAGAACGTCTACTAAAGCATCCAGAAGACAAAGAGGATATCATCAAGTCCGAAAAGAAAATGCAGTCATTTGGATTCCTGGACTACGTGAAGAATCTTCTGGTAAAAATATTCAAGTTGCCATGTGTGTTGTATCTGATAGAGGACAAGTTTTTCATGATTGCATGTTGATTGGTTCTGGTGACAAACCAGTTTCAGAATATCATTCATTCGTTTTATATCATGCCAACTCACCTTCATAGAATGAAACAATCAAAATTTCCTTACCGATCGAACAATCTTTACACCTGCGTCGGGAGTGTGACGTAAACGTAATTGTTTAATTATAAGATCTCATCGAGTAATTTATTTTTATTGGTCTTTAGGGACATCAATTTTTTTTATAAGTTTTCTGTTTTCACACACACAGTTCAGTTCAACTTTGGAAGTGTAATGTTTGTCAAATAAAATGTAAAGTTTAAATTCAAGATCTTTCAAGTTTCAAATTTCGTTGTCACATTTTGTATGCCGCTATCCGGTACGTTTTTCATTTTTCATTCTTTTCTTTTCTGCTAACTAGGTTATATAATAAGGACAATATATTCTTTTTGTATTTATTTAGTTTTGAACTTTGTTGAAAATCAGGGGCATCAAACCTCATCTATCAGTCTTTTCAATTGCCTCACAGTGGGTGATTCTACAAGTCGCATACTACAAAAAAAAGCTTGAACATATTTAAAACTATACGATTTGTAGTACGTTTTCAGCCAATCAGCGTGCAGAACACAAATGCGGGAAGTAATGTATGAATAAAAAAAAACATTTCTACGTGATTTGTGATCACTTTTCGAATGAAAATGGCGAATAAGGAAAACAAAATTTGTGAAAATGAAAGTTATCATGCAAGTCTTTAATGATTTGTCTTTTCAACCAGGACTAAGCTCATTCATTTCTTTACTTTCGGGTTTTTTTGCGCTTTTTCTTTTCTTTCTCCTCCTTTTTGGAAGTAGTTACTGCAATAATTGCACTCAGAACTAATACTTCCACGCCATCTTCTAATTTGATTTTTTTAAACTTTACAACTTGTAGTATCTTGTATACAGAAGCATAATGCTTAAAAAATCGTATACAGAAAATGAGTAACACAAGTAGTATACTACAAATCGTACCGTGTATATTGCCCTTAAGCAAAATAACTGCTGATTATTGGAGATTAAGAAAATAAGAGAATGCTGGCCAAGCAGAGACACAGAGTAAAACATAAAAGATGACACGAAACATGAGTGACAAGACAAGACTATGAAAGAAATAAAAAATAGACTTATAATGATTTAATACATGAAATTTGTTCATTAAAATACTGAATGAATAGACATTCCAGATTTCAAGTGATAATTAGGGTTTATAAACATTATGCGTCCATTGCTTGATAATAAGTGCATTACAGCCAACACAGAATCTTGTTGATTAATTCAATTTTGAGTAGCACACAATGCACCTTCACAATAGTAACTAAAATGTCTTATTACACTTTGAGATGTTGTCTGTTTGGGTGACGATATAGATTTCTACACACACACACATTTGATGAAAACTCTTCTAGATTGACGGATGTAACTATATAACAGATTACAAAAAATAACATCAACATATGTAATGAATACATAGGTAATGCATCATAATAATGTATATAGGCCCTTGGCTTGGAGGTAGCAGAGCTCTCATATCTCCTTCATGACCAATTTAATAACACAAAACACAAAATCAGCCCTAAAAGTAGCTAGCAAGGAAACTCAGCAGTATATAATCACAGTATATATCACTTATAACGATCACAATATTGAGAATTGCATATGTCCTCGTCAAACTCTATTTCTTCTGAATCACTTTACTTATATCGTCAGCAGTTTTTTTTTCCAAATTTTCCATCTTGTTTTTCTTGAACACGCTCGGGTTTTGATGGTTTTTGTCTAGTATTCCGTGCAAAGTTTGTATATTATGACAAGTTATGTCAAAATAAGGTCATTTCAAATGAAGTTCTATCATCTTCTGCAATGAATTACCAAAAAATAGCATTGCAAACAAATATTTTGTTGTAATATTACTTTAAAAAAACATAAGGCATACCTTGGTGTTATTTCGTTGTCTAGGTATTTTGATTAAATATGGGGGGTAAATTACTTCATTTTTGACTGGGTTTTCCCCTTTATTTTTTAACAGACGGCCTACAAGACATTTTTTAAGGTAGCATTAGATAAATTTATGCATATGAATATAGCCTAATCTCATAATTAAGGTCATATTATCTCTTCTAGAAAAACCTCAATTTTTGCGATTGCATCCGCCATTTTGAAAATCGCGACATCAGACATGGTTTCAGACTTTTTCACTCGAATCCGGCTCGCGGTCATTCCATGGGTTTTATATTTCGTTGATGTATAGCACAAAACACAAAATCAGCCCTAGCTAACTGAACAGTATATAATATAATACGAATTTCTTTACTTCTCTCGTGAAAAATAACCCTTTCCTTTTATTTCCAAAACGATATCTGTGTGATGGGCAAACTGTAAAACTCATGTTTTAATGCGAGGCCGCACTCACCCTGATAAAATAGCTGTAATTATAAATTATCTGACTTAACGCGCTGACCAAAAAAATGTTGCAACAACAATAACAACAAAATGTTTTCTTAATTAAAAAACAATGGCTTTGAAAATTATGAAGGTTGATGTCAACAGTAGTGTCACCTCCACACCTCTCCCGTCAACCAGCTTCAACTTTAGCACATCCCTTCTCCCTACCTAAAGATTGATGACATTTGTGAATAATCCTTGGAATAGCTAGCTGTTAACAAGTAACTTTCTCTCTTAGTATACCTCATGAGAGACGAAGAAATGCAGTAGAATGGCGACTCATACTGATGTCGATGATAAAGAGATTCAAAGCAAAGCTGTCTGTTTCAACCAGATAGCATTGTCCTGTGTACAATACTTACTTGAACATTTATCCGTCAAAAGCAGTATAGCAGCTGATCTTGGAGTGGATATACCTGCAAAGGCGTTGTCAGTTATTTTACAACGTCAAAAGGAAACTTTATTTAATTCCAAACTCTGGTCACTAAAATGGAAAGATAACAAAAACACTTTCTTTGATGGGTCGTCGATCTTACCTAGTATTGATATTCAAAAGATAGACACGACACCAGCATGTCAAATCTTATCACACATAACCGCATATGCCACATGCTGTAAAAGCTATAAGCCAGCAAATTTCAAAAACATTTTGCATTCGAAGATGGGATGTAACAACAAAGCAGCATGTTGTTCCAAGTGCATGAAGTGTGTTGGATGTTACAGCCATAAATGCGCCTTTTCAGAAATCAAATTGGACAAGATCAAAGATCTCCGCGGCACTTGGGCCCATCTGACAACTGCAAAAATACTTGATGAAAAGAAAATTGAAGATTGGAAAAACGTCATTCTTGAAGTATTGCGGTTATTGAAGATGGAAGCTGACAAAGAAACAGAGTTGGAACTTGAAAGATTGGAAACAGATCTAAAGGTAGTTTATCAGAATCCCAGAAGGAAATATTGGAACTTCATTTTCCCTTACTCTTCTTTATCATCAGAACTATCAAGGTTACAGAAAGTTTATGAAAATTCATTTAATTTTGAATTTAAAATTTACACAACTGATCCAAAACTTACACAACTGGAAGATATCACCACTGATTTATCGTATGGCCTGCAAGAAAATCTTGAAGATGCAGCACAGATGGTTTTAATGGAAATTTTGCAAGATTCAAATCAAATTTTTAAAGTAACTGTATCTGGCATGAATTTCGAAAGCATGAAAGAAGATTACGAAAAACTGGCAGTAGGAATTCACATTGAATCGAAGCAATCCTTAGACGAATACAAATCTATCAAGTCTGTAAAAACCAAAGAACTTATTAAAGAAATCAGAAATGCATTTTTGATGGAGTTCGAAAGAGTTTTCACAAAAAAGAAAGTCACGTTAACTGCAACAGGATACAAATATGGATCAATTAACATTTTCTTTTCAATATCCCCGGTTGGATTCGAAACCTTTGATAGTCAAGATGTGAATCATATCAAAGCATCACTTGAAAGCATGGTTGCTGGAAAGGCATTATGTGATGTTCTCTCAAAACGAAATCTAGATGGCTGCAAAATTACAGCTACCTATCCCAACACTTTGAAGCAGGAATTCTTGACTATTCAATTTAACATCAGTTACCATCACCAAGAAGATCTTCAAAGTAAAATGGATGAAAAGTTGGATGTCGTAAAGCAAAGAATCGAAGAAGAATGTCAGGTAATCACCTATGTATTGATGGTAGGTGCGATAAAGGGTTACTGTATTGCTATGAACACTAAAACGAAAATTATGTACTTCTTGCATTTTTGCTTTCTTCCTGTTTCCAAATACTTTGCCAAAGAACAATCAATGAATGTAACACTATCTATTTTTGTTTGCTTAAAATTCCTTTTGCAGAAAATCGTCTCTAATTATAAATTGCAATATGGAAAGCAAGGAATTGACAATCGTTTGCAAACCTTAACAAAACTTTGGTCAAATTCTGTTAATTTTGAATTTGAAATTTGCACAACTGGTCCAAACGTAATAGAATTGAAAGAAAATCTTGAATATACAGCACAGAAAGTTTTAATGGAAATTGTTCAAGAATCCAATGAAGCTTGTAAAGTAACTCTATCTGGCATAAATGTTAGAAACGTGAAAGAAGATTGCAATGAACTGACAGTAGGAATTCATATTGAATTGAAGCAATCTTTGGAGGAGCATGAACCCATAAAATCTTTAAGAACTTCACAACCTACCAAAGAAGTCTCAAATGCATTTATTATGGAGTTCGAACGAGTTTTTACAAGAGGGAAAGTTGAAGTAACAGCGACAGTACACAAGCATGAATCAATCAACATTTTCTTTTCAATATCTCCGGTTGGATTCGAAACTTTTGATGGCCAAGATTTGAATCATATCAAAGCATCACTTGACAGCATAGTTGCAGGAAAGGCATTACGTGATGTTCTGTCAAAACAAGATCTAGAGGGATGCAAAATTACAGCTACGTGTCCCAACAGCGTGAATCAGGAATTTTTGAATATTCAATTTAACATCAGTTACCATGACCAAGAAGATCTTCAAAATAAAATGGATGAAAAGTTTGATGTTATTATGCAAAGAATCAAAGAAGAATGTCAGGTGATTGAATATATGGTTTTGTTTTTTTCTGTTTTCAAATAGGGTCAATGAACAACATCTAATTCTGTTCATTTGTAATTCATTTTGTAGAATATCATCACTAATTGTGACTTGCGGTATGCAAAGAAAGGAACTGACAAGAAACCTAAGGAACTAGGTAATCTGAAAGTTTGCGTTTTTTTATTTTAGAATAGGACTCTTATTCACTCACTTCATTTATTAAAATGGGAAAAGGTAGATACTAAATCGTTAGATGGGTGGCAAACAATTGTGGAAAACTGGAAAGGACTCGTTAACGAATGAATGAGTTGAAAAAAAAAAAGTTTTAGACCTAATTCTGAGCAGTTCGTATAGTTTTCAGTCAAAACTATAAATTGCGAATATCACAGATATTTGGTTAATTCGCCTAATTTCCTTTTTTGGGGTAGGAAAACAAATCTACAATTTCACCTAACGTAATCAGACAACTGGAACGATCACAATTCCTTATTATTCTGAAAATTGAGAACTAGTTTTAAAAGATGGGTTCAATGAATAAAGTGTGGGTACGCCAAAACACTGTGTACCTGTTTAAATAGCAATGGACAATTTCGGCATCATTGGACATTTCCAAGAAATGGGAAGTACTGGTGTTTGCTTTGATAACTAAGTCAATTAAACATATTCATAATAAGTTGTAGTATCGTGTAATTCATTGACCTACTCATAAGGTCTTCCTGAGCGACAGTCAGTTGGCTGTTTCTCATCTCCTGCATGGAAACGCATTGGAAAACTGTCTTTGACTCGTGCGAAGCCACAATATCTTCCATTCTGGAACAGTGTAGCTACAATCTTCTAGTGGCAAATCCTGAAAAATTCTAGTTATAGTAGCTTGTAGTCCTAATATTAATGTTTCTATTCAATTGGTGGAATGACTGTATAATATTAAAAAACTGTAAGGCTCTTAGGCATTAATATTGATAATAAGTTACCCTCCTTATATTCAAGATCTTACACAAAAGGTTAACTACAAAATCCAAGCCCTCATGAGGATAAGCAGATATTAATCTCAATCAAAAGTTGGTATCTTAAATTCTACGAGTGTCTAATTATTGTCCATTATCCATGTTTAAAAAAAATGGCAACAAAAAATATTACCGCAGTTTTTAAAGTAAATATCCAATTTATTCTTATAAACTTCATACCAATGGAATCTTTATCTTTTTCATCTTTCTCATGATATACTTTTCGTATTTCTATTGAAAAACTCGATCAATTTGCAAACAAAAAAAACAGTTACATGACAATTTTTTTATCGCTTTCTTTGAAACACACTGTATATGCATATTTTGTTGGAAACAGGCGAATAGCTTAATTGATAAAAGTCACTTTTGGGCTTTTGAGGCTAGGTACGTTAATAGCTCTTTCCCAAATCTCCTGCTTAATTCTAATTCTTCTAAGTCATTGAGAGCTAGAAACTATATTGCCTACGCACATCGCATATGGTATATATGGAGGAGTCTTATCAGTTTTTCTTCCTTTGTTTGGGATACGACATTCCCCTCTCCTTTGAGGATCAGGTCAGCGCTGATGTTGAGCTCACTGTGGATGTCAAAGAACGGTTAGATTAGATTATGGATCTGGCCATGTAAAAGTCATCCTGATTTAATGTATTCCTTTAGTTTCTGGAGGGTTGGATCTTTGGCGATTTCATTTCGGGAATTAAAGTAGTCGATTTTCACTCATTGGCATTCTAGTGATCACAGACTGTGCACATTAAGTTCATTTGTTAAGATTTCTGGAGTTATATTTGGTAATACAACACGGATAGGAATGTCGGTAAAAAACATTTGGGTTCATTATTTCGGAACAAAAACCGTTGAAGAAACCTTTTATGGTGGTTGGAAAACATCGATTTCAACGCTTAATGGTTGATAAATACATCAAAGGAGAGCCTATAAATGTATTATTTGAAATTATTCACAAGCAGAGAGGACAGTAAATTCGTCCAGCTGAAATGATGGACCTGGCTGTGAAAGGGACTGGATGCTGTTGGTGCCAGTGTTATTGCTCAAGGACAGCATCTAATCTTTCTTGAGAGGCATCTGACGATACGCGAGACAGTTTAGTAAATTTTATAGTATTGATAAACAGGATTTGACGTGACTAGAATTCTGGGCAGCATTCCACTGAGACTGATCGAATGTCCAGAACATTCTTTCTAAGGAGAGCACACAATAGTGCTATTTAGTCTGATAATTAACCATGTAATGGTTAGTAATTTTACCAGTAATTTTCCTGTTTTCTAATAACAAATACTGTAGAGGAACTCATTTTATCTGCTAAAAAAAAAAAAAAAAAATTGAAAATCACCTTTCCAAGTGGCTTATATCCTACAGAATGAATAATATTTTTAGTTTCATGGTTCAGTTTGACTGAATATTCCTCTGCATCAGGACTCCAAATGCTTTCATATGCATCATCACTTCATTTTCCATCTTTTCAGGCATTCAGTAACCTTGTGAAAGCAATTTCGTCAATTCTGAAATGATGACCTCCTGTTTTGAAATGACTTTGCCCACATTCCTCCTTCTCCAATTACAAACTTGAGGATTTATAACGCCGATGCGCTTGGCCTCTTTTACTGATGCCTGCGAAATAAAACATTCCACCTGAAGTCTGATAAATATTTCGGTGACAATTATAGTAAAATAATAAAAAAAATAGCCTTGCAGCAGCAAATGTAGTTGATGTTAATCTTCCAATGTTTGTTATTGGAAAAGTAAAATAAACTAGGTGTTAAATTTGTCATCTTTACCGTGCCGATCTCGTCAGAACCAGACATAATAACATTTAACGGTTTGTGTACACATAAATCTTTTATGAATTTTTGAGTACAGCTATTGGCCTAACAATTATTCGGTTAAAAGTTGTTATTACGATTACCAGAGACCTGAAAATTTACATGGTGCGTGATACTATTTTGAAGTCCGTAGGGCGTATTGATCCAACTAGACCCTTTGTAGTCAAGTAGTATATTTCTCTAACTATCAGTTTAATTACATTTGTTACTTTTTAGAAACTAACATACATGCATATTGATTCATATTTTCTAGAAGCTCAAGATGTCCCTGCTGATGTTGGCTTTTCTTCATTAAAACCAGATCTTCTTGTTGGAGCGGATGACCCTAAAAAGCAAATTGAAGATGCAAAGTCAGAAAATAACCCAGGTATAAAAATTTACTGTATCTCTTAAGACGGTCCTATAAAAAGAGAAGGACTTTCATAAATCTATTTATAGGGGTTGGGGGTGGGGGGCGTTGTTGGGGTGCCGTAAGTATCAATCTATAACTATCGGCTTCATTAGCATGCAAGGTAAAACGAATACCGTAATGCTTCGATTAGACGCCCGGGGCGTTTATTAAATTTTTTGAATTATTAGGGGGCGTCTATTCGAGGGGGGCGTTTAAAAGAGGGGGCGTCTATTGAATTTTTGTGAAACTCTTCTTTTTCGTAAAATCGATAAAAGTATACAAAATTAAACTTCAAGATCATCGTCAATATCATCTTCCTCGATCATGTTAAATGCTGGTGCAGCAGCGATCACATCCTCGTCCGCTATATCAAAGGGATTTTCATGTAACCTCCCGTCAATTAAATTTTCCATTTGGCTTGAAGCAAAGCTCTCACACCTGCACATTTGTTACCTTCCTTAAAGCAAGAAATAAAATCATCTTCGGTACCACCAACTGCTAATGAAAGCCCACATGCTTTCATTGACTTGGCCACAGTTTCTGCAGGTATGACTTGCCAAGATTTAATGACCCAATCAATGATAAGCTTCCTTGGTACAGGTTTCATGTTACCAGCATTTGTGTATTCATGTTTTGCATTCGCGAGCCAATCGTCATAATACTCTTGGATCATACCTTTAAAAGGCTTATTCCACACGACATCTGGGGCTTGAATATATTTTGTACAACCCCCCGGTACGATTGCACTTTCGATTTTTGATTTTCTCAAAGATTTCTTGACATCATCTGTGAGATGGGCTTCATAAGAGTCCCAAGCTAGTAAACGTTTACGAAAAGAAAACTGACCCAAAATTTCACTGCACCACTGCAATGTTAATTCTTCATTCATCCATCCGTTAGCCAAGCTAGCGACTGAACATTTTCCACGGAACTTCTCGTGAAGAGATTTACATTCTCTTTTGGCCCATTTAAATACAATAAAGGACTTCAATCTAGTCCCATCTGCTTTCCCAGCTTAACAAAGGGAAACACGTACTTTATCATGGCCAGTTGATGTTAACTTCTAATGCCATGTTAACTTCTCGTGAGCCAATGAGCCAGTTTATTAATCAAGATCTCGAGAACAAGATAAAAGCAGTAATAACTGGCAAACGTCAACGGGAAATCGGACTTGTTGTTCCTGCAAAACTTATCATCTTTACGACGAAAAATAAACGTTATTCTGAAGTTTTAAAAAAGGAACTTTTGAAAAGAAAGACAAAGTTTCCAACTATTAGTTTAAAATTTAAAAAGAAAGGCGTCTATCGCAAATTTCCATATTTTTATACAAAATGAAAACATTACGGTATGCTGAAGGTGACTGTAATGTTTTTGAATCCCTTAACGCATGCGCGGTAGGAAAAACTCGATTATATCGATAATCATCAATTTATAGCTGTCGGCTTCATTAGCATGCAAAGTAAAACGAATATGCTGAAGTTGACCGTATTGTTTTTTAAAATGAAATTTGAAAATGAAATTTTCTCGCCAACTTATCAATCTATAACTGTCGACTTTATTTATTTACAAAGTAAAAAAGCAAATCTTCTTGAAAATCTTTTCTCCTTGAATGAGTGATAAGTCTTAACATTTTACAAAGTATACATCGAACAGGTAGAATACAAACGCGCAAAAAATGCAAACTTTGCGTGTGTGCGCTGCGCAAGAATAAAGCTTCATATTGTTGATTTTTACGAATATTTTTTTCTTCAAGAACATTAACATACAAGACGACTGGGACGTCGAAAAAATCGCTAAAGCGCATTGTAACAATTCTAACAAAGTTATACTTCTTAAAGAACTGTAAAATACAATAGCTGATAACGGTAGTAATATACAAAACAAATAGATCTAAACTTATTCGTCTAAAATTTAGCTTGAAGATTTAAAGATGTGCCACAACGACATATCTTCTTTCAGCTATATATAATAAAACAAAATACAAAATACATCTCAAAATACAACATTGCCAAAATGCCCAATTTTTGTCAAATCTGTCAAAAAATCACTTCCAAGTTCGAAATCTACCCCCTTAAGCTTAGTTCTCACTGAGTTCAAATTAACGATTAGCAACGATTATCATGGTGTGCATGATGCGTAATCGTTAGCAATCGTTAGTGTGAACGTAATTGATGGCTGCAATCGTTGTGTAATCGTAATTGTAATCGTTGTTTTAAAATCAAAAAATTGATCTTTAATTTATGATTACGCGAACGATTGGTGACGTTTCATGCTTTTGTGAGTTTTTTTGAGCATGTTTTCGATGAAACTAAGAAAACTCTTGTAAAAAGCTAGAAAAACGACAAACTTGAATAAAAATGGCAGACAAAATAAACATCAAGAAATCACGAAAACAACCTCTTCTTATAAAACAAAAAGAACTACTGGCAGAAGAAGTTAAAAAGTACAAATAAAGCGATAAAGCGGATTCCATATAAGGAACGCAATGTCATCAAAAACGCATGGGAATCAGTTTCTTCTGCTCTCGACACTAGCAACGATTTGCTAGTGTGAACGTTGACCGGTACTTCATAAAATCATGCAGAGCATGATAATCGTTGTAATCGTTATTTTGCAAAATCGTTGCCAATCGTTGTTTTGAACTCAGTGAGAACTAAGCTTTATTGCTTTTTGTAAAAATTTTTATGATATTTGGAGAACTTTGAAAAAATGATCAAAACTTGCCCAAATTGCCCAATTTGGTTGAAACCTGAAAAATTACTTCCAAGTCTGAAATCACCACCTTCCAATTATTTTCGTGCAAATTTTTGTGAAAGTTGGAGAACTTGGTCCAAATTTGGCTCGAATTGCCCGATTTCGTAAAGTTATTTGATAGTTCTTATAAATCCGTATAAAGTTTTGGTAAAAATGATCTTATTTAGTCAGTAAAAAAGACAGGAAATTACAAAGTGGGGCAGGTAGTAATAACAAAGTGGGGCAAAATAATTACAAAAGTAGTTCATAACAGATGGCAAGGAAAAATAAAGACAATAAAGAAAACTATTAAAAACTAAAAACTATGAAATGCTTTTTGGAAATTAATGGGCAAAAACCAGTACAAATATAAAAACTTAGCAATTGTAATTGTAAAAGTAAAATTGAAGAAATAAAAGAAAACTTGAAGGCGAAAAATTTCATTACAATACCAGCTGAATCCTTACGTGTAAACGTATGGGGTTACGACGATTACAAAAATGTTCACATTCGACGATTAAGACGATTACACTGAATCTTAATCGTCGTTATCGTTGTAACCATGTCTGAACCAGGCTTTCATATTTCCTCTAATTTTCACAACGTACAAACTCTAAGTTTTCCTATAAACACGTCCATTCAACCCAAAATCCAGTGAAATCTTGTTAACAAAATCTGAAAACAATTTGATTTTTACCCTTTCTTGGTCACATTTGAATAACACTTTTTGAAAAATTATTTTTTGCCTATTTCGTAATCATTTGAGTCTCTTTAACTCAAAAAAAAATGTTTTTTTATATTTTTGCTGATTGTCAGCAATTTATAATTTGTTGCAAATATGCAACATTGTCCTGTTGGGGTATCGATATTGATAAAAAAATCAAGACTAAATAGAATTGTTTTCCCACTGAAAGTTTTAATGGAAAGCGTTCAAGTTACAACAAACTATTAAAATCAATTGTGATAAGCTTTAAAGCAATTTCTGTCTTTGTTCAAGCAAAGTCGAATATTGCATTTTGAACATTTAATTGTGCATGTCATGTCACATTTCCGGCAGCGCGAGCGTCCTCCATCAAGTTCTGGCCAATGAGAAAGCTTGTCATAACGAACGTCTGTCACTGGTGATGGCACAACTGCTTTCCTACCAACTGCTGGAGTAGGTGATAGACTGTTTCGTGGTCGACCTGGCCGTCTTTCAGGATGTTTTCCTTGCATTCTGAGGGAAGTGGCAATTATCGATGTAAATTTACGTAGAGACATTCGAGACTTCATTGGTGTTTTCCTTTGATCACAATGCCTCCGGTACAGCAACCAGGCGTTGACTTTCGCAATGTCTACACAGTGGAAAATGAGCTTCAGGTACCATCGCTTTCTTGTTACAATATTTGTACGATATAACTCAATCAGCATATCCGTCAGATCGACACCACCCATTGCTGCATTATATTGCTTTATCATATCAGGGCAGTCGATTTTCACTTTCTGTTTCTTTGTCTGATCGAATCTTTCTACGGTTTATGTGCATTCAACACCAGAGAAGGTTGAGCCAATTGTAACACATTTGTTATCAAACCATTTAACCAAATGCGTTCCAGTATTCTGATCCGTTCTGTAATCAAAGGAACCACGACCTTTTTTCATCAAATCTTTATCCAACATTAATGGACAACCACCTAATCTATTAGAACGGAATGTTCCAGTAACAAGAATGCCCATGCTTCGCAATTCAGAAAAAAGTGACAGAGTTGTAAACCAATTATCAATAAAGATCTGAAAGTTCTTTTTCTTTGGAACTTCCTCAACCAATCGGAGAACAACATCTTCAGCACCACATTTTTCTCGACCAGCACTTTTTGGTCCTGCATAGATAAAGAAGTCATAAATTATTCCAGACTTGCCTGCCCTGACGAAGTTTTTGAATCCCCATTTATGAATCTTCTTTGGCATATGCTGCCTAATCCCACTCTTCTTTGTCTTTGCAGGTACTATCTGTTCGTCAATGGATTGATGACATTCTTGCTCGATTTTCAGACAATTGTTGCGAACAGCATTGACTACAGGCTCTACTTTGAAAAGCTTTGTTGAATTTTCTCCCTTTTTTGTATTGTCGTTGGCATGAAGATAGCGTCTCAATGCTTTATATCGTTTGATACTCATTGCATTGGCCACACAGTCAATCCTAAATTCAGTAGACCAGTACAAAGAATAGCTTGGAAGGGATACAATTGACATTGCCATTTGAATACCAATGAACTGCTCAATCTCTTTAGCATTAGTGTCTACACTTTTTCCGGAAATCTGCACAGAATAAATGTTGGTTTGTTCTGCAAGATTTTCTGTTATCCCATCGTCCCAAAATATCTTGAAATAATCCATTGGCGACTGTTCCTCTGCAGGTGGTAGTGAAAATTCATCACCAAGGAAAGTTGTGTTTTGAATTGGTGGGTTGTTCTTTCTCCAACGATATACAGTTTTCTTTTGTTTTTTCTTTTTCTTTGGTGGCACATCATGCTCGTCCTCGTTTTCAGCTTCACTATCTGAACATTCCTCAGTCAAACTCTCTCGATCATCAGCATCAATTGACACTGCAACTGCTGGTTCCTCTTCAGAAATTGCGGCTATGTTAGCAATTTGTGCCACTTCATCAATAAAATCAACATCATTTTTATCGTCGTCGGATAAATCTGATAATTCAGAATCAGAACCCGGAGTGAGTACAAAATTCACAGCTTCTTCTAGAGTAAAATTTCGGATTCTTCTCCTTGCTTCAGTTTCTAAAGTCATTACAAACCAAAAGTTGACAAAATTTCATAAAGAAACAGTGTTTACTAGGGCTTGCACTTCTAATATTTATAACCCTATTTGGACGATGTTGCATATTTGCAACAAATTACTTTCAGCATGTATACCTCAAAAATGAAAAAAATTCTCATAAAAACATTCTATTTACTTAAAAATACAAAGCTTCCCTTATCATTCAGAAAAAAATCAAATTGATTTGAAAAAAACATGCCTCAAATGGTTTACTCAAAAAGTAGCAATAAAACTCACCAATCGTACTATGTTTCTGCATGCCCGCCATTTTAAATCCAAAGCATGGTTTGAATGAGGCCGTGCTCAGTGTTGTTAAGAAAGGTCTAAAAAACATGTCTACAACCCACATGTGACTAATTGTTGCTGTGATTTGAAAATATTATTTGTAGAACTATTTGTTGCAAATTTGCAACAAGAACCAAGAAAGGGAAGATACTTAGATCAAGTCATTCCAATATGGAATCGTGAATACCATACAGTTAACAGGCATCCTCTTCCCAGCTCTTCATCCGAAGGATTGAATTATAATGCATTTTATTATTCTATGTACAAAATAAGAATAAGTGAAATTTTTTTACTCATAGAATTTCACAGCGCACATGGAGACAGTGTTCAACATTATCAAAAACACGAAATGAAAAAGAGAATTAATCAACTGAGAGCAGTGCTGAAGCTTGATGGAAAAGAGATCTGCCTGAATGATGTAATGATTGGAAGAAAGCGAGATCAGCCTCCCGTGACTATCGAAACTATTGCAATAAAGATGCTTGAAGCAATTCTTTCCAAAAATTTCACAGGGAGAGAAAGTTTTTATAAGGATGTCAAAGAAGAAAAAGAAGACATATTCGATCTCATGGCAAGTTTTGATATCAACCAAGAAGATGAAAGTCTTGAAAGTCCACTCGATGTTATCAATGTTGTTTTCAGCTGTTGTAATCCTTCCATGAAGCAGAGAGTTGTGGAGAGCCTGTTTACCTGTAAACTTGCTGTTCTCTTTGTTTACTACAAAGCTGATGGAAGTCCTACCGTAGCAAGTTGGTCATTAAGATCACTGGAGCCTGTTTGGAAAAGTAAAGATAACCCTGCAATGGAAACCGCAATCTTTGATGCAAGTACCGCTGTTGTCAGTATGATGAGAGTAGGTCGACCATGTTTTTCAAAATCTGCCCTTCTTAATTACGTTGCTAACAAGAATCATCATCACACATTTTACAACAAAGATAGTGTTCGTGGTGGAGAAGAAAGATTGGTAAGCAGTGGGACAGTAGAAAGCACTTGGTATTTGCCATCACAGAAAGAAGATGATTCATTTTCAGATTTGGTTATGTTTCTGAATGTCAGAGGAGACTTAAGATACAACCAGCAAGTCACAAATTACATTTGTCATATTTCCGATGTCATCTTTGTCGTGGTCAACATAGAAGACATATCATCAACAATTGAAGTTATCAAAAAGATTGTTACAGAACATAAAGATATTTTCATCATTCTTTCAAAAACATCGGAGGATACAACATGGACAAAAGATCTGAAAGTTTTGTTAGATAGATTTGGTAAAGAATTCTGCAAAAAAAAGATTATTTATGGGATGTCAAAAAGTGGAAAAGCTAAGAGTTTATTAGATCTGAAAAACGAAGTTTTGGAAAAACTAAATCATGGTAAAGAAAAGGAGCATAAAACCCTACAAAAAGTGATTGCTGATTGCAGAGGATTTCAACTGTTAAGCGATGAAGAGATACCAGATATCATTGGTGGAAAAAAAGCTGCAGAATTGGTTTTTGAAACATACATCACTCCAAATGACGATAACAATTCAAAAGACATCCTATTGCAGTTACAGACCGGAACGTCTTGGAAATCATTGTCAAATTTGAGTCGGCATAGAATCCAACCAATTTATTCAAGCCAAAGGAACGAAGTAGTACAACAGATGAAAAATATTAGAAGATTTGATTTTAGTTTGGTAGTCAGTGACATAGATGCCACCAAATTCATTCGTTCGATAGTCGATTATCTCAGGATATGCTTTGAAAAACATTCTGCAAGAGCTCATTATTATCTTCTGTGGCTGAAATGCAAATTAGACCAAAGGAATTCCAGTAAAGTATCACATCTAAAAGGACATCATATTGATATGCTTGATCAGTTGGAAGAAAAGATGCAAGGGAATGCTAATGTACAGACCCTGGAAACAGCCAAATCAGAAGCGAGAATGGCAAGAAAAGCATACGAAGACGGATTTTTTACAATTCAAAATATCATCCGGGAAATTGCGCTGTATTACGAGACACTTGAGGAGAGTACAACGCTGGATCATGGAATACAGGAATTTCAAAAATCATTACCAACACTTGGAGCAAACCTTTTGCTGAATGGTTATTCTTTAGAAATCATGGATGGAAATGTTTATAATATTCCCATACTTTGGGTGCGGGCTGTTTTTAATGTGCTGCAGAGCCTAGTTGGAGAGAAAAGGCTGTTTATAGTATCTGTTATTGGTCTAACCAGTTCAGGAAAATCTACACTTCTTAACACAATGTTTGGTGCAAAATTTGCCGTAAGTGCCGGCCGATGTACCAGAGGAGTATATATGCAGCTGTTTCCTGTAGAAACTGGATTCAAGTTTGACTACGTCCTCATCATCGACACGGAGGGTTTCCGTGCATCAGAATACGGAAATGATTGCTTTCTTAGAGACAACGAGTTGGCTGCTTTAAGTATTGGACTTGCAAACATCTCAATATTAAACATCAAAGGGGAAAATATGAATGAGTTGAAAGACATCCTTCAAATTTCCATTCATGCATTTTTAAAAATGAAAAGTGTTAATGCAAGACTGGACTTTAGGCAAGCCTGTATGTTTGTTCATCAAAATGTTCCAGCTGCAGATGCGGAGCAAAAATTGGAAGAAGGAAAAAAAATTCTTGAGAAAAACTTGAACGAGGTAACTTTAGAAGCAGCAAGTCAAGTGGGATACAAAGACATAAGAAGTTTCTCAGACGTGATCAGTTACAATCCAAAGACGCATATCAGATATTTTTCAGATCTATGGATTAGTGATCCACCAATGGCGGCAAGTAATCCTGGATACAGTGATCATGTTAGAAGTGTCAAAGATTGGTTGCTGAATGATTTCAGCAATTCAATATCAATGTTTTCCACATTTGAGGAATTGGGGTATCGCATCAAAGATTTGTGGATGAGCATAATATCTCATGATTTTATTTTCAGTTTCAGAAATTCTCTGGAAATTAAAGTTTTTGAGCAAACTGAGGCAGAACTCTTCAAAACGTTCCAAGGATTTCACGAATTTTTCATGAAGAGGAAAGAAATTACACAAGTAGGAATGGGAGGAAGTAACACAATCAGAGATTTGCAAGAAGCATTCGACAAAGGCATGAAGGAAACTGACACTCTGTTGTGTAAGTTGCTGGATAAATTTCAAAAAGAGATGGTCAGTTATTTAAACAATCATCCGAACAAAGATATTGCTTTGAATTATCAGAATTTGGTGAAGCTTAAGTTGAACGAAAAGGCAGTACACTTAAAGGAAGGATTCACAAAGGAAGTGAAATATGAAAAGAAACTTAGAGAAACTGATATGAACGAGAATGATGAGAAGTATAGAGAAGAAATTCACAAAAGAGTTAGAATGCTGGTAAAAGACCTAGAAAGTTCTGAAGTCATTACTACGAAGGGATATCTAGAACTTAGTTTTGAAAACATGTGGAAAGAAATGGAGAATGACTTTGAAGTTGGAAAGAATGAACTGAAAATAGATGTAGAAAGAATTGTCAAGACTGTTCTTTTTGACAATCATCAGCAGTTGAGAGCATCTCTGCTTTTAGAACAAACATATCCTGTTGTACCGCCATCGCAGCAAGTTCTTGAAATTGGTGAAGGCGACATAATAGAGAAAGGTAAAGTTTCTATCTTTAGGAACTTTATGCGGAGACGGGACAAGGAGGAGAATGTTGTAGTAGAAGCTGACACCAGTCTGATGCCAGAAGAAGGAGAAAAAATTTCTTCGAAAACTAATTCTAATGTAAAGGGAAATATTCCTAAAAAAGGGAAAATAGAAGCAGAAAGGAAAGCAAGAGAACTGCTACAGAATGCTGAAGAATTAGTTGATAAGCATTTACAAACTGTGAAGCAATTCAGTGAAGATATGCCAAAAGAAGTGTTCGAAATATTAACGCTGTCAAACATGTTTGGCAATAAAGCAAACTTCAGCTTTGAATTAAGTTTTGTTGCTAAGCTGATGATGAAAATGTGCAAGTATTCTATCCCACTGTACACGAAAATGAGTTGTAATGAAGGAAATGGAGAGAAAGTTAGTGAAATGGTGAAGGCAGCGATGAAAGGTACATATGAATCCCTAAATACAGAAATCGATTATTTATTACCAGGTGAAAGTGGAACCACCAAGGAAAGTGCAGTAGATTTTAATTTGACTGATGTTTCTTTAAGTCACATATCTCACACATTTCAAGGTGATATAGCAAAGAACTCCATAATTAAACAAGTCTACAGAATTGTTGAGAGTATAGTTGCAAACATTGAGCATGGTTTGCAACTCCTCACCAAGAAAAGTGACACACCTTTTAATGAAAATATGGCGGATGAGGTATTTAAGAAGGTTACTGATTACATTGATCAATTCAATAGAAATAGTTTAAATCAGATTAGCATTAAAGAAAGTCTTAAAGCAAAGTTATTAGTAAGAATAGCTGACTACGCAATAATTGTGTTTCGTGACCTTCAAAATCGTTACGAAGAAAAACACAGCCTGAAGAAAAAGATTCAAGAATTAAAGGAACACTACTACGAAGTGTTTATACATAAATTTCACTCAACCCAGTCATTAAGCAAAGGGAAGGTAGAATTTTTCAAAGATCTTTCTGGACCTATCGATAAACGCATGAAGCAGCGATTGCAGTTCACGTTAGAGCAAAAGTTGAGGCAAGATTTTCAGCCAAAGTTTAGTTTGCTTAAGAGAGTTTTAAAAAGCCTTGCTGAAAAGAATTCCTTTGAAGATACCATTCTTTACATTAAATCCCCGAAAGAGTGTTGCATTAAATGGTTGAAAGACTACGCTGCTAATCGTGACTGGAAAGAAGAAATAGAACATGAGTATAACTTGTGTGGGCTGTTATTGAATGGAGTTTTCCAATTTGAGATAAATGAAAAGAACGAGTCGTTTACAAATTGGTTGATCAAATTTCAAAAGGAGGCTTCAAAGAGAAATATTGATATCAATGTAAAGTCTTTCAAGTCAAAAGATTTCTTGGAGCAAGTTGATGTGGAAGCATTCCAATCCGAAGTTATGAAAGATATCGACAGTTTCATTGAAATGAAAAAGAGAGGTCATGTCTTTGAATTGAATAGCGAATCAATAGAAAAAGTCATTGATGAGATGTGGGGTTGTGACCATCAATGCCATTTTTGTGGAGAGTTCTGCCAAAGATCAGTGACTAGGCATACTGATATAAATCATTCTTGTATCAAACATAGACCTCAAGGTCTGTTTGGATGGCGTAATACCAACACTTCAGTTATGGTTATTGAGAACTGCAACGTGTTAATCACTTCAAATAAACAGTTCCATTGTACCGCAGGTATTGTTGATTTTTCTAGATTTAAGTCCATTGAGTTATTCTAGATTTTTGGTGAAACTTAATCATTGAGTCCAAACTTTAGTAATAAAGTCATGCATCTTTTCATTTTGATAGTTCAGTAGTTTTAATGAATAAGGCATTTTGTTTTAATTTGTATTTGTTCATAACTTTCTTGCTTTCTTTACGTGAAACAAAAAGCATTCTAACTTTTCTATTATAAGATTTATAGCACAATCAATTGTAAAAGATTTGTTTAATTTATTTCCTAATCTAATTATTCAAAGGTTGCTCATCGGTGGATGAAAAAACAAAAGATGGAAGAAAGTTTCATGACTACAAAAACTATCGCAAGTGTCCAAAAACACGCGATTGGGATATTGAAGCAAGTCCTGGGTTGCAATCTGATGATTACTGGAAATACTTTATTGTGAAGGTAAAAGCGGTCAAAAATGACACTTTGATAAAAACATGTTTCTAAACGAAAATTCCATAGTATAAGAAGCATTTATTATCTCTTATTTTTGGGTATTGGTTATTGGAAACATTTGAATATGCTATTAAGCCTGGTTCAGACCTGACGATTACGACGATAACGACGATTAAAATTTAGTGTAATCGTCGTAATAAAAAAAAATTGATATTTTATCGTCGTAGTCACTCTATTGTATTTAAAAATCTATTGAATTTTACGTCAATTCTATTGTTTTAAGATCGTGTGAGTACGTGCTACAATTTTTACAAAGAAGTTAAACTTAAAAACGGAAAGAAACATAGTGTGTCTCCAACAATTTTGAAATAAGTATTTTGAGATACTTGAGAGTGTTCAGACCTGATGATTGCCGATTACGACGATTGATATTCTTTTTAATCTCGTAATCTTCGTAATCGTGAGGTCTGAACCAGCCGTTAACCTTTTCGTGAATCAACGCTTACTGAAAATATTCATCTTTCAAAAGTTTTCAGTGATCTATTTATACGTATTTGATTACATTAAATTTTAATCGTCGTAATCGTCAGGTGTGAACCAGGCCTTATTGGCACGTGTTTGAGTTGTTTACATTCGCATTACCGACAGAAGAGATAATTGCTTTGATACTACTGTCGTTTCAAGTGATACTGTCAGACAATTGAATGTTTTACCACCATGGATCTTTATTCTTTAATAGTTCAAAGA
Organism: Turritopsis dohrnii; assembly: GCA_027922465.2. Taxonomy (NCBI): domain Eukaryota; kingdom Metazoa; phylum Cnidaria; class Hydrozoa; order Anthoathecata; family Oceaniidae; genus Turritopsis; species Turritopsis dohrnii. The sequence continues at coordinate 200,791 of BQMF02000286.1, forward strand.
TGACATATTGAAACATTATAATATGAAAAGCCCTGGCATTCCAGCTCATTGGAATGATATCACCTTGACAGATGCAATCATGAGTTTGGAACGTGAATGAGGAGGCGACTTCTTGCATCAATATGAAAAATGATAGTCAGAAAGTACGGCATACGAAATCGCATTTCAATGTAATTCTACGTGAATGTTTTGATTTGAAATTTTAATATTTTACTATTTTTTACTTTTTTATGTAAATTTTATTCAGCTCCCATACGTAATATCGGAAAATCGGGATTCACGATCAGGAGGGAGAGGCTAGCGGCCTAGTCTAGTTTTCCTCAGATAATGGATGAATTGTTACTAAATAATTTTGAAAAACAAATGTTTTTTGAGGTTTTCTTTTTTTCTTTGTGAATAAGAAGGAAGTCTGATGTCGAAGGCAATCCCAATCTTCTCATTGACTGGGATCGTGAAGAAGGCGAAGACGGAGAAATTAGCCTAATTAATCCTCAAATATTACATTTGAGATTTCTTCTGCTATATGCATAGTTTTCTTAAGTAAACATCGTAAGATAAAAGCATAGAAGAAGTGTTATTTTTGCACCTATGAATTTTTGAAAGTTCATACACTTTCAGAACAATTTAACATCGGTATTTAAGGTTTCAGATCATCAGATCTAAAAAATCGCCTTTATTAATTTACTGTTCTTTAGTCAATTACTCTATTACTGCTTTATCAAATTACACACTCTTTTGTTTCATACATATCCTGAGACAAACAAATAGCTTATATTTGATCCAAACATTCCTTTTATACAAAGATATTGCAGGGAGTGTGGAGCAGGAGGCTAAGGGGGAGTCAATAATTTTTTTCCGCAGTCCCTATATATGTCAAAACAATGTTGTGAAAACGTTATTTTTTCTTTTTTGGAAATATGGTGTTATAATTTTACTTACAACTAGTGATTTGATATTTTAGATTTTTTGTATTTTGTCAAGAAATTTTTTCCGATATTGCTATTTCTTTATTCTGTTAATATTTTCGAAATTTTGTCCGGCCATGCTACATTTTAAGGACAAACTAACAGCCACCTTTCGTCCTGTCAGGGCTTTAGTGTGGTTATACAACATATTCAGGAAGGACGTTCCAGCCAGACAATTTCTTTTCAATAACTGAGGTTGAATCATCTTAAAGTAACTTTTAAGCTTTTTTATTTTTTTCCTCCTTTTTCCTTTCTTTCTTGAAGATAGAACCTTTTAGTTGCTGTTTTTCTCGAATGAAACTTTCTTTTTAATGAACTTTTCGGGGAAATTGAAAATTTTTCCAGATGTATACAAAATAAACAAATAATTCTAAATGAATAGGGTAATTTGCCTAAAATGTCGCCCACTTGTTGGACGACGAAGACAATTTTGGTTTCCAAAGTCTCTAGAATGACCTCTAAATCGATTTCTGGGAATAATTCTCACTATATATTTCCATTTTACCTCGCAAACATCTTAGGTTCATGATAAAAAGGAATGTAACGAATTTGGTCAAGTGGTAAAACTCAGTAAAGCTTAAAAGCAGGTATACCATTAGCTTGAAATACAAAAAAATGTGTGTCAAGTAAACAGCAAGTGTGTCAAGTGTTCAAGTAAACAGCAACATCGTTTAGAAGTGTTTGGTACAGCCAGAATTCTGACAATGGAAACCATTTCTATAACACGACTCACTCAAAGAAGATTTACTGCATGATTGTAAGTTGACACATTTATAAAAAGTACTGTAATAAACTACGAGGTCAACAAAGAATACATCTGGCAAAATGCTAAGGAAAGTCGGAAACGACCATAGAACCATCCGACAAATTCTGCTAATAGGTTACTTTTCTTCTTTAAACTTTGCGAACTTTGATTTGAGTGTATTGAACCATTGAAAAATAGATGTAAAAAATGGCTTTACTTGATAACTCCAATCAGCTCCTTGAACTCTCATCATTTTTTTCACCCGGAAGTTTAACGCTTCCTGATAAGATTTGTCGGAAATACCAGCTTTATCAATTAAAGCGCAGCAGTTTTTAAAATGGTCATTTTTAACTTGTTAGACAGAACACCACTCACATAGCTCTGTTTTGAACACAGTTTTTCTGATGTCTGAGTTGATTTTTTAAACATAAAACAAATACAAAGAAAAATCTTTCTTACACCCTCGTTTTGAGTACGTTTTTTGCTCGTTTTCATTAGTTTGGCACGTTTTCGCTCATTTTGAGTAGGTCTATCTTCTTCAAAAGAGGTGCATTTGCTTGAAAACGCGTCCAATTTCCTAAAACCACATCTATTTGTCAAAAACACGACTATTTTCTTAAAAACACGTCCATTTGCTTAAAAACGATTTCATTTTTTCAGGAACAGATCCCGCTTTATCACACAATCTTCAAAACCGCATTTTTTTGGCAGATGCAAACCACCGTAGCTAGAAGCCTTGAGGTTTAAACCGTTTCCGCATCTAGAATCGTGTTCCTTTCTTGTCCGATGTAATCCTAACATTTGAATAAGGAATCAGGTTAGTAGCAATGTTGGTAGGCTTTTCCTTATGTCCAGATTGGTAACGGCAGCGCACCTAGTCAAGTCATATTAGATAAAATAGGAATTTTCCAGTCCAACAGATAGCTTTGAAATATTTATAGTAAATGAAAAAAAAGTAATTTTTACTAAATATTTCTTTGGTGATTTAAATGAATATGACGTTATACGATAGCAAGTGGTAGGTGAGAATTGTTTTGTTCTATCTCCAATTTTTTTAAAATCAGAAAATTAAGTTTAAAATTTCATTACCTCACTGAATCTTTAAGAAATCAACAAGATAATACTGCCGTTTGAAGAAGATTTTGCGGTTGTTTTTGGAAAAAGCTCACGGAGAAAGAACAAAATAATCCTGAAAAGCTTGAAAACAATCGAGGCTCATTTTTTCAAAAATTGGAGATAGAACAAAATAATTCTCACCTATCGAAGTGTGTAAAAATAGCTGTTGAAAACGGGGGTTCAACAGAAAATCCGAAAAAAGTTTTGAAAATGTTACTTTCGCTTACTTTTTCACTATTCTTGGTCTTCGTTTTACACTTATTGACGTCCTGTTCTTTAATTTGTTTTTCACATTTTAACAAAATGGCTGCCGAAGTTACTGCTCACTGACTATGAGCGAATGATCATTTTTCTGAATACATGGTCTTTTAAGAATTTATATGTAAAATTAATATCATTTTATGCTTTTGTAAGTTATTTTTGAGCTTATTTTTATACTTTATATGTTTACTATGAAACGCAATCTTTAATGAGAAAAACTTTTATCTGGAAATAAACAGTTTTCCTGTAAAAAAAATCCAAAAACTAGTTTTAGCAGTGAAAAGCTTAGACTTTCTCAGGTAGATTGGTGAAAAAAATTCCTCCGCTTCCTGGCATAAATATCCTTAATAGTTCTACTATTCTTTGAATGTCAGAACTTATGCTTTTTAGGTATGTTTTTGCCCATTTATGAATGATATTAAATATTTCTCTTTGTTTGACATTAAGGGAAACGATTGAAGAATTTCTTTGGTCATGAAACAAACAAGTATTCTTTGAAGCTGTAATTTCCGTATTAGCAGGTTCAACATCCTCTATAAATACATTGTATGTACGTTACATTATAACCCTATACCTTTTACTCGAAAATTGATAAGCGCCTGGGCGGTACTTAAAATTATGTAATAGAAGCGAAAGAATGTTTTTTTCTTTAAATACTTACATGTTGTTAACAAGTATAAAAAATGCTTAGAAACATTTTTTCATTCTTAAATTCTTAAGTTTTAATGTTCATATGAATAGCTTTTCCTTTCTCCCACTAAGTGAGGGTGTTTACAGTACATTTTTTCGATTGCAATAAGGATAACCAGGGCCCACGCTATGAATTTGAAAATGGAGGGGCCACATTTTATACTGATTAATTTTGAAATCGGAAATTATGAGTGAAGGCGCCACCATGATTGGCGCGGAAGGCCAGAAAATGTTTTGCAATTTTGACAACTATAGATTGGCTAACAGTGTACTGATTCCTAAACTTATAAAGATTTATACACCTAAAATAATCTTTTAATCGTTTTTTAGAGAGAACCCCTGAAGTAATTACAAATATAACAATATAACAATATAACAACAATATAACAATAGTTTACAAATCAGAATCCACAAATTTTCCAAAAATGTTTTTTCTAAATGGTTTCGAAGCAACAAATTCGTTGGCTAGATTTATCAAAGAAATGTTATCCGTAAGTTCTTTATGAAAAGAAAGCCGCCAAAGAGTTGAAACGCTTTTGGGTCATTGTTGCTCGAAGCCAAGTTTTCAATCTGCGTGCAAGAGAGAATGATCGCTCGGGTGTTGTGTACTTGTAGCTGCACCAACAAGGACTAGCTTCATCAACTTGATGATGTTTCCAAAGAGATTTCTTTCTAGTGCACCGCTTGATTTGACTATATTGTCTGTTATCTCCTCGAAATGAGCAACCTTTTCATTTTAAAATGGATAAGTGATCAGTGAGTACTGAACAAAAAAGATTTGTTTCTTCTGAAGTCCAATTTCTTGACAGGGCGCTAATTGGAGAGGGGCGCTTACAAAAACATTTTGAAAACATTTTGCTAGCTGTGAACGAGGCATTGCTTTTTATCATATAAAAGAGTAAAAACAACTGTATTTTCTATGGCAACGAAATAAGATTTGTACTTGTGACTTGTTGTTGTAGTTGTTATGAGAATATTTTTACAGGATAAAAACCTCGGTTACAAACTGCTATCAATGTCTGTCCCGCATAAAATAAAATTTAAAATAAAATATAAAGTATACAAAGTTTGACGCATTAAGAATAAGAAGTCAGAGTGGAAATTGTAAAAGAAGGGTTTGAACTAAGCTATTATGATTTGATAGGTCTTTTGGATTCGTTACATTAAATCGATTCGTTAGATGAAGATCCATTATTTAAAAATTTCTGTAGTCATACTATAGATTAATTATTTGGACAGCTTAATTAATTAACCCCGTGTGACTTGGACTATTTAACAACGTCGAAATTCCCTGTTAACAGATTGCTTGGTAAAAAAATTTATCTTAGAAAAAAAGTGACCCTGGCCTCCCCTGTAGTGTGGGCCCTGAATGCATGATAATGGCTTTTGGCTGTTCCTTTTTCAGTAGCCAAAATTTATGTGTAAAAAAAAAATTTTTACTTAGCAAAAAAGTTTTTCAGAATTTTTTATAAGCGCCTCTCAGTAATAAGTGCCCCCTCTAAACTTCAAAAGCATTTTATAACCGCCCAGGTGCTTATTAGAGAGAATACGGTAACTTTCATGTGATTTTGAAAATGTCGAGCCGCAAGCACTGGGTTACTGTTTAGGATTTCACGTCTTTCCATGTATGAGTGTTCGTTTATTTTTACTTCTGTCATTGGATTCCCTCAAGATTTTTGATGATTGTGACTAACTTATTCCAACTAAAATCGTCGGAAATCCTAGTTGTTTTACTGTTGCTGATACTTCTTGCAGAAAATGTTTCCAGTATACAAGAGGGTTCTTAATTGTGTTCAGAAAGGAATATCCTTGTTCATTGGCAGCAAATTCTTTTATTTTCTCACTGAAAATTTGACTTGACATTCCAGCAGTCAATTGATTTACACCCAATCTTCTTCATTGCAATATTTATACTACTTGTAAGTACGCAACTGTTGTAAGACATAAAGTATGTTATCTGGGTCAAACATTTTTATATAGTTCAATTAACTAAAACATTTCTCTTTACCCTATATCCAAAGTATCCTGTCGGGAAAAGACATGGAATAAGTAAGATCTTGAAATGATCATCAGTAAAGATAAAGGTCATTTTCCTTCTCCTCGAGCTATTATCAGATTTTCATTGTCGATTTGTTTAGGTATACAACTTATTAAAGCTGTTTCTGTTGGTGCTAATCTGTGCTCGTTGAAACGATATTCATGTTCTTCGTTCAATTTTGAGACCTCTTCGCCTTCGTTTTTCTGTTCTCCATCTCGTTAAGACAAAAGACTTGGTTAAATATTTTCCATGTCAATTGTTATATATGCAAAGGATTGTTGGTCAGCGCCGTAAGGTAGCTGATCTTTCAATTCCCCGTTTCTGTCAGTCAGTCCGTCCGTCCGTCCGTCCGTGTGTGTGTAATGTTGCAGGTCTTTACGCCCCAGTTAAACGCCCGCTATTGCTAACTTTCAATTTTGCAGCTTAAAACGAGAAATTTTAAGCTGAAGTAATTACTTTTAGAAGATAAGAGTGCTAGAATATGACATGTAAGTATATTACATACAAAATGTGTTCAATTTCATTACTCTTATAACTAGCATGTAGCTTTAGCTAAAAATGCCCCCGCGTTCAAGCTTTCCAATTTGTGCAGCAAGCTATACATTAAAAAAGAAAACTTTCCGCCCAAACATTTTGTAATTTAAGGATTTATGATTGATTTAGGGCTTAATGAGAGGCATACTCTAAATATATCGACAAAACCAGTCTTTCATGTATGGCAAGATACACAATATTTCAAATATAAATTGAGATCAAAGTGTCTGTATGCAGTAAAGAAAATCATATATTTTTAAGTGAAAATATTTAAGTTTCACAATACAACGAATTTAATGAGTAGTGTAATCTTGTGGCATAGTGTAGCGGTGGCTACACTAACTTGGAATATGCAAACCAAATAGATCTACTTACACAGCTGAAAATCTGCATAAAACTTTTTTGTTACTTTTCGCTATCACTTAGGCATTAGTCACACTCATGCTGATATACTTTTTAAAAAGTGTATTTAAGGCTTAACAAGTAATATCAGAAAGTATTGCTACAAACAGAAGAAATGTGTGAACTGCAACCATGGATACGTATTTTATAATCAAAATAAGATTAAGATTTGTTAAAGAAATTCTGTGAAAACCAAAAGAGAAAAAAACAAGATGCCCTTACGGGCAGAAGGATTTCTGCAAAATCAGCTGAAGTATGAAAATGGAAGACTAACAATAACATTCTTGAAACTTGAAAGATTTTGAATGATTGAACAATACAATACAACATTGACTGCTGCTCAGTGTAGACTGCCAAAGCAGGTGGGGATTGTGACACACAAAGTAAAATGAGCTTTGTTATTGAAATTTTGAAGTTAAATATGTTCAAACAGCTGGCCAAAGGTGTGCTACCAGTGAAAATTTTCATGAATAAATGATTTGAAATTATATGTTGACTCTTTTGAATGTTTGAATGAGAGCGAGAAATGTAAAAAGTACTCTTATATATAATTACATAAACAATACACAAATTACATATAAAAGAAATGTGTGACATAACAATCAACCCAAAATGACCTAATTTAATCTAACACAATAGAAGAAAAGTTTACAAAAATTCTTTTAGAAATTGGAAAAGGTTGAATGATCTTTACAAGGCATGCCGAAAGTGTAATTGATACTATGTAAAACTTTATTGCATATATACATCTGAATGACATGAATGTCATGTTTCAGAAACATTGTTTATTTTGGGTATACAACATACGATTAACAGAGGCGTAGTTAGGGTCAGTCAAAAAAAGTGGAGGAGTTCAACATTATGATATTTCTTTTCAATCTTAAGTGGCGATTACGTTACTTGCACGCTTTCCTTTTCTACCCTACATGACTAAACTCTCCTCCACAAATTTTGACTGACCTCTGGCTACGCCTCTGATTAAGTTTATATTGATCTTTTCTGATATCACACCCAGCGGGCACAAGACGTCTTTGAGACGTCTCATTTTAATCGTAAAATGGTCGTTTGGTTTTGAGATCATTTTGCGACGTCGTAGGGACGTCTGAAAACGGGACGTCGCAATTGGGATCCTTTTACGATCAATTTGGGACCTGATAAAAATTTTCAAATTTCATTCTGCAGTCACTAAACAGTATAAATCGAGTAATACTAACATGCTTATATAGAATTTACATTCGTATCGAATTCTGTTTATTGGTCGTGTGGGGGATGATTTTACGACGTTTTTGGGACGTCTTTATACAGATTAAATAACGACCTTCGAAACAATTATTAATTTAGGATCATTCTGCGACGTCTTAGAGACGTCTGAAAATGGGACGTCGCAATTGGGATCCTTTTACAATCAGTTTGGGACCTGATAAAAATTTTCAAATTTCATTCTGCAGTCATTAAACAGTATAAATCGAGTAATACTAACATGCTTATATAGAATTTACATTCGTATCGAATTCTGTTTATTGGTCGTGTGGGGGATGATTTTACGACGTTTTTGGGACGTCTTTATACAGATTAAATAACGACCTTCGAAACAATTATTAATTTAGGATCATTTTCCGACGTCGTAGAGACTTCTGAAAATGGGACGTCGCATTTGGGATCCTTTTACGATCAAATTGCGACCTGATAAAAATTTTCAAATTTCATTCTGCAGTCATTAAACAGTAAACTTTGAGTAACAACAACATACTCCACATGGAATTTACATTCGTACCGATTCTTTTTCTTGGTCGCGTAAGGGATGCTTTCACGACGTTTTTGGGACGTCTCTATACAGATTAAATTACGACCTTCGAAACAATTATTAATTTAGGATCATTTTGCGACGTCGTAGAGACGTCTGAAAACGGGACGTCGCAATTGGGATCCTTTTACGATCAATTTGGGACCTGATAAAAATTTTCAAATTTCATTCTGCAGTCACTAAACAGTATAAATCGAGTAATACTAACATGCTTATATAGAATTTACATTCGTATCGAATTCTGTTTATTGGTCGTGTGGGGGATGATTTTACGACGTTTTTGGGACGTCTTTATACAGATTAAATAACGACCTTCGAAACAATTATTAATTTAGGATCATTTTGCGACGTCGTAGAGACGTCTGAAAATGGGACGTCGCAATTGGGATCCTTTTACGATCAAATTGCGACCTGATAAAAATTTTCAAATTTCATTCGGCAGTCATTAAACAGTAAACTTTGAGTAACAACAACATACTCCATATGGAATTTACATTCGTACCGATTCTTTTTCTTGGTCGTGTAAGGGATGCTTTCACGACGTTTTTGGGACGTCTCTATACAGATTAAATTACGACCTTCGAAACAATTATTAATTTAGGATCATTTTCCGACGTCGTAGAGACTTCTGAAAATGGGACGTCGCATTTGGGATCCTTTTACGATCAAATTGCGACCTGATAAAAATTTTCAAATTTCATTCGGCAGTCATTAAACAGTAAACTTTGAGTAACAACAACATACTCCATATGGAATTTACATTCGTACCGATTCTTTTTCTTGGTCGTGTAAGGGATGCTTTCACGACGTTTTTGGGACGTCTCTATACAGATTAAATTACGACCTTCGAAAGAATTATAAATTTTCAAAAGCGATTAGTCAACAAAGATTCATCGAATAGGTTTTACTACAGTTGCATGATTTAAAGAATTTAAAATAGACCAATCACAAATACGTAAGACAAAGAGAAATTCCCGGGTTATAAAATTCACATGTGATATAGAAAGTTTCAAAAGCAAAGACTTTCTTGTAAGAAAAGGTTAATACTGTTAATAATGACACATGTAACATAAGTTTCGATAAAAGACGTTTAGATAAAACTTAGAAGAATTAATTAAACATGGCGTTTTGTCAAAGGTAAACTAGCAAAGTGTAAATGGAAAAACACCTTGAAAAGATACGATCCTGTTCGATGAAATTAACGGTGAGTTTCTGTTTTCTGAATCCATTCGGTGGGTATATTTATACATATTTATACATTCTTGTTGAACTTAGTTTCAGCATTCCAGCATCAGAAGAGCACTGTAGATGATGCTCAAAGATCTCCTGATCGATGATGAGGTTGGCGAAATTTCAAAAAGGCTAGCCGAAGGGAGTCTTAAATGTGGAAATACATGTGATTCAAAATTTTATAACTTGATGACAAATTAGTTAGTATATGTTGAACTGTAAATTGTTGCGTTGTAAACTTTTAAAAAGAATTAAAAAAGAGACATCCATTGAATTTGTATGTTTTGTTCTTTTGATGATCCCAACATAGATGGCCTATGATCCCAGGAAAAGGAAGTTGTTAATCGGACGTCTCTACGATGTCGTTACGGCCAGAGATTGAGAGACCTCGAGACGTCTCAGTGAAGATGTGATTGGGACGTTTTCTGAGGATCCCACTTCGCGACCATTTCGCGACGTCTCTACGACGTCTCTACGACGTGAATTTCATAATCCTGCGACGTCGTTACGATGTCGTTGGGATCTTATCGAGACGTCTCAGTGAAGATGTGATTGGGACGTCTTTTGAGATTCCAACTTCGCGACCATTTCGCGACGTCTTAGGGACATCTTTTCAAGACGTCTCTACGACGTCTCTACGACGTAAATTTCATAATCCTGCGACGTCGTTGGGATGTCATCGGGACGTCTCAGTGAAGATGTAATTGGGACGTCTTTTGAGATTCCCACTTCACGACCATTTTGCGACGTCTTAGGGACGTCTTGGAAAGTCGTCTCTACGACGTCTCTACGACGTAAATTTCATAATCCTGCGACGTCGTTACGACGTCGTTGGGATGTCATCGGGACGTCTCAGTGAAGATGTAATTGGGACGTCTTTTGAGATTCCCACTTCACGACCATTTTGCGACGTCTTAGGGACGTCTTGGAAAGACGTCTCTACGACGTCTTTACGACGTCTTCGTGCCCGCTGGGCAGTGATTACGTATGAAAATCACATAATGTGCTTCAAACATTTGATATGTACTTCCAATCTTCTTAATTACATGTAAACAGAATTCTCAATGTTGCAAATACAAAAAGTAATCAAAGATCTTGATCATTAAAAGTATATGCTCTATAAATTTATACCAAAATTTACCAAAATTTTGTATTGTGTTACTAATAGTACAGTATTTTGAATTTATATACAGAACATTTCAATTTGCCAGGATGATGATCAAGGCTATATTATTACAAAACAAAACGCGATTATAGAAAAAACATATCAACAAACAAATCAACGAACATAAAATAATAAATACATAATAGTTTATACTGACGCTCGATCCACACACAAGCCACATACAAACAGGAATAAATTCACAACAGATAACATGAGCAAATAAAAATGTTCAACTACAAAGAAACATATGAACTGAGACTATAAACAATACAATACGACATTAACACTACATACACAGGTCCACACAGCACGTAAAAATTGAACACCACGTAATTGTTCATTAACAATCGTGATTAGGAAGATCATTCGTAAATATTGTCAGTATAACTTAGCTAGAAAATCATCAAGCAAAAGTGGTGCAGAGCAGACAACCACTACTTAATGTTGGAGCTGAGGAGAAAAAGGTGTTAAAGTAATACAACCCAAACAAGAAACAAAAAAAATCTTTCGTATCTAGAAAGGCTTAAACATTGAAATATTTTTCCCTAATACGAACACATTTGACTCAAAAAACTTCTTAATTTGCAACTTTTTAGTTAGAAAAGAATTATTACAGTTATTATATATAAGTGTACGTACTCCTCAGAGCTTCATAAAAGCATAATTGACACTACAAAAACTTTATTGACACTACAAACACTTTAAACTATATATACCACCAGACCATTATATTTATTTACATCTGAATGAAAAATACTTACTTTATTTTGGAATAAGGTATAAATAATAATGTTAAGTGTATATACATTGATCATTTCTGATTTCAAAGTAATTACGTATCATACACATACTTCAAACATTAAAGAATTGCTAACAATCTTCCTAATTACGAATGGACTAATTGCAAACAAAAAAGTAAACAAAAATTTTGATCACGAAAAATACAAAACTGAAAGTTGAATGTTTTTTACAGGATGTGAAGTGTTTCGAATTATATATTAAAATTAGGAAGGCTGTCCATAATTAGAGACATTGATAACCTAAAAACTACTGATCACCGACAAAAAACAATACTGCACTTCAAAGCATTATACAAGCACATAAGCTTAAAATATAGCTAGAGTGAAACATTAGCTAAAGATATAAAAAGTGATGCTGAGTAGGCAGACATTTGGAGCTGAGATGGAACTTAAGCTGAGCTGTACGCATCCAGAGCTTAAAAAACATTACAGCCCACATTTGAAACAAACAATGATCTTTCTTTAGAAAAAATCTCAGACATTAATCACAAAAACAAAACATACCTTTTCATTCCCTGTTTATAAAACGAAATGAAAAATCACCATTGAATCATAATAATATAATATATGATAATAATAAATTACTGCTACAAATTTTATTCTTCATCTTCTGTTTTGGAAATGTGCATCTTCTTTAATTACACTGACTAAAGCTGCTTTGGGATCCTTTTGGTTGGTTCTTTGTTGTGAGTTTCTTCTTCGACTGAAATGCGTGACTTTGGCTTCGTGTAAACATTCGCACGAGATTTCAAAAAACCGCTAGGTTTGGACAGTAAGAAGAAGAAGAAAAAGAACAGAGCCGGTTTTAAGGTATTTCTTGCTTTCGCAGAAATCCAAAAAGTTTATAAAAATTCTTTTAGAAATTCGAAAAGGTTGAATGATCTTTACAAGGCATGCTGAAAGTGTACTTGATACTATGTAAAACTTTATTGCATATATACATCTGAATGACATGAAACATTGTTTACTTTGGGTATACAACATAGGATTAAGTTTATATTGATCTTTTCTGATATCACAATAATTACGTATGAAAATCATGTAATATGCTTTAAACATTTAATATGTATATACTTCCAATCTTCTTAATTACATACAAACAGAATTCCCAATGTTGCAAATACAAAAAATAATCAAAGATCTTGATCATTAAAAGTATATGCTCTATAAATTCATACCAAAATTTACCAAAATTTTGTATTGTGTTACTAATAGTACAGTATCTTGAATTTATACACAGAACATTACAATTTGCCAGGATGATGATCAGGGCTACATTATTACAAAACAAAATGCGATTATAGAAAAAAAAACACAAATCAACAAACATAACATAATAATAATACGTATTTTATATATACTGACGCTCGACCCACACACAAGCCACATACAAACAGGAATAAATTCACAACAGATAACATGAGCAAATAAAAACGTTCAACTACAGAGAAACATATCAACTGTGACTAACAATACAATACGACATTAACACTACACGGGTCCACGCAGCACATAAAATTGAACACAACGTAATTGTTCATTAACAATCGTGATTAGGAAGATCGTTCGTAAATGGGGGCATTGTCAGTATATCTTAGCTAAACAATTATCAAGCAAAAGTGGTGCAGAGCAGACAACCAATACGTAATGTTGAAGCTGAGGAGAAAAAGGTGTATTACAACCCAAACAAGAAACAAAAAAATTCTTTTGTATCTAGAAAGGCTTAAACATTGAAACATTTTCCCCTATTACAAACACATAGCTCTTTGACTCAAAACTTCTTAAGTTGCAACTTTTTAGTTAGAAAAGAATTATCACACTACAGTTATTATACGTACTCCCCAGAGCTTCATGAAAGCATAATTGACACTACAAAAACTTTAAACTATATATACCACCAGACCTATATTTATTAACATCTGAATGAAAAATACTTACTTTATTTTGGAATAAAGTATACAGAATAATGTTAAGTGTACATTGATCATTTCTGATTTCAAAGTAATTACGTGAGTATATCATATACATACTTCAAACATTAAAGATTGCTACCAATCTTCCTAATTACCAATGGACTAATTGCAAACAAAAAAGTGAAAAAATACAAAACATGAAAAATACAAAACTGAAAGTTGAATGTTTTTTACAGATGTGAAGTGTTTCGAATTATATATCAAAATTAGGAAGGCTGTCCATAATTAGAGACATTGATAACATAAAAACTACTGCACTTCAAAGTATTATACAAGCACAGAAGCTTAAAATATAGCTAGAGTGAAACATTAGCTAAAGATATAAAAAGTAATGCTCTGAGCAGGCAGACATTTGGAGCTGAGATGGAACTTAAGCTGAGCTGTACGCATCCTGAGCTTAAAAAACATTACAGCCCACATTTGAAACGAACATTGATCTTTTTTTAGAAAAAACCTCAGACATTAGTCACAAAAACAAAACATACCTTTTCATTCTATTTATAAAACGAAACGAAAAATCTCCATTGAATCATAATAATATAATGTAAGATAATAATGAATTACTGCTACAAATTTTTTTTTTTCGTCTTCAGTTTTGGAAATGTGCTTCTAATTATACTGACTAAAGCTGCTTTGGGATCCTTTTGGTTGGTTCTTTGTTGTGAGTTTCTTCTTCGACTGAAATGCGTGACTTTGACTTGGCTTCGTGTAAACATTCGCACGAGATTTCAAAAAACCGCTAGGTTTGGACAGCAGAAAAAAAAAAGAAAAAGATGCCTTAACAGGCAAAAGGATTTCTGCAAAATACGCTGAAGTATGAAAAATAAAAGACCATATGACATACTTGAAATTTGAAAAAGGTTACATGATTTGCAAAATAAAACATTACATTTCTAATGTACTCTCCAGGACATTTATCAAAAGATAATTGGCACTATGTGAGACTTATAATGTATACACAGCCAATAAACTGGATTACATCTGAATGAAATAAAATATTCTTTATTTTGTTAGTACGAAGTAATATTAAGGATATATTGACTCATAAACTCTCAAAGTTCTGTATTTGATACTTAATGTTAATGTGTTAATTTTCCTAGTAGCACAAAAAAGCAAGCAAATTTTGGTCATGCAAATCACATCCACATACACCAAAATCAACATACAACCGAAATCAGAAATTTCTGTTTTAGTTTGATTAGCAATACAGTATGCATTTACAAATGTTCTTGATCGAAGTTAACATTCGTATCCTGTTTATAAAAATTCTTTAGGAAATTTGAAAAATCGGTTGAATGATTTTTAAAACATAACATTGCATTTCTGATTTCGTATGCACCTCAGGACATTGCAAAAGTGCAATTGACACTATATGAAACAATAATGTATGTATACAACACCGATAAACTTACTTTATCTGAATGACATAAAACATCCTTTATTTTGGGGGTGAGAAATGATATATATTAAGCTTATATTGATCTTTTCAGATATCACAGTGATTACGTATGTAAATCATATTTTTTAAACACTACTGCCAATGTTCTTAATTACGAACAAAATTCTCAAGATTGCAAACAAAAAAAGTAAACAAATAATTTTGATCATTAAAAGTATATACTTATATATGCTGAAAGGACAGTTTTGTATTGTTACATGATGTGCAGTGTTTTGAATTTACAGACAGTTGGAAGAAGTTTTAATTTGCTATTGTGATTAGGAAAGCCATTTGTAATAAGGGGCATTGACAGTATAACTTAAAAATTGATCAAACATTGAAACATTAAAAACATTAAAACATTAACATCAAACATTAAAAGTATGTAAGTGGTGCAGAGTAGACACACATTTTTGATGTTGGAGCTGAAGAGCTGAGCTTCAGTATCCAAAGCTTAAAAAGAGCAATAACCCATATACCAAAACAAACGAAGATGTTTGTGTTTTCACTTAAAAACAAAAAAATGTATATATATGTATTTCTTCTTTTAAAATCCATTTAATATTAATCAAAGAAACTTTTGTAAATCTAAAAGGGTTTCTTCGCTGGGAGACATGACATGCATTGCACAGTGTTTTAGTTTCATGTAAACGCACGCACGAAATATACAAAAAACCGCTAGGTTTGGACAGTAAGAAGAAGAAGAAAAAGAACAGAGCCGGTTTTAATGTATTTCTTGCTTTCGCAGAAATCCAAAAACAAAGCCGGTTTTAAAGTATTTCTTGCTTTCGCAGAAATCCAACAAACTTTTTCGAAAAAATTTAAAGCGAAAAATCCACTAGAAATCATTTCAAGCGTTTCAAGCTGTGCTTCAAAATCCTTGTCGTTCCTTTTACTAAAACAACACAAAAGTAATATGAAAAATGTCTAAGCAATTTAAGTATACTACCTTCCTAAATAACATAGTATAATATAATAATAAATTAGAAAAAGATACGAAAAAACATTCTTTCTCCCACTTACGGTACCATGCTTTGAAACGGAAAAAAAGCAAAGTCAGCTAATAATTGTATACCACCGTGTAACAGCAACACGAACAGTTGGAAGATGATGAACAAATTCGAAAACTGACTTTCGCCTATCTCATGAAACTACTATGCCTCCTCGCTCGCTTACGCTCGCTGCGGGGGCAAAAAGAAGTTGTCTCTTTAAATGCGCCCTCCTTTCTCACCCAAATTCCAGTGCATTGTGGGATCGAACCAATGCCATGCTGCTTCTGCTTTAACGTTCATGGCGACTAGGAGCTGTTAATAATTATTATTGCGAAAGAATACTGCGGAATAAATTGTATTGTTGTAGTTAATTGTATCAGGTTGTAACAATTCTGAAACTACGTATCCAAATCTGAAATACGATTCTAAAAAGGAGGAAGAAAAAGAGCCAGGTAAGAGAATACATCATAATGTTAGAAGACTAACTTGTGTCTTGACTTGACCTATAAGATACATAATTTCTGATGTAGTAACTATATACCCTTAAGGATTTTTTATTAATCTGATCTATAAGATTTGATAGAAGCTTTAAATTGACCCCCATATTGTTTTATTGATATGATATGAAGTCTGACATATTGTGCTCACCGACTTAAAAAAAGGAAAAAGATGGTGAACAAAGCAGAGAAATTATTTTTCATATAATGTAAGATCGTTATGTTATCTTAAGGGAAGAAATTTTGGTGCTTTGAATCTAATCTGGCAAAATATAATACGTCATTGGCAGGAATTTAATTTGGTAGATAGATAATTACAATGCAAAAAGTTTTTAAGTTTTTCATCAACAAATGATGACAGTCGTGATCGCAAGAAGAGGATTTATAAGTTAAGGCTGCTCATGACAATTAATGCTCAAAACGTTTTTTGCTAAAGCCGCGAAAAACTTTTCAAGATATTTTGAGATAAATTAGACCTAAAATTTGGTGTGTACAGGTGCTGCATAATTATGTACTAGTTTAGCATGTTTGGTAAGTGGGAGCTTTACGAAATATTAGAATATGCTAAACTAGGAAAAGTTATGCAATGAATATTCGTATAATTTTAATTTTCAATCAATGAATATTTAGAATTTAACAATTAGAAGTTACATAAGTTATGCGCGTAAAACGATACTTACACCAAATTACACGGGATATGGCTAGTTTTTATGAAACAATTTTCTTCCTGCTGAATTTTTTTAAATAAACTGTCCACGAAACTAAATTCACGAAATCGTTGATTTTAAGGCAATATGCACTTCGGATGATTATCCACGGACTGGATTGGACCGATCGATTCGTTCCTGTTCGATCCGGTCTCCTATTTCAACTCAAACTTTCATCACAAAATATATGTACACGGTGTGTGAAAAATAATATTAACTTCTTCTTCTTAACTTGGTTTTCTTAAAATAATAAATGGAATACTCTTATGCATTGTGCATTATTGCTATCATTATCTTGTCTTTTGATTCTCTTCACTTGTTTAATCACCATTTAAGTCACGTCCTCTCTTGCTATTGCGTAATATTTTCATGTGGTCTAAGCAAGCAAGTCAAGTCCACGGACAATTATTCAAAGTGGATATTCACCTTCCGGTATTGGGTATATGTTTAGTCTCTTAAAAATAGTACACTAGGGGATTAATGGTTTCCTTAAAGTTTTTATGAATGTATTTACCCTGTTTTTAAATAATACCTATGTTTAATAGCATGAAACAAGCAATAAATTCCCACAAAAAAGTTTTTTACCATCCACAAAATTAAATTCTTGCGAAAATTAATAATTTTTTCCATCCCATCCGAAAAAAAAATTATTGTGATCAACTGTGAAATTAAATTCCCGCAAATATTTCTTCACTTAAAGGCAGATTCTTTTTGCAAAAAAGTTATCGTGAACAATTACTTACCAATACTAGTACCGTTGCTTATAAAAAAAATTGTGTAGTTGTTGTTTACTTGCATTGTACATCGTTTATTCACGCATTCGGTTTTGTTTATTAAGAGGTCTTATAAAGTCTTCAAAGATTGAAATTTATTACGGTAGCAGCGAAAGCGAATACCGTATTAAAACACCCTTGGACTACTACTACTACTACTCCTCCTCCTCCGGCCGAAACGGCAGTTTAGCCTACGATTTAGAGTATGCGAGTCCCCACTAAAAACTCAATATACATTCTAATGAACGAACGCAGCCTTTTGAATTTTCGAAGGTTTTCAATCACATACATTTAAAATACGTTTTCTTTGATATTTTATCACTTAATTGATGAAGGAATGGATATTAATCAAATAGGTCTACATAAAACTGGGACTTTTAGCTACTTTTATGGTACTGAATCAATGAACTTTGACACTTGAAAATAGATATGTTTTTCGTGTCAGTAAAGCACAGATCAGACTTTCTTATTACTTTCTACGTTTGTTAGCTATCTGTTCTGTCTTTGAACATCAAGGTTTTCAAAAATCGAGTTAAAAAAAGGCAGTTATCTGTTTGAATTCATTTTCGGTTTCAAAAAATTATAATTCAAAACATACATTTTTTTTTCGATAAAACGCGTTTTTTTTTTCTACATAAGCTCTTATAAAAAAAAACGTACGTTATAAACAGCTCATGCATGTATAATTCTTTTGTCTTCTAATAAATTAATTGCTGGTGTGTTGCGATTAGACCCTATTTACACGAGTTAGTAATTTTAAACATTATAATATCGTTTATGCCTGTTTTCCACCAGTAAGATATCTCAAGAAATAACGTTTACAGAACGTTTAAGAACTTTAAGTAAAATTTCAAATTTAAAAGTATTCTTGTGGCAAGTACTTTTGCTGCTACCGTTTTGTGCCATCTGGCTCTTGTTTTGTAATTATAGTGGAGCATCACCATCTTTTGTATTGTAAGTCTTTATTAAAAGTTTTGTAAAAGGTCAGGATTTTGGGACCGAAAAGTCATGAAAAGTCAGGATTTGGGGTTCTCTAATATGAGTGGCAACCCCAGTATTTATTTGTGGTTATTCCAATAAGTGCCTAATTTGAGGGGCAATACTTAATTGGGAGTGGTGCGTATTTCAACTGCATGTTCTAAAATTTGGCACTTATTGGAGGGCAGCACTAAAAAGAGGAAATGTGGTAAGGGATAAAAAAAAATATGAAAAGGCACTGTTTCTTTCTAAAATGAAGATTGATTCAGTATTGATGTATGCATTAAACCCTAAAGAATCATGTAAACAAAAACTAACTGCAAATATTTTGAACCAAATCTCTGGTTGAACACAACCAAATGAAAATGTATTTTTGGAAACATAACAATTACAATGAAATTGAGCTTCACCTTAGCTTTACCCATTGCAAATTCTTAAAATAGAAATCAGACTTTCTGTTCCTTGTAACTTAATATTCATGTATTTAGTGATGTGATATACATTTGAAAATCTTGTCTAACCTAAGGCTGTTTATTCTTAATTTTGAAGCCTTTAATTGTCCTATGTTCTTAGCTTTCAAAACCATAGTTTCATATTTCAACTCCAATGTCTGATGCTTCTCTGTTTGTTTAACATGTCTAAAGCCCATAGCATATTTAATTAATCCATCTTCCTCAAAATGTTTATACATTGTGCAATTAGATATAGCTGTTTTCTTTGTTACTTTTAGGAAACGACCGAACTACTTGGCACATCTTCCAATCACACCTCATTTGAGGGCCGCCTGATTTGACGGAAACGTAAGTTCACGGACGTGAACAGCCAAAACACGTCTGTATATAGGAAGTTAGGTTTCACCGGTTATCTTTCGTTTGACGACTTACCTGATAGCATACAACTCAATAGTACTGACATAATCCTTGAGAGGCATGGCGTAGTCACAGGGATTTTAAATTCAAACAGCGATAATTTCCTCTGGTTTTCATTCTGAAATTAATACCGGAGCTCTTTTCATCACAAGTGGTTTTGCTACGGCTTTGTTTCGTGCGAATCGATTTACTTACATTTTCGATTCGCATGCCCGTAATCCGACCACTGGTTTACCGGATTCTAATGGTGTGTCAGTCTTAATGAAGTTTGATTCTATCAGTGCAGCGGAGGACTATATCAAAACTTTTTATCTTGACAGACAAACAACAGACAGCGTTTATTATCAAGTACAGAGTTATGATGTGCGAATTAGTGCTGATGCTTTAGTAGAGGTTCGAAAACTTCTAAGAACTGAAAAGTGTCGTTATGAACGTAAACGCAAAGTAAAAAACCCCGCTGAAAATGAAAAAAATCAGGCAAAAGCACGGGACCACATGCAAAGTTATCGGGCTGCCATTTCCTCAGAACAAAAATCAAAAATGCTTAAAAACAATCGTAATAACATGAATAATCAACGGACTTCTTTAACTGAAGACCAGAAATCAATACAAAGGGAAACGAATCGAAAAAGTATGGAAAATAGGAGAGCTAGATTATCTGATGAACAAAAATTGGAACAAAGGGAAAAAAATAAAACAGGAAAGCAAAATCGCAGGATTGGATTATCAGATGAGCAAAAATCTGAACTCCGAGAAAAGAATCGAACAAGGTAACAAAATCGGAGAGCTGAGTTGTCGGATGCACAAAAATCTGAACTCAGAGAAAAGAATCGAACGAGGAAACAAAACCGGAGAGCTGGGTTATCGGATGAACAAATATCTGAACTCACAGAAATGAATCGAACTATACAGCAAAAGCGAAGACATTTAATATCAGATGAAATTAAGTCAGAATTGACAAAAAAAACCCGAATGTATAAGAAAAAACAACGTGCTAATCAATCTGAAGAAATTAAGTTTGAACTACGACAAAAAGATCGGGTTGATAAACAAAAGAAACGAATAGGATCGATAAATTCATTCAAGAAAGTCATCAAAGAAGGCCCTTATTATATTTGTGTTTGTTGTAACAGAACATTATATAAACAGTCAGTTCGAATCTTCGACGAGAATATTTATACTGTCAATCAAAAAGTGTTTGCCTTTCAAGTTCTCAGTTTTGACGGCAGTGAATACATTTGTCAAACATGCCATCTAAAGTTAATAAAAGGAAAACTTACCTGCCAAGCTGTAATTAACGACCTGGAAGTGTTTGAGCTGCCTGATATTTCTAATGATGTTCGCAAACTTGAAAAAATGATTATTTCGAAAAAATTGCTATTTAAAAAGATTGCTATCATTACTATCTCCTAAAATGAAAGGGGCTATTTATAACGTCCCAATACAAGCCAAGGACATTTGTAATATTTTGCCAAGAGAATTAGATAACAATGACATAGTCCAAGTTGCTTTGAAGAAGAAAATGTCATTTAAATGAAATGTTTTCTTTGAAGCTGTAAGACCCGATGTTGTTAGAGGAATCTTGATGTATTTAAAACAAAATAATGCATTGTATTCTAACATTGAAATAAACATAGAAAATGTGCCTCGTTGTTGGATCGGAGAAATAAACAATACATTTGAAGATGATGTCCACTTTGTAAACGAAAGTCAAATTCGGCATGTCAAACAAGGAGACGAGGAAGAAGACATGAATCCTTTAGATGAATTTCGACTGGCTGTTTCTGAAACTGCGTACGTACCTGAGCTTGCATACGAAATTAGAGATGATGCAAACGTAACTATTGCACCAGGAGAAAATAAAGAACCTTTGGGTTTAATCTGTGATGATGACTGCGAACTACTTGCGCACCCATGGTTGTTTCCGACAGGAAAGTTTGGATATACACATGACAGAAAAGAAAAATTGAGGCCCTGTAAATATTTCAACCAAAGATTATTAAATTATAAACAAAAGTTTGCTTCGGACTCGGATTATATATTTTTTGCTCAATCACTAATGCAACATTTGAATTTAAACAGATCTCTCAACATTGCTATGAAAAAAATAAAATCTGACGGATTGACAGCAGGTCAAATCTCCCAAAATTTCAAAGAAAAAATTGGAGAGCTAATAGCTAGTGACGAAGCATTTAATTTCATGAACACTTTAAAAGGAACTGCTACATATTGGAAAAGATTTCTCTTTGAAGTTCTAGCCATGGTCAAACAGCTGGGATTGCCAACTTATTTTATGACACTATCTTGTGCAGATCTTAGATGGAATGAGTTAGTTGAAATTAT
This sequence comes from Turritopsis dohrnii, assembly GCA_027922465.2. Taxonomy (NCBI): domain Eukaryota; kingdom Metazoa; phylum Cnidaria; class Hydrozoa; order Anthoathecata; family Oceaniidae; genus Turritopsis; species Turritopsis dohrnii. The sequence goes on from BQMF02000286.1 coordinate 223,111, forward strand.
AGGGAAATTAAACGGTATGAATCTAACGGCAGAAGAAATTGAAAATTTGAACTATTTTGAAAAAACAAACATTCTGAATAGCAACCCGGTGCTCTTAGCCCGACATTTTCAATTTCGAGTGGAAAATTTTTTTAAACATATAGTTCTGAACGGCCCTTTTGGGAAAGTTATTCATTTTGCTATTCGGGTTGAATTCCAAGTGCGAGGTAGTCCCCATGTTCATTGTTTATTATGGGTAGAAAATGCACCTACATTGAGTGAAAAAAGTAAAGACGAGTATGTTGAGTTTGTAGATAATATTATTAAATGTGAACTACCTGAACAGCAAAGCAATAATGAGTTGTTTCGCTTGGTAAAAACATATCAAACACATAGTCACTCCAGATCTTGTCGGAAGTATAAGAATATTGAATGTAGATATTCGTTTGGTAAATTTTTCACAAACAGAACGCGTTTAGCTAAACCAATCTCTGACGAAGTCCTTATGGAAGAGAAAATTAGAATGCTTCAAGCACGACATGAAGTATTAGATAAAGTTCAAAAATATGTCAATGAAAAATTAAATCCGAAATATCGCAATATGTATGACCCTACAAAAGAGAGCTACGACCCACCTAAATCCATTGAAAAGATATTACAGGAATTACATATTGAAGAAGCAAGTTATTATCGTTCACTAGAAATATCACCTGATAGCAGTTATCAGATCCATTTTAAACGATCTCCTGGTTATTGTTTTATAAATAATTATTTCGAGGATGGCTTACTTGCATGGGAAGCAAACATTGACATACAACCTGTTTTAGATTATTGCAAAGCTGTAGCTTACATGTGCGCATATCTGTCCAAATCAGAGGATGAATCTACAGAAGCAATGAAACAAGCAGCTAAAGAAGCACATGAAACAGGACAAACTGCTTATGAGAAAATGAAATCAGTATCCAAGGCTTATAGAACTCACAGAGAAATGTCAATCCTAGAAGCAGTTTCAATTGTTTTGCCAGAAATTTGGTTACGTAAAACATGTGCCGCAGTAACCTTTGCAAATAGGAATCTTCCTGAAAACCATTACCGAGTTTGTCGGAGCGAAGAAGAAATAGCAAATATGCCTGATAACGAGACTAACATTTTCAAAAGAAATATGTTAGACCGTTACATGGACAGACCAAACTTATCTTTTAAGAAAGGAAAATACGCCATGATGGATGATGGATGTTTTGCCGAATTTCTCTCTAGTTATGTATTAGATGTAAGAGTTACTGATGAAGACGAAAATGACTGCCAACCAGAAGTTCTTGAAGATTAATTGTGCAATGAAAAAGACACCCGCTTGCCGACTACTGTCCCACTTATGTCATCAAAAGAGCGCATTAAATTGCGGAAAACTAAATGTGTATTAAGATACCATGTACCTAACAAAATAACGAAGCCAGAGGCCTATGCTCATCATATGCTGTTCATGTTTTACCCTTTCCGAAATGAAACTGAATTAAAGGCTACTGCATCTGGAACATATACAGAAAAAATATCAGATCCAGAGGTTTTAGACGTCATCAACACTAACAAACAGATTTGTGAACCTTACGGTGAAATAGTCGACAGTGCATTTCTTCATTTCAATGCAAACAATACTAATGGCTTGGATGCAGCTGGAGAACAAGAAAACGATTCTGTAAGAGATGAACTGGAACAAAATGGAAACGAAGATGAGGAAGTTGATGATTTTCCTGAAGAAAATATTTGTGGGGCGCCAGCTTGTACACCAATTACAATTTCTAATGATGAAATGAATGAAAAAAATACGTTCTTTAAACAAAAAACAGAGAGAGAGATATTTAACTACATTAATAAATGGGTGAGAACTGCAATGAAATCTTTGCAAAACAAGGAAACACCAAAACAAGAACCTTTTCAAATTTTCATTATTGCGAGTGTTGGATGCGGAAAACCACATCTACTAACAACTATCAAAATGTACTTACATACAGCTCTGTCTTATGGTTCAGGTGAACACAACAAAGAGAGAATGTTAATGTTAGCACCAACTGGAGTTGCAGCTGTGAATATTGATGGTTCAACTATCCATTCAGCGTTAGGGATATTACCAGATCGAACGAGTGGTAAATGTGTTTCAAAATTAAGCGACAAAAAAAGAAGCTCGCTTAGACAAAAGTATAGTGAAGTTAAAGTTATAATAATGGATGAAATTTCGATGGTGTCACACAAGCTACTTCTGTATATTCATCAAAGATTACGTGAAATATTTGGTTGCACTGAAGATCTTCCATTTGCATGAATATCAATTATTGCCTGTGGTGACTTTTATCAATTACCACCAATTCAACAAAAACCTGTTTTTGCGGAATTTAATGATCATATGTTGAATATCTTTCACTGTTGGCGATATTTCAAAATTGCTGAACTTACTGAAGTCTTGAGACAACGAGGTGATCAAACATTCATTGATCTATTAAACAACATCAGGTTAGGATTACTAACAGACAGCAGTGGCGGATTTAGAGGTATGTCGAAATTTGTGTAGGAGAGTGTTAGCAATCTAACCATAAAAGAAAAGCGTTCAAATAATCCCATTGGTAATATAAATTGAATTCACAAATTATGTTAATGCTCTCCTACACAAATTTCGACATACCTCTAGATCCGCCACTGGACAGAGATAAAGAAATACTACAGTCGAAAAGAATTGAAATAGATGAGCCAAACTATCCAAATGATGCTATTCATATTTGGGCTGAGAATGCTTTAGTTCAGGGGCGGATCCAAGGGTGGTCAGATTGGTCGACCGACCTGGTAAAATCAAATCAAATCAAAAATTTTAAACGAGCGCAATTTAGTTCTTTAGCTGTTGCACGCGCCGTGCCGATCAAATCTTCACGGGAATTAGCCTTGAGAAGTGATACGTCATGAAACACAGTCCATACTTTTTGATCACTCATTTTTCGATAGTCTCAGATCAATAAATGATTTTTCCGGCTGAATTAAACTTTGGAAATCGTACATAAGCGAGTAGGCTAAGGACCATGTTGCCCACTTTGAGTTTCCGAAGCCACTGCATTTTAACGCATTCCATTGGCTTAAAATCTTGAGAACAATAGATTGCTAAACAATTGACCTATCAAGCCTCGGTTAAAATTTCACTTGTAGTTTTGGATAAGTGACTTTTTGACCGTGTGTTTTTGGACCGATTGGTGCTTTGTCTTCCAGACTATAGTTTTTGCAAATAGGTCAAGCTTATCGCCCTCCCTCGTGCAGTGAATTCTTAATCGAAGTAGGTTTGGAAGGTGAAAGCTGCGTTTGATAGCAATGATTGTTATATATAAGCGATTTACGAAGATTTGATAACAAAGTTGTCGGCACAGATGAGTCACAATGTTTTGATTATTTAGGATTGTGGAAATCTGGCGAACTTTGCCAGTTTAAACAAGTCTTTTTTTGATGTACAATGTGCATCGAAATTTTTACCAGTTGAGCAGAGGTTGATGGCTAAGGTAAAGGATTTGTTTAATTTGAATAGAATAATTTGATTTTGTGTATGATGTATTTGATTTTTTTTATCTGTTTTGATAAAGGAATTTGTGGTTTCTTTTCATTTCTAAAATTAAAGATGGCTGGTTGTTTATTATTTCAGTTCGGATACAACAGGATGTAAATTGACTTTTCAGATGCTCTTGTTGGTGACAATTTATTTGATGATGTGAGAATTTTATTGTGCTTGGAGTTACTTCTTAATTCATCACACTATGCGTTACATATCGAGTTTCGAGTAAACTTTTTCTGAAAAGCAACAACATCAACAAGAGGTGAGATTCTTTTAGAAGTTTTCGAACCGTTCTTGACTGTTCTTTATCTGTTAACGATCATAACTATCCTTTTCATGAATGTATATATGTAAAGTTGTTGCATGTAAAAAGCTGTTTATTAGGCATGTTGTATTCATATTGGGTTGGTTTAATGTTGTTAGATTGGAGACTTTCTTCAATATATTAACTGAAATAATACAGGGTGTTGTACCTGACTGTCTCTCTTCTGCTCTTTCCTGCAGATGTCTATGGGAGAGTCTTTTTACTCCAAGAACTTAAACTACATCAACTGGGAAAATTAGACTGCTGTATACTCTTCATGGTATTTCACTTAAGACTTGGGGGGGGGGGGGGGGGGGGGGGGGGGGCATTACAACCTGTTCTGTTTAATTTTATTTGTTATATGTGTTTGTATCCCTAAAAACTTGTGTAATGGGATAAAATTCAAAATTCAGGTAGACAATGAAACATGTAAACATATCGTTTCAGGCATACGACAATAAAATGCTAGGTAAAGTTTAAATAATTTTTCTGAGATCGAAAAGATATTTTATTTCATTTCATTATATTTCCAGAGGTCATCATCAGATTAATTTTTGATCTCAGTTAGAAAAAACGTTTAAGCTTCTGGTAACATTCATTACATTAAAAACTTGTAATCCTGCTAAATTACCTTCATGTTCCAGTGTTTGTAGTAGTTCTGCTGAAAAATTTGAAGTTATTCTTTTTTATATTTCAAACCAAATATGGTTATTATTATTTCTTCAACTGACATGACTGTTATGCTTTCAAACCAAAAAATTATAATAGTTTTCCCAAAACAGATATTTTTAATATGCATGGTTTGATTTGTTTTCGTAGTTTATATAATATTCTCTATCCTTGGATGTACCTTTTTGTCTCCCTTGTGTATTGTTTGTTCTGGAAGGTTAAATTTTGTTGTTCACAGATAACTTTCATAATCATAACCATATAGTTATTAATTTTTGTTAAGAATAACTCAGGTAAATAAGTAAGCATTCAATGGAGGTATCTGTGAAAGCGGTTATGGAGCATAGACTTTATTTGAGTTACTAACCTTAATGCTATAAGTTCAGAAGATCGATTTACCATTACCCTAGCCTTAAGATACATATTGGATATGCATCATATAAATTGATCTCATATTTACACATCATAAATTTTTTGCAAGGTTCCTTGGATATTTTACTTTTTTTAATTCTTGTTACAAACTATCAACTTAATTCTGGCTGTAAAAGACTAGTTATGGTGTATTCATAAACTGTACATTGAAACAAATTGTACTTGATAATAGAAGAATGAGAATTAAATTTACATTGTCTAACAGTGTACCCCATTTTGGAGTTCATCTGTATGAATTGATCATGATTTTCCTTTTCATTTTATGTAAAATATTGAAAACTAACATTTAAACGTGAGAGGCCAAATATGATTAGCATCTCTGAGGATATGACTTGTTTATTTAAGTGTGGCTATGTGTAATGACAATGTGGTGTTAATATTTATCAATCTTGATATTGTGCTGTCCACAACTGGTAATTACACTATTGCATTAACCTAGTTGTGCTCATGACGCCTCATATTGGCAGAAACAGCGCTGTTTTCCATGCCATTGTTCATTATTTCTATGAAAATATATTTCCTTTTATAGGTTTGGTCGTGGAGAAATCTAATGTTCTGCTTTCTTCATTTGCATAAAGAGGAAAATGTGAAAATGAAAATAAAACAACATCGAACCATCTATATTATTACGATTTGTAGTTTGTTTTTATTCAAGAGAAATTGAAATTTCCACTTCGTTTTTTTACCCTCGAAATAGCACGAAATAGCGTTTTTAGACGATTCAGACTCGAAAATTTTCTTTGCCCCCCCAACCATGGTGGGGGGCGAGGTTTAGGCATTCACTATTTTAATTTGAACATTCGGACCTGGTAGAAAAAAATCCTAGATCCGCCCCTGTAGTTAATAAACATAACCAGAGAAAATTACGAGAACTAACAGGTTTCGAGTACGAAATTGAAGCCATCGATAAGTTGCCTGAGAATATTGCAGTAAGTGTTCTTGAAAAGGTGTATCAGCGAAGTCAAATGGATACTGGTGGATTAGCTCAAAAACTTTCATTAAAGATAAAAGCAAAAGTAATGCTAACATCAAATCTTGACGTCGAAGATAAACTGTGTAATGGTCAAATAGGAAAAGTTGAACATCTGAAGTTTGATCAAAGAGGTAGAATAGCTACTATATATCTGAAAATGGATGATAAAGATATAGGGGTAAAAGCCACTAATGGTGATCATTTTGGAAGAGCTCACAACTTAGTCCCAATCAACAGAGTTGAAAAGGAAATAAAAATAAGGAAAAATAGTTTATCATCACCAGTAATAAAAAGGCTTCAATTTCCATTAGTTCTTTCATGGGCTTGTACAGTACATAAAGTTCAAGGTAAAACATTCCCAAAAATAATATTCAGTTTGGTTTTATAATAAAACCAAAAATCACGCATGCGCAGTGAAACACCCGGATAACATAACCTAGGTGAGCCATAATTGGGCAAACTTCATCAAAGTCTTCACAACGTAATTTTTCAGTGCTATCAGGTGGCTCCGTGATAAGCCTGGAATTTTCACATGCGCAGTAAGAGACTGTCAATGAAAGAAAAATGGGTCATAAAGAGGCGGAACGCATAAACGTCTTCATCAATTAGTTTTGTAGGGGCTGTTAAGTAGCCATTAAATGAAACCAAAAAAAGCTCATGCGCAGTAGAAATATACTTGTATGAGCCGTACTAAGTTAAAACGCACGAAGGTCTTAACTGGGACATAGGGTGTTATAGCCTTAAGTGAAGCACGCAGTTAACATATTGTCACTTTTTAATTAAATATTTCATTTCTAACCGACTCTTAGTTTGTGAGAAGAAGGTGAACTCTTGTATGTGTGACGTCAATTGAATATATACATTCAAAGAAAGACTTCTTGTGTTTTGTTGCCAGTACAGAAAAAACATGTATATTTACATAAACTTTACTTTTCTTGTCATAATTCTACCCAAATGTTTTCACTGTGCATGCGCAAAATTGGCATCTATTACAAGGTCACTTCATAACACCTGGAATATTATATGATGAAAACCTTGATGTGTTTTGCCTAATTATGTCTCATTTACCTCATACTAGCATATTTCTACTGCGCATGCGCAATTTTTGTTTATCACATGGCCACCTGATAGCCTTTGAAAAGTTACCTGATGAAAACGTTCATGTGTTTTGCCTAATTATGACTGATTTTACTTGTACTTACATTCTGTAAATGTGCATACGCAAATTACAGGCTTATTATGCCGCCACCTGATAGCCCTGGAAAAATTACTTGGCAAAAACCTTACTGTGTTTTTTCTTATTACGGCTCATTCAGCTCATATGAGCGTCTTTTTACTGCGCATGCGCGATTTTAGTTTTAATTATGTAGCCACATCAGGTGGCTACATAATTAAAACTCTTGAAAAGTTACCTGGTGAAGACCTTCACGTGTTTGGCCTAATTATGGCTCATTCCAAACTTAAAGGTGTTTACTACATTTACTACATTTGACGGAGTTACTACATTTGTCGTAGATTTTTACTACATTTTTTTTTTTTTTTTTTTTTAGAGGCGGGCGTTACTACATTTGACGGAGAGTTTTACTACATTTAACGGAGTTACTACATGTTGTCGTAGAAAATTTACTACATTTGACGGAGTTACTACATTTGACGGTGTAGCAGCATACACAAGAAAACAAAACCTTTTTAGTAACCTACCTAATAGCCATTGATTTATAATCAGCTGGTAGCTGAAAATTTGGATGCAACTTAAGACATCAAGAAGAATAAGTTCACTTACAAGAGGAGCATAAACAGCACAATTCACTATAGGACTATTCCCAATGGATATCTATTTGTAGAGTCTGAACTCTAAATTAACTACAGTGTGTCCCAGAGAATTTCGGTCTGAGATTTTAACAGCCTATAACTTTTTACACATACATCAGATTTCAGCGATTTTTATACCATTCGATAGGATTTTCTTCAAAAATTTTAAAAACAGATATTTTGTTCTCCAAAATGTTATATTTTGGAAGCAATTAAGGATTTTGCCATGAAAAAATGTAATTATCTTCTTAATGGTTAATTAACACATTTAGCAAAAAGAACTATCAAAGGTCATTACCAAAAACAATAAATAGTAAAGCAGTTGTTAAACACACAAATAATTAAAAATAAAAATTTTAAGCTGTCTCGACATGTCCCCCGTTTCTCTGAAGACAGCGATGTGCTCTTACTGTCATTTCGTGAAAAGAACGAGAAATAAAATTTTGGTTTTGTCGAAGATCATTTGTTGCGTCAACAATTTTTCTTCTTAACTCTGGTAAATTCTGGATCTCAGTGGAGAAAACGTTTTGTTTTAAGTAGCCCCACGGAAAAAAGTCACAAGGGGTTAAGTCTGGGGATCTGGGAGGCCATTCGATGCCATGATGCAACGCCACAACTCGATCTTCAAACTTCTATGGTTCTGTGGGAGGGTGCATCATCTTGAATCCACCAGACACCGTCAAACGTTAACCCAAACTGATGATAAATTCTTGCTATAGCAGGAAAGACAAACCGTAACAACATTTCACCGTAGGTACGACCATTAACATTCCGATTGAAAAAATATGGTCCAATCATTTCTCCATTTCCACAAAGCCCAATCCAAACGTGAAGCTTATCCCGTGAATGATGCCTTTCAAACTTGAAATCTGGAGGGTTACCTTTCGGTGCATAGCATCGAACATTTTGCGTGCTGACATGACCATTCAAAGAAAACATGGCTTCATCCCCAACAACGAGCTTGCTCAGAAATCTATTATTGCGTGCATGATGTATAAACCAACGACAGAATGTTAACCGTCGACCATAATCTGTTGCTTCCAGCTTTTGCACTTCTTGGATCCTGTACGGATGCCACTGCAAAATCATTTTTTATGATGCGATTAAAACTTGGCGAAAAGCTTGGCGAAATTGCTCCTGGACAGCAACATAACTCCTTGTTTCGTGGTATTTTTTTACAACAAAAATACGTTGTTCTTTCGTAAGCTGAGGCATGATATTTTATCTCGTGAAAAGCACTTTTAGAGCCAAATTTAGTTCTTCTAAAGCCAAATTAATTCCCTAGCCATTGTTCATACGATTTAACCCCCGTATCACAATTTTTAATTTTGTGATGAGATATTAATTTTAGTGTGTTCGATAACACCGCGACAAGTTTTTAATAAACAAAAGAACAATTGCACGTGAAAACATATTTTTATTAACCATTAAGGAATTAATGACCGTAACGGTTTAAAGAAAACTTATTTACTCCGAAGGTTTTGGACTAAATTATTTGTAATATACATTTTTGGAATCCCTGGATAAAATCCTATCGAATGGTATAAAAATCGCTGAAATCTGATATATGTGTGAAAAGTTATAGGCTGTTAAAATCTCTGACCGAAATTCTCTGGGACACACTGTATAAACCTTCACGGTTTAAGCAACTTAAATAATGTGTTATGTCTTTATTTTTTTATCAAAGACCCGAAAATGAAAACTAAGCAAGATTCTGATGGAAGAAAAGAAGAGGATTGACATGTCTCCCCTAGATAAGAATAAGAAGAAAGATAGTCAGATTCTAGGTGAGAATACTCCACTATCAAGTACAGAAAAATTTTTATCCCTGCTATTTGCTTTCTTGTTATGCGCAATTTAGATTGAAGATTGTCAATACTTTGGAAAACATGATGTGTTTTCCAAAGTGGCTTTCAAAATTGTTATAGAGCGAATGTCAATGAACGTTTCTCTGTAAATTATAACGATTATTGAAAGAAAGGATTTTGCACGGCAAAAACTAATATTCTTAGTTAGAATTATTCAAGAAAATATTTCTTGTTTTCAGTAAAGTTTTACTTGAAATAAGAAAATTAAGAAGTATTTATTCTTAACCAGAAAATTTTTAAAATAAGAATATTATTCCTACCAAGGAAATGATATTCTAAAAATAAGATTTTTTTGCTTAAGTTGAATTTTTTTTCTTATTGAGAAAACAAAATTCTGAAAATAAGATTTTTTTGCTTAAAAACAAGTGCGTTCAAAGATTGATGTGCGTTCAAAGATTGATGTGCGTTCATGGATTGATGTGCGTTCAAAGATTGATGCGCGTTCAAAGATTGATGTGTTCAAAGACCAGTCATGCATTAAAGAAACATATTCTTACCTTAGAGGAAGAAAATTTCGCGAGAATTTATTTTCGCGAATTTAGAAACATCAAAATTCGTGCAACTTTCTCACGCGATATCTCGGCACTCGTTGGTAGTACAGAAACGATCCCATACATTTTTTTCATCAGTTTTTCGAGCTTTATGAGATGGATACACTATCCGTTCACTATTCCGAGATCAAATTTTTCGTCACCCCCACCACGTGTTAAAACATTTACTGACAATGGAGAAATTAGAATACATAATGATTGTTTAGCTTGGACACTGAATATTGTAAATATTTAACTCCATCGGCACTCACAAGAAATTAAAAAGTCAGCTATTGGATACAATTAGGAATTTCCCATTCTAATGAATTGAGTGTGATAAAAACGATTTAGATTTTCACTTTTGCGAGAATTTAAATTTGTGAATTTGAAAAAATGGAGTATTTAGTGAGAATATAATTTCGCGAATTTGCCTCAAATTCGCGAAACTTGCAAAATTTTCTTCACGCGATAATTACTTCCCCTAAAGATTCCTGCAAAGATGTCTCAAAAAGTTAAACTTGTTATAACAAACTTTAATTAAAAGAAATCTAATCAGATTCAAGTTGACCATTGAGACTTTCATCGCACGCAGCTAATAGACAATCTCTGCTATGTGATAGCGTAGTGGGATTTCTCCAATTTGACGCGACCGAAGAAAAATTATTTTCCGCTCCGCACTGAACATCAAGTGAAAACAAAGCCCATTAAATCTCTTGAGTGTGTAGTATAGGCCTTTATAATTATTTCTTGAACGATGTTTTTTTTTTCACGGCGATGATTACCATTGTTCAACATCTCTTCTCTGTTTTATAAAATATTTTAGTATTTCTCGTGGTTTGGTTGAGTATGGATGTATATTTTGTAAACCAGACAGGTCTGTTTATTTATTGCGTCTGAAATTAGGAAGAGTGTCCGAAGTTAGGAAGAATGAAGGTATGGGTCAAAACGAAAACCGCTGATGAGTTAAAAGTGTAAATGCTTTTTATGCTTTCAAGCCTGATCTGAGACCAATCTTCCATTTTTACTCTTTCATTTCATTTACTCCTTCAACTTAGTGGTCACCTGGCCAGTCAATGTTAAAATTACTCACCTCTGTATAATTGTGTTTAGCAAAACAAAATGAAACAACAGATGATAACACATTGGAAGAGGAAAACTGTGAAAGTCCATGTATGTGTATAGTTATGTGTTTTGTTACTTATTTATGTAATTGCAAATTTGTTGACATTTACTAATTTCATTTTCATCTTAGCACCATTATGTGACATTATTATGGAACGGCACTACAGTGCTCTTTTGAAAGAATGCAAAAAAACACACCCGAATCCTGAAGTTGTCAGTTTTTATCTGAACAAAAAATTCAATAACAGAAGAAGATGGATCAAAGAAATCCCTATTGAAACAAGAGTGCAGTAAGTGTTTGCTGCATATCCATGTTTCAAAAACCCTGTGGAGGTAAATGCATCTCCTTAATATTGATAATGAATGCCTTATATACATGTTCTGGCTTAGTATGGTGAAAATAGTAAAGATGATTTGGACTTCAACAGAAATTATAATTGTAATTATATTTCTATTGTTTTTTCAGGTCGTGCTAGAAGTCCAAAGGATTTTAAAAGTTGATTCAAGACCTGTGATGTACTTGAAAGACGCCATTATCAAATTTCGTGATGAAATTGATACATTGGTATACTTCGGAATGTCTAAAGGCATTGCTCCACCCAAAAAAACCTAATAAAAGTATGTATCATGACATTTCACAAATTATCAAGTCTACTTGGGTCTAAGAATGTCAACTGTAGTTTTATTGAAATCATGAAATACGTTTAACTTTAACTTGATTTATATATTCTATATTGCAGATGATAAAATAATCCACATTCTGAATAATTTGCAAATGATGTTTCCACCATTCAAGAAGCAAAAGAAGTTGTGTTCCATAATCCATGAACTTCAGGTTAGTTTTAAAAGTTTAATCATAGTTGTAGTTGATTTAAATTCATTCATAGCTATAGAATATTTTCTTTTTACAGAGTCACGAAGATCCAGAACTGTTTATTAAGAAAAACGGAGGTTCGCCTGCAATTATTTTTCACAACGAATACGTCTATTTGATGGCAAATCAATGTATTATCTGTCAATCATCCATTGATGTCCTGGACGAAGCGGTTTTGGGATTTCTTGGAATATTTTACCTGCTGGATATCGATTATCCCATTTCCAGTCAACCAGCCTTATACATACTCCAAAATCTACTATTTGACGATAACAGTGTGCCGTTGCATCTGATGCAACTATATAACAGATGCAATTCCGAATATTACGTTTATAAGAACTAGCATCTAACCTAACTTACTTGTATATATGCTTGTGTTGTGTTAATATCAACGGTTGAACAATCCTCGTTGTTTTAATTTAATCACCATTATCCCATTTAATTTAAAAGCTGAATAAGCTTTTCCTTCTTATTTCAAGTATATTTGGACTAATTCAGTTAAAATCTATTTGTTTTAAGCAAAATAGACTTATTTCAAGAATATAAATAATCTAAGCTAGATTTTTTTGCTTGCTCTTCGGACAAGCAAATATTTTGAAAATTGAAGAGTTTGAATCAACCGACTCATAGATTCTTTTTTTGTTTTGCATCCAGTTTGACGGCGTGTGTTTAGGAATGTTATAGTTCCTAGCTCTTGCAGCACAAGAATTACCTTTTATTGACTTCTTTAAGTATTTTCTACATTTCAGTTTGTGATTTGGTGGCAAGTTTTCTCTTATTAAAGATCTGTGACATCATGAATGTACAACTTCAAAATGTGTACAAGCTTGTTAAACCGACAAATGTAGTAAACACCTTTATGGTTGAAATAAGCCATAATTAGGCCAAACACGTGAAGATCTTCACCAGGTAACTTTTCAAGGGCTATCAGGTGGCCATATAATAAAACCCAAAATCGTGCATGCTCAGTAAAAAAGACTTTTATATGAGCTAAATGAGCCATAATTAGGAAAAAACACATTAAGGTCTTCGCCAAGTAATATTTTCATTGCTACCAGGTGGCTGTGTAGTAAGCCTGGAATTTGCGCAAGATAATACAAGCAAAATCAGTCATAATTAGGAAAAAAACATGAACGTCGTCATTAAGTAGCTTTTGTAAGGGTTGTGAAGTGTCCATATAATAAAACCCAAAGTTGCGCAAGCGCAGTAAAACATAAATAAGTCATAATTAGGCATAACTCATCAAGGTCTTCATTAGATCATTTTTCAAGTGTTATCAAGTGGCCATATAGTAGAACCAAAGTTTGCGCATGCGTAGTCATTTTGGGCACATCATTACATCATTAAGGTTGTGGTAAATATCATAAGTGCATACATGTTTTCATTGTATACGCTAGGCAGGCGTAAATGCTGTACAATCTTGGTTTGCTGTTTTGAACTAAACAGTCCCATTACCTGCATTCCTACTGTACTACAAAAAATACAGTACCACCGATATAAATATGAAATGTTTGTTTGGTGTATATTGTGATGTCTAAAGAGGAAGCATAAGATATTTCCTGGAACAGTAATGCATGACGGTAGTTGTGTGAATATGAGTAAAAGAAGGATATCTTATTAGACAAATGAACTGCACTGTGAAAATTTTCCGGCGAATCCGTCTAGTGGAAATCCTATTTAAAATGTCAGCATTAAGTTTGTGTCAGCTTTGTAAATATCTTATGCATTTGTCTAACTCTGAAGATCTGTTACTTCTTTGCAAACATTGCTACATTCACTAAATTGCATTTTTTGTCTCCTTAAATGTTCAACATTTTTATGAAGAGGCAGTATAAAAATACAATCCAATGATGTTTAACGATGATAACTAAAGAAGTAAAGATGTTTGAGATACTTTTCGGATATCCTGCATTGAATGATGTTGTAGCGTGAGGAATGATCTTATGCAAAATAGATGTGACCTTACTTTTACTTCAACAGGTTCGCATAATTGGTATTTTTTATGTTAGTGCGTCCACAGTGTGAACATATTGCATTCCAAAACAGATCTCATAGAATAACCACCTGGCTTAGTCTCGTTGTCAGAAATATCCCGTTGTACCCAATAACAATTACAGCTTATCTAATCGGGAGGAGCACATATATTTATCATATAACTTTAAATATTTAAATGATATAGTGAGGGAAAACGTCCTTCTCTGATAGTATATGATACAGAGAACCAACATATGCTTTTAGTAAGAACTTCTTTTCAGGGTTAATCCCACTAGCTTACATTGCCCTACTTCTAACTGCGCACTCGTACTTTCAATTCTTTGGAGTATTTTTCCTTTTGACATTTCAATTTTCAACTCTCAATATCAGACTCTCAACTGTTTTTACTTTTTGTTGTTTTTTAATAGTAGCTCCACATCAGTGCTTGACAGTGTGTTCTATATATGTATATTGTATATTTATGATATGTATATATTTCACACCTTCTTTACCTCATAAATTTAGTAATAACAACGATAATAACAATAATAATTCTTTTTTGGCGCCAAAATAATACATAAAACAATTGTTGTGCCTAGAAATGTAATAAAAAGCTGGTTTTGTAATACCTGCCTAGATTTGTAATAAAAACGGCTCAAAATGTAATAAAAAAGCTGCCGTGTTTTGTAATAAAATGTTGGCTCAAAATGTAATAAAACAGCTGCCTAGATTTGTAATAAAATCGGCTGATTTTGTAATAACGAACAAAATAGGGCAATTTAGGCCAAATTTTGACCAAATTTTAAAAGTTCTTCAATTTTCGTAAAAATTTGCTCAAGATATAAAAAAAAGGTGCTGATTTCGAATTTGACATTCATTTTGCCAGTTTGACAAAAATTGGGCAATTTAAGCCCAATTTGGACCAAATTTTGAAAGTTCTTCAAATTTCGTAAAAATTTGCTCAAGATATAATAAAAAGGTGCTGATTTCGCATTTGACATTCATTTTTCCAGTTTGACAAAAATTGGGCAAATCGGCCCAATTTGGACCAAATTTTGAAAGTTCTTTAATTTTCGTAAAACTTTGCGTAAAGAACAATTGGAAGATGCTGATTTCGAATTTGACATTCATTATTTCAAATTTAACAAAATTAGGCAAATTTGACCCAATTGTAACCAAATTTTGAAAGTTCTTTAATTTTCGTAAAAATTTGCACAAAGCAATTGGAAGATGTTGATTTCGAACTTGACAGTCATTATTTAAAATAACGTTAGTCTTTTTCTACAAACAAAATTGGGCATAAAAACAGTATAATTTCAAAACTTATAAATAAATTGCAAAATCTTTACTTTACTTTTTTAAGAATCATAAGGCTCATTTCGGCTAAACTTTAAGAATATTTTAGAACCATTCGTAGGCTCAGATTTTATCAGGCCAATATATTTGGATTTCTGCGTAAGCAAGAAATACTTTACGATCGTCCGTGTTTTTCTGTTTTCATCTTACTGTCCAAACCTACGCATTTTTGTTTCTTAAATTTCATTGGTTCATAAAAAAGCCGTCTCAATCGTGATTGGTGCATAATGCCCGATTTCTACGAAAGGGTGCTAATATAGCCACCTCCACTTAAATAGCGATAGTTTATTGGCTGATTTTCGCCATGCCATGTGATCGTCCACAAAACGTTTTAAAAATGGCAGCGAAAGAACGTGTGTAGTTTGGTAAAAGTTTCTTTGATGGATATATGGCTTTAAAAGAAGTTAATACAGCTTATAATTTTATATAAAGAATTGCATTACTGTTGGGAACTTATCATGTTCACAAAATTAAATTACAGCGTGGTTATTCTGTTTTTTGAAAGAAGTTTTCTTGAAGTTTAAAATATGAAAACAGTGCCAATACATGGTGTGTGGAAGAAAAGGTATTTCTTGTTTTGTTTTTGCTCCAAGCCTTTTTAAATATGAAAGACCTTCGTGTATTTTGTATGTGTATGCATGTTTGAAGTCAATTTTTAGAAGCTTTTGGATTTTTAAAGCTCAGCTTAGCTTCCTTTCAGCTCCTCCCCAACATCACCAACATATGCACTTTTTTATACAGCTATTTATACTATATTTAGTAGCAATTTTTGGATGTATTCTGGCTATATCAGCTTATCTCTTTTCTCCCTACGTGTGTTGTATTTTTTTAACTTTTAGATTAGATATGAGCTTTAATTTCTAAGTAATTATTATTGTGATATTTATATTTTTCATTCTGAGGAGATCAATATAGAAACTTTATAATATTAGTTTGTGCTGCCCAAACGATATGTTGGTTACCGCCAGTATACACAATCTTTTTATAGGATTCGTTATATTTAATGTGGTTAAATTAAAGTTTCGTATTGTGTCGATGCACTTTTTTGGAGTACGTGGTTGGCAAATATCCAGTAACAATCATTCAGCTTATTCGTACAAAAAAACAGATCTTCATAAATGATCTCCGCGATAGCTTAAAGAAAAGCCCCTTTTTTATGTTATGGTAGGCTGACTTTCTTGACGAAAACATTGTCAGTCGCATCAATATTTTTGTTTATTTAATGCTGATGCTTCTCGAGCTGAATGATGTGACTGTCTTAGTTTTGCAGGACTAGTGTGCTAGTGTTGCATTTTTGTGGCATTTTCAGCAGCAAAGCTTGCAGAAATCCTTCTGCCCGGTAGGGCATCTTGTTCTATTTATAATTGTCTGTGTTAAACGAGTTTCACAGTAAGAGAAAAGGCAGACAATACTCTTAGAAATCGATAAAACACATCGAATTGACTCTTTGAAATTGACGTCAGGTTTTTAATAAAAGACAATTTCAAGAAGAAGAAAATAACGGCGCCAAATATTTGTAAAGAATCAAACATTAATTCCTTTTTTCTTCTGTCACTTACTGCAAGAAACTGATGAAATGCTCTTACAAGCACGCAGATTTCTGCCATATTTGCCTGATTTCAGCTGTAATCCATATGTTTTTGATGCGGGTTAGAGACGGGTCATTTTCATTGTTAGGAATTCTGTCGCATCTTAAATAGATAGACAGTAAGTCTACCTTAAACAGTTTCCTTACTCTACGTGCGGAAACTGAATGTGAGTCACATAAAAGAAAGGTGTCATTGCTGGTATTCACTATCTGAGATACATACAAATTAGAAGAATGACTGTCAAATTCGAAATCAGCACCTTTCGATTGTGCTTTGTACAAAATTTTACGAAAATTGAATAACTTTCAAAATTTAGTTTCAATTGGGCCCAATTTGCCTAATTTTGTCAAATTTGAAATAATGAATGTCAGATTCGAAATCAGCATCCTCCAATTGTTTTACGAAAAATTGAGGACTTTCAAAATTTGGTCCAAATTAGGCCTAAATTTCCGAATTTTTGTCAAACTGGAAAAAATGAATGTCAAATTTAATATCATTACCTTCCAATTGTGCTTTGTGCACAAATTTTTAAGAAAATTGGAGAACTTTCGAAATTTGGTCCAAATTGGGCTTAAATTGGCCAATTTTCGTAAAATTGAAAAAAATGAATGTCAAATTCGAAATCAGTACCTTTCAGTTATATCTTCTGCAAATTTTTATGAAAATTGAAGAACACTCAAAATTTGGTCCAAATTGGGCCCGATTTACCCAATTTTGTTAAATTTGAAAAATTGACCATCAAATTCAATATCAGTACCTTCCAATTGTGCTTTGTACGAATTTTTAAGAAAATTGGAGAACGTTCAAAATTTGGTCCAAATTGGGCCCAACCTTATTACAAAATAAGCCGATTTTATTACAAATCTAGGCAGCCATTTTATTACATTTTGAGCCAATATTTTATTACAAAACGCGGCAGCCTTTTTATTACATTTTGAGTCGATTTTATTACAAATCTAGGCAGGTATTACATTTTGAGCCGTATTTATTACAAATCTAGGCAGGTATTACAAAACCAGCTTTTTATTACATTTCTAGGCACAACACAATTAAATGGAAAATAATAGCCTGACATATAAGCGTCTTTTTTACTGGGCATGCGCGATTTTGGGTTTTATTATATGGCCATCTGATAGCCCATGAAAAGTTACCTGGTGAAGGCCTTCATATGTTTGGCCTAATTATGACTCATTTCAACCTTAAAGGTATTTACTACATTTGTCGTAGGTTTACTAAAATTGCCGGAGCTACTACATTTGTCATAGAACATTTACTACATTTGTCGGAGTTACTACATTTGTCGGTGTAATCAAAGCTTAGAAAGAGTTTACTGCATTTGTTTCCTGTTTTCAATAGTTTTTCAATGCAATGACCTCATATCGTATCTCTTTTGGAATTTCATTTCGGAAAACATTGAATCGATGTCCCACTTAACGGAGTTTTTTTTGTTCCAAGATCCTAAAAAATGGTCCCAATTAGCCAAAGTCCCATTTATCCGGGTTCCCACTTATGCAAAGTTTTCCTGCTTAGAAAAGCGATGGAATGAGGAGATCGGGAAAAACAGTACTACTTAGCGAAAGTCCCAGTCTTAAGGCTAGCAAGGTTGCCGGTGAGCAAAAAACTCTCATTTAAATATCTACAGCAACGCCATAGGTTGTATTCAGTGAACTCAATTGAATTAGTTAGACAGTTGCAAAAAGGATCCAATGTGTGCTGAAAACTATGCCAAAATTTATTTTCTCGTAGATGACTCAACTCAAGCCTCTGCTGAAAGAGTAGGATACTATGCTTTTTACCTTATATGTCGTTGGAGGTATTGGTCTTACAAACTCAAAACACTTACGTTTTAGAAATGGATGGTAATGCTCATATGAATATCAAGTTTGCTCCACTGTGACTTACAATATGGAAAAAGGAATTGCGATAGCGTTCAGTACGAGTATTGGGAGGGTCACTAGGTAGTCTACATCTAAGTGTATTGTAAACTATTGTAAGCAGCTAGTTATAGCTAAACAGGCAGCACATTGAAATAGCTCAAGCTTCTGCTCCAAAGTTGCGTTGTCAGGGTAGTCATATAAAGTATTACCATAATCAAAATGAGGCTTAACAGGTTTTTTAAAGATTCAATAGAGAATCACGAGGCAAAAGTTTACGTAATCTATTGATAACACCAATGTCTTCAAGATCTTCTCTATGTGTTTATCTGACTGCCAACAATAGAAACATTGTTAAAGAAAGAGTAGGAAAATGAACTGGAACCAATTTTGTTGAAAAGTAATTGAAAAATTTTGCTTGAATAAGGTAAACTATTCTGGGTATTGGCTCGGGGAACGGTGTTAATCACAAGCAGTTTATACCACTTTGAACCTCACATCATCAAGAGATTTCAAACCCGGTCTTCTGACTAGCAACAGGTGATCTCTATAGTTAATGCACTCCGACTTAACGAAAATTAGAAGGTTGCTCACACCTGTAAAGGATATAACCATCATCCACAATTGAAGAGTCCGAAAGCGTCTCGTTTAGACACACGAGATCGAACTTATAAACGCTTTAAAAGTTATTTGGGGGATTTTGGAAAAACTTTCCGACACATATACTGTTAAGATTCCACTGGAAGACAGAAGAGGCATTCCCACTTTCTATTGAACCAGGGTTGAGCTCAGTATCCCACGATGAAATTAACACAAGGGGCCATAGGTAAGGTCAGCGCAAACTCGATGCTTAAAAGGAAACGTTATAATCACTTTAAAAAAAGAAAAAGCTAGCTTTCGAAAATACAGCAAATAGATAAATATCCTATTCTCTCTAATAAGCGTCCAGGCGCTTATAATTTCTTTTTGGAAATTAGGGGGGCGCTTATTAGAGAGGGGCGCTAATTGGGTGCTTATTGCAGAGGGGCGTATATAAAAATATATGGAAGAGGGGCGCTTATAAAAAGTTTTGAAATGGTCATTATAGCTGTGAATGAGGATTGCGAATTGCTTTTTATCACAAAACAATAAAAACAACTTTATTTTTCATGGCAACAAAATAAGATTTTGTACTTATAACTTACATTTCGACATCACAAAAATATAGTCTTCGGTTTCTATTTCAGAATTTTCGCTTTTTGTTCAAAGTTCTAATTACCGCCCGAGCGCTTACTAATTTCTGAGTTAATGTTAATCACTCTAATAAGCGCCCGGGCGGTTATTGCAGATGGGCGTTTATAAAAATATCTTTGACTAGAAGGGGGCGCTTATTGGAGAGGGGTCGCTAAATTGGAGAGAATACGGTATGTAAATATATGAATACGTTTTTCAAAGTAATCTTTTTGAAAATTGCAAAAAAGGAAGAACACAACAATGACCAAATATTTCCTTTCGACGTTTTGATAAAGGTTTCGTATTGAAGCTATCCCTCCTGGAAATAATTTTGAGCAGAATTATATCTGGCTTGTATATGACTTGGACTAATGTTTCAATTTTGATACCATTTTGTCTGACTGTCAAACAAACAGCAAATCTGCTATTAATATAGACTGAAGGCAAAGAAGGTTGCGTAGCCTCCCGTTCACGTATACACTATTAAAAAACAAATTGAATTGGATCGAATAGCATTGATACATGAAAATATTAAGGAGTAGTGGTACGACTTCTCAAATCCATCATTCATAAAAATTTCACTTTAAATCAACAAAATTGAAGTGTTTCTAAAGTGCAAGAAAATAATAGGAAAGAATACCTCAGCAAGAAGGTACGTAAGGTACGTAAGCTAACATCTTATCTTTTAATAAATTATGTTTTGAGGAAAAAACTAATTTGACTAATATGCTACTTTATAGTCCTTTTTGACAAGTTTTAGAAGCGTTCCGGTGTAGCGGATTATTTTAACTCCCTGGGAAAAATAACTCCCCCAGTTAAAATAAACTAGGAAATAATGACTCCCCTAGAGTAGAAATTTCCTAGTAAATAATGACTCTCTTAGTAAACAATGACTCCCCATTATTTCGGATTGAAAAATGTCAGGGAGTCAAAATAAACTAGTTAATCATGACCCCCACCCATCAAAAGAAGTCATTGCAGTTCATATCTTTCACTATAAAACCCTATAAACCAGAGAAAATTTAATGACAAAATAAGTTATCATATACCATATGATATAGTCGAACGTGCTAACCGCATTGGGCTCAACTTCATTATTTATAACTCGAAGGCCCAATTGTAGTTGTTCAAATATACCAAAATTCAGTCAAATCCGACCATTTTTGAAGTCTCCAGGCTGTTTTAGCCTCGTTTTGGCGCAAAACCCCGTCTCAGGTACTAAAAATTAAAATTTCAAACACACCCCTAATTTTAAACACACCCAAGGAACAAGTGTGCAAAATTTCAGCCAAATCCGACAATTTTTCAGGCTGCCCCAAAGTTTTCGAACAGCACACCAGACATTCTCAGATTCTAGCTCAACTGAAGTTAAGAACAAGAGCCAGTTGGCGCAAAACGGTAGCAGCAATTGTGTTTAAAGTTATGAAAAGTTACTACAAAGTTCTTTGAGGCGTGTGTTTTTTTATATCTCACTGGTGGAAAACAGGTATAAACAATAAATATGTTATAATATGAAGTTAGTGTAAAAAGGGTCTAATCATAAGCCACCAGAAATTAATTTATTAAAGACAAAAGAATTATACATGCGTGAGCTGTATATTTTCTTATAAGAAAATTTTTTGTAAGACCGTGTGTAGAAAAAAAACACGCGTTTCGAAAAAAAAAAATATATATGTTTTTAATTATAATTTCATGAAACCCAAAATGAAATCCAACAAATAACTGCCTAACTAGATATTCGAAAGTCTTCTTAATACACAAAACAGTGTTGTAGCTAACAAACAAGGTAATAAGAAGTTTTAAACTGATGGGCTTACTAACAAGAAAAACTATACATAACCAAATTTTAAAGGTTACGTCTGATAAAAAACAAAGTACTTGTATATCGATGCTAAATAACTCACTAAATCAGAAAATCACATCGATATTGAAAGATTTGATCACAGAAGTTATATATTCAATTATTTATTTTCATAATCTTCGCTGAAAACACTTTCTTCGGCAGCCATTTTTTGAGTATGATGAAAATTGCGAAAGCGCCAGGATTACTCTCGCGGATACCTCATTACGTCACAAAGTGTATGACGAAGACCGACGAAAGAGGAAAAACATAGCGAAACAAATATTTTCAAGACCTTTATTAAAATTAATGTTCGACCCCCGTTTATTTACTTCAACTAATCTTTAATAAATAGTGTACACAACATTTTAGTCGATCTTTCTGCTTTTAAACATCTTTTTTTACGTTTTACGATGGCCTGGTGTGCAGCAGTTGGTTGCACAAATTATAAGAGGAAAAATAAAGAACTTACTTTTTTTAAATTACCAAATGATGAAAAACGTGCCACTGTTTGGAAAACGAAAATTAAGCGACAAAACCTTCCCACAATATCCGGATCGATTTTTCTCTGCGAAAACCATTTCGAAGATAAACATTTCGATATGTCCGTGGATATGCAAAATCGCTTACTAGCAGGTACGTAATATTCTTCATATTTCTTCATTCATTCATTATTCCCGCCATCAATCCATCACTGTGTAAATCGTCACACGTTTCCAGGGAACATTTTTTATAGATCTCAATATTGGTCGGAGACAGGTATAATAGCTACACTTCACTACTATTCACTTGCTAGCTAATGAATTTAAGTATTGAACGATAATAGCAATAACGCTACCTTTTTTCCACTTAGCTGAAAGGTAATCCTAAAAGAAGGCCGCAGAGTTCCACTTTTTTAAATATCTTGGCATCGGTACCCTAAGCGATTTGTTGCCAATCGAGTAATGGAGAAAAAGTCTTATTGCTTTCTTCGAGAGATAGCTCTTGGATCCTATTATAGAGTCGGTGACAGGGAAATGCATGGAAGAGTGTCAAGGAAGAGATTGTACGTCACTCCAAGCGAAAGACCAGAAAGGAAGGAAATAATAGAAAAAACAACAAAATATTCGAGGATGAAACGATAATCCAATTTTGTTTTAATTTTTTAATATTTGTTTTTATTTTTCGTCATCGTCGTGGTACATCCAGGGAAACTGGTTCTCATCAACAATTTTACCATTCATGTAACCACAGTATTTATTATCAGGCGCTGATATGCTGTTCTTATTGCATTAACAACACACGAAATTAATGAAAACTTTTGTTTTCTAACATAAAAATTCATCACAACTTAATCAGGGTGTTCTTTCTTTCATAAATATGTAGTTTTTCAACCGTTAACTCACATTCGCCGATCTGGCCTTACATTTAGTGACGTAAATGGTGGCCATTATGATTTTGTTTACATTTTCGAGAGCGGGAAGGAAGAAGAAGCTTCGAAGTGAAAATTTTAAAAACATTTTTGTGTATTGTCCTCGTTTAAGCTTTTTATACATAAAATGAGATAGAAATTATATTTTCTTATGCATAACTGAAGTTAAAAAATATGATTTGTTTTTTTATCAGACGTAACCTTTAAGTATCAATGTATTTTCATTTAGCATAAATAGCTGAAACTTCCATTTTTACGCAGATCTATTTGATTAATATTCATTCTTTCATTAATTATTTCATAATAACATCAAAGAAAACGTCCTTTTAAATGTTTGATATGTGAAACCTTTCGAAGGCTGCGTTCCTTCATTAGAATTTACATTGCGTTATTAGCAGAGTCTCGCAGACTCTAAATCGCAGACTAATTGCCATTTCGGCCGGAGTAGTAGTAGTAGGAGGAGTAGGAGTCCACGGGTGTTTTAATACGGTATTCGCTTGCGCTGCTACCGTAATAAGGTATTCGGTGAAGGAATGAGTTGACAAAATTTTAATTTTTTAAAGTCTCGACGTCCAAGGAATGGCCATATGAGTTTTAAAAGTTTTTAAGCAAGATTTTGGAGGGGAGTCATTTTAAACTAGGAGAGTCAGGATTTCCTAGGAAATGTTAACTCTAGGGAGTCATAATTTACTAGTTTATATTAACTGGGGAGTTATAATTAACTAGTTTGTTTTGATGGGGGAGCCACTATAAACTAGTTTATTATGACTGGGGAGTCATTATTTAGGGGAGTTAAAATTTACTGTGACACCGGACCCATGATGTACAAAGGTAAAAAAGGTAAAAATTGTCATTAAAGGATTTTGCAAATGTTCCATAGTAATTAAATATATTGCTGTGTGGTATGAAATTGGCTGAAAAATAACTTCTTAACAAGAAAGGAAGAAGAAGAAGAAGAAGAAGAAGAAGAAGAAGAAGAAGAAGAAGAAGAAGAAGAAGAAGAAGAAGAAAGACAAAAAAGGTTTACAGAAAAAACTCGGAAACAAATGTCATGGATAGAAAAGTGTTAAGGAAAAGGCTGAAACATAAATTAAAACATTCGTAGGTCAGAAAAAAGGCGTGTCATCAAAACAAACCAATTGACGTGAAAACTCGGCAAAAAAACTAGTGTTTTTAAATGGAAAAGCATGCTTTGTCGGCCAAATCCTCTTCATGCTCAATATATACAATATACATACATTCAAGTTCAACAGTTTAATTCTTACAATTTCGTTGGAAGTGACTATGTTTGGTATTTTGTTTGGTAGTCTTCTTTCGTAGTCAGCATCTTGCTCGAATTTTGCTCGAATTCTTTCGACGTGCAAGGCGTTCTTAATGTGACTTTTGAGGTACTCTTTATTTTTGGTTTCTAACATTGCAACCGCCTTTTGGTTTTTCTTTTCTTTTACTGTCCAGACCTAACGGTTTTCTGTATATTTATTTCGTGCATGTGTATCAAGTTTTATCTTTCATTGCATTAAGTCTCTCTACTACTCTACTAAGGTAGTCAGGTTGGTCTAACACCTACTTATATGTTGTGTGAGTTTATTGATTTGCCCAAGTTTTGTAAACTTATATTTTTGATTGAATAGTTATAAAAAAAATTCCACGAGAAATTGCTAATGAGCTGTTGGAATTGTGTTAAGGAAGATGTTTAGAGTAAAATCTCCTCTTTACTTCAACATCTGAAGTTTCTCTCTTTTGGTAGACTTTCCTTATGACTCATTTATCATCTATTTGGTTTCTTAGAGGCTTATATACAGGGGTATAGAAGGAAAAGTGAAGTCTGCGTGAAGTTTGGAAGCAAGCCCTAACTGTCCTTTGCAGCAAACTTGATATATTAAGAAGTAGCAAACCCAAATAAGTTATTGTAAACTACTAAACTCTTGATTACACCCTGTTGTTATCTTGTCAGTTTAATTAACTGACTACATTTGAGCATTAGGCTTTGTTCACAAATGACGTCAACCATTTCTTCAAGATTTTTGACGCCCTCCCCCCTCCGTCAACCTGCGTCAACTTTGCTTTACCTTCTCCTCCTGAGTTGACGTCATCTTTTGGGAGGAAACAAAGAACCAAATTTACCTCTAGCCTTTCTGGCGTTGACGGAATAGGTAAGGAAGTGTTTTACGTTTGTGTAATGTATTATCTTAAGCTTCACATTAAGATCATATTCATTGTAAAGAATAGGAAACTTTTGCTCGTTTAGAAAAATCAGGGTTTTGAAAATTGTGAAGGTTGACGAACAGTTGTGTCACCCCCGTCAACCAGCATCAACTTCAGTAGGTTCGAACACTTTCAAGTAATTTATTAGTAATTAGTAATCAATCAGTTGTGTTTGACATTTCATTACCGTTAACGCCAGGCGTTTACGACGATTTTGACGATTACAAAAGTGTTCACATTAGGCTAATCGTCGTAATCGTTGTGATCACCTGGTCTAAACCAGGCTTAATGGGTACTGCAAATTCTTTCTCACAGGATAAGGAATTGATTAAATCATGACTGTTCTTTTATTTAAAAATAAGATACTTTCAATTAAATAATTTTCATACGAGTTCTTAGTCTCTAAAGTGAGTCAAACTGTTATAATGAAATTCCAGGAAAGCGAACAGTATTATCTACCGTTTCTCACCCTTAAGAAGCACCATGATACATTATTAACCAAAAAGAAATCCGGATGGTATAAAATAGCAGTAAGTAGGTTATTCAAAGTTGATGATATGTTATGACAAAGCGTTACAAAGCTTTTCATGGGATATTTTTTAATATGGAATGGATTTCTGTTTAAAATCTCAGTTACACTGAAACTCAATAACAAGGCAATAACAGGGTGTTCAAACAGAAAGTCAGGAAAGTGAGTTTTTACGACTGCCTTTAACTAATCTTGTTAACATATTTAATGATTGTTTTCTCTATCTTTCTTTCTGTTGGGCATTTTGTAGAACGCCCTTGACTGCCAGTACTTAAAAGTAAACCATGCTCTCATTAGTGATACACATCGATGTTCAATTTAAGGATTCCGGATTAAGGTGAATTCATCCTAACTCAAATCACATTTTAAGTCAAAATTTAAAAAATATGATTTTAATAAATTGCTTTTATTGAAGGTCGTTAAAAAAAATTAAGGAAAAAAAATTGAAAAAATTGTTTAGGGTAAGATTTATTAGTAGAGTGTTTGTGTAGTTTGAGACTTTCTCCGTTTGGTTTTCCGTCCATCCGTAACATGAATAAGTCTACTTTGCTCTGATGACATTGTATTCATGTAAAAAGCACGAATATATCAGGAAAAGAGTCTGATATTCTGACAAGAAGCTGGAAGCACAGTTTGTGAACACGCTGCTTACATTTGCATTTTTACACTTTGTTATCTGTTTTGAACGGATAAAGATACCCCAAATCAAAGGAGAAGAGGCACTGGAAATACTGGCAGTTGTTCAAAGGCAAGCAGTAAGAAATATTATTCGAAAGAGCGAAAGTATCATGGGAAGAAGTCCAGCAATGATGTGCTGATGTAAAAACTGTTTTTGGCAAAAAGATAATCATGATGAAACTACTAAATCATCTGAAGCGATAACTATGTCAGCCTCCGCTTCAAAAATCATTGACCTTGAAATACAAAGTGCTCCTGTGTTATCATTATTATCAAAATTGCCAATATTGGGATACGGATTGATTGATCGATGACGATGTTTCCACTTTTAGCAAATGTTTTTAGTTCGCTTTGCTGTCCTGAATGAAAAGATGTGAAATCCCTTGAACTCAATGACATTGATGTAAAAAAGAAGGTTTTAGCAAGATTCTTACAACTGAAATGTAGAAATTGTGCATACACAATCATTTTTCACTTCAAAGCAACTTGGATTATCAGAAAAGAAATACAATGATGGTCGAAAGCTTTATGACGTAAGCGTCAGAACTTGTGCGAGAACTATCGTTTCTTTTTGTGTTCTGTTATATTATCATAAGTTGCAGATTTAAATACGGGCCTCGCTTACCCAGCTATTTACAAAAATGATTGTCTTTCCGTCACACTCCCCCTACGGGAATGTCTTTATCAGAAATAAATTTGATCGCTGGTTCAAGTTCACCGTTACGTGTTTGAACGAACGGGTACAGTTTATTTAATGGTCGTTTTAATCGACCCGTCCTGTCCTTTGTCGTTGTTGTTAAACCAACTCCACGTATTTGACCGTCTTTACTAATCATAATTTCGTCTATTCGTCCAGTTCTCCACTGAGATCTTTTCAGTTTATCATCTTCTATCAATACAATGTCTCCAATGTTTATTTCGTCGTCTACGCCTTTTTTCATCGACTTTCGTCGAATGTCTCGTATCTCTAACAAATATTCACGAGACCATCTCTTCCAGAAATGATCTATTATACGATCAACGGTTTGCACTTGAACGTTGATTTCAGTTTCGCTTTCTCTCAATTCATTCTTTACAACGTTACGATTGATTCGTTTACCGTAAATCAAATTGTTTGGCGTTAACACAACTTCATCATCATAACAAAAGGTTAATGGACGGTTATAAATTATCAATTCTACTTCTTTAATTAAAGTTAACATTTCGTCATATATTTCAGTTTTTTGTTCATCACTTTATTTAAGCACCTCTTCACCGATTTAATCAACCTTTCAAACACTCCCCCTTGCCAGGGAGCTTTCTGTAAGTTAAATTTCCATGTTATACCGTTGTTTGCCGCAAATTGCTGTACTTCAGGTCCTTTAAAGGACGTTCCATTGTCAGACACTACTAGTTCTGGAAACCCATATCTACTAACAAATCTTTTCAATACATCACAACACGCTTCGCTATCATAGTTCTTTGCTATGTCCAGGTGTATTGCACGACACGACATACATGTAATAAGAGCGATCCAACATTTGTAATTTTCATTAGAGTCTCCATAAACATTTTGAACCAGGAATGGACCTGCATAGTCTATACCAATTGAATTGAAAGGTGATTCTACAAACCTAAAGTCGGGTAGGTTTGAATATTTTGGATAGGAATAAGCTTTACCTTCTAGTTTCGTACACGTTCTACAAGTTCGTAATAAATGTTTTATCTTCTGACGCGGTCGTTCAGTGTAAAATCTTGTTTTAAACTCAGCAAGTGTATCTAAAACTCCATTGTGCATTACTTTTTCATGTGAATTCCATACCAAAAGTTTCGTCAAATAACTGTTTCTTGGTAGCCAAATCGGATGTTTGGTATCGTACGGTATCGGTGCGTTATCCATACGACCACGTAATCGCCATATACTGTCTTTTTTAAACAAATCTAACTCATTTGCTCTCTTTACAGTCATTTCTTTCTGTTCGTTTAAGATCCATAAATTCAAAGCGTTGTTCAAATCGTTTGCCTCCAGTAATTGATGCCATTGGTTACCATCTTGTTCTTCGGCCGTTTGCCTTATATTAGTTTTATTAATTTTTATTTCTTCTTTTTCTTTTTGTTTTTTCTTTTTATTTCTAACCTTTTCTTTTAGTTTTTCAACAAAGTTGACAACTAATGCAGTTACCCTTAACAATTTATTAACATCACTAAATTTTTCTATGTCAATCACGCCAGTAAAGTCGGGTGCTGACTTATCTTCGTTTGCTTTAACATTATCATCACTAACAACATTTTGGTCAACTATACCTGTATAATCGGCTGTTGACATCTTTTCATTTTGATTCACATTCAAACAGATATTCACTTGAAATTTATCTCCACACTTTAAATTTGGCCATTCTACCTCTGGACGAGTCAAGAAGTAAGGACCATGAGACCAAACATTATCTATATCTGTGGCTTTTCCTCCTCGAGAGAGAAGGTCGGCTGGATTTTGTTTAGATGGTATCAATTTCAAATCAATACTTTTTAGTAAATTCTTGATCTCCTTAACTCTGTTTTCAATAAATATTTCTTTATTTGCGCCACTTTTAATCCATGAAAAAGCAACACTTGAATCTGTCCACACATTCAATAAGTCAAATTTATATACACTACCCAGTATTTGTTTAACTTCATTAATCAAACGAGACACTGTTAATAATCCAAGCAATTCCAAACGTGGAATAGTCATTTTCTTTAAAGGATTAATACGTGATTTTGTTGTCACCAAAGAATTCTTACAAGTACCATCTTTGTACTTTATGCAAATATAAATACATGCTCCATAAGCCCTTTCTGAGGCATCAGAAAATCCATGTAATTCGATTGAAGTAATATTTTTCTTACTCGGGATTCCATAGAATCTTTCAAATTGCAACTCATCAATCCCACCATCTAAATTGTTTATCAAACGTTGCCATTCCATTTGAAATTTTTCAGGTAATTTCTCATCCCAGTCTAATTTTTCACTACACAGTTTTTGGAAAAACGCTTTGAAGGAGACTACAATGGGATTAATCAAACCCAACGGGTCGTAGATTGATGCAATAGTTTGTAACACTGTTCGTTTTGTTACGTTTTCAATTTCAAATCTCGAGCGAATGGTTTTTAAATCGAAAGTTATTACATCATTTTTCTTGTTCCAATTAACTCCTAAGACTTTTGTCTTGAATCCATTTTGAGGGTTTTCTTTTTCGCCAAAGGTTTTAATAATAAGCTTTTCTAATTCTGAATTGTTCGTTTGAAACTTTCGCAAGTTTAGAGAAGCTTCTGCAAATCTTTCTTTAGCTTTAGTTAAAAACTCAAAAGCTTCTTCAACACTAGGGCTGCCACCCGTCAAATCGTCGACTTGTAATGAATCTAAGAGCTTTTTAACGAATTCAGGATCAACTTCTTGGTACTTCTCTACATGATGTTGTAGAGTTGCAGAGAGTAAAAATGGCGATGGACCTGCCCCAAACAATACTCTAGTGAGACGCAGTTCAATAATTTTATTATTTTCGAAGTTTTCAAAGTCAATTTCGTTGGGGTTCTCAAACCATAAAAATCTCAACATGTCGCGTTGGCTTTCACAAATTTCTATTTGTAGAAAAGCTTTCTCTAAATCTCCAACAAAAGCCACGTTGTGAGCGCGAAAACGTAACAATACATCAAAAAGTTTTGTTGTTAAAGAGGGTCCGGTTTCTAATATTTCATTCAAAGAGACACATCCTTTTGCTTTAGAAGATGCGTCATAAACCATTCTTATCTTTGTTGTCGCTCTATTTTCGTCAATAACAGGTTTGTGCGGTAAGTAATGGGTTGTGCCAATCAAATGTTCAGCTGGCGCTTTTTCAATAACTTTATTTTCCAATTGTTCGTTTATAATCTCGTTGTATCTTGAAAATAATACTCTATTATTAGAGAATGTTTTCCAAATGCTCTTTAATCTATTCGTACAGGTTTTATAATTATCTTCGATAACTGCATGCTCCTGTTTTTCCGGAAGTTTCACCTTATATCTTTTGGTTTCATTACTAAATTCAACACTCTCTTTAAATTCTTTTAAAATCATATTTTCTTTTTTCTCATCATTTTCGTTGTTTTTTATTCCCATAGTTTCTAAGTCCCAAAATTTTTCCGTAATCTTATCCAGATCGGTTTTTTCATCCATTGCAACTTTTAGAACATGAGTTGTCAAACATTCGGTTTGGTTTCCAACTTGAGTCATGTTACCATTTAAGATGAATCCTAAATTCGAAGATACAGCTACTGGCTCTCCCTGTTTTCCTTTAACGATGTTTTTACCGTCTATGAAGTCCCAATAAAAATTTGATCCTACAAGAACATCGATCTCGATTAATTCAGTATCGTTGTAGTCGGCTAAACGAAGATGCTTCAAATGAGGGAACTGTTCTTTAGCAAATTTTGTATTTTGACCTTTCAATGGGTAGCTAATCTCGGAAACAAATGCTTTTACTTTAACCGGTCCCGTGTTAGTTTCAACAGTAAATTCAACAATATCTAGCACTTTCGTTTGTCGGGCACCTCCAAAAGTTTTTAAACACATTTCTCTTTTTCCCACAGTTTTCAACTTAAGCTTTTCTTTAAGCTTCGGGGTCACATAAGACATTTGGCTGCCACTGTCGAAAAATAATCTAGCCATTTCACTATTACACTTGTCAAGATCATTTACTCTAGCTTTTGCTGTTTGTAATAAAACCGTAAATTCGGAAGTCGCACAGTTCGTTACAGTCGATGGATCTTGTGTTTGTTTCAGTGGCTGTTGTTCTTGTTTTTTCCCGAGACAGATACTCGAGTGATGGCGCCCTTTACATGAATAGCAAGAGTTTTTTGAGGTGCATTCTTTCACAATATGTCCTTGTTTTAAACACAGAAAACACCTTTTTTCTTTGAACAAGAAGTCTTTTCTCGAACTTGGTTTTGATATCAAATTGCATTGAAACGATTTATGATTAGTTTTTGTACAGAAAACACATCCATATTGAAAGTTACGTTTTTTCGTCTGAGGAATGCTATTTTGTGCTAAAAATGTCGAGGAACTTTCTAAATCTTCCTCACATGCAATGCCTTTAACTTTTTCTCTGGCTTCAATTTCTAGTTTCAATTTTTCTAAGACATTTTTTAATGTCCAATCTTTTTCTCTGGATAAAATCAATTTTAATTCATCGGGTAATTTGTTCATTAACACTGGAAGCAACATAGCTCCATATTCATTCGAATTCATTTTTAAGCTTTCCAAATTTCTTAATTGGATTTCTATGGTGTCATAAAGTTTTCTCAGGTTTTTAACATCTTTTTCTGATCTGACAGAGTCGCATTCCAAAATTTTGTTCATATGATGTGAAATAAGAATTTGAGGATTTCCAAACCTGTCCTTCAGCATATCTAAAGCTTTCGTGTAATTTTCATTATTCAGCCTTAGTCCTTTTATACAATTCTCGGCTTCTCCTTCTAAGAAACTCAACAGATAACTCATTTTTTGAACGTTAGGCATACTCTTGTTAGTGTCAATAATCGCTTCAAATGACTCCATGAAAGTTTGAAAATCACTGGGATTGCCTTCAAACGGTTTTATTTTATAAGTAGGCAGTTTTACGCTTTTCTGAGAATTAAAATTTTGTGAACTAATCGAATTTGTCAAATCGATCGAATTTTCGGAATTATGACTACTGGACTGTTTGTTTTTTAAAAAAACCTTTAACTTTTGTATCTGCGTTTGTATTTTTAATTCGATATCCATACCTTGGTGTAGTTCTTTCTCATATTCACCATCATCTTCAACTTCATTTGCTATTTCTTGGTTTAAGCCAACAATTAAATCAAATTTCTTTTCTAACATATTCTTCTGTGCCTCCAATATATACAATTTGTGTCCATCAAAATCTCCATCTTCCATTAAACTTTGAACGTCATTTTCAAAGATTTTATTAATATACGTAACCAAACCTCCACGCTGTCTTTTTTTATTTTTAGCATCAGCCATTTTCTAACTTTTATTATTTTTTATTTTGTTTTTCTAAGTTTTTGATGTTTTTTTTTTCTTTATCTTTATTATTTTTATCTAAACTTCTTCCAACAACCAAAAAACCAACCACAACTACATAACAAAAATCCAACAACAATTTTCCAAACAAAATATAAATGTATTTTTTCTTGTGAGCACTTTCAC
Organism: Turritopsis dohrnii; assembly: GCA_027922465.2. Taxonomy (NCBI): domain Eukaryota; kingdom Metazoa; phylum Cnidaria; class Hydrozoa; order Anthoathecata; family Oceaniidae; genus Turritopsis; species Turritopsis dohrnii. The sequence continues at coordinate 256,112 of BQMF02000286.1, forward strand.
TTCACTACGTTTTTTTCTTCACAATTTTTTGTTTACTAATCCGGCTCGGTGGACCATGTGCGAGAACTATCGTTTCTTTTTGTGTTCTGTTATATTATCATAAGTTGCAGATTTAAATACGGGCCTCGCTTACCCAGCTATTTGCAAAAATGATTGTCTTTCCGTCACAGAACTGTTTATGCACGTAGACAAGTTGGAGTTTGGACATGAACATTGAAGCTTTGTTGCTTCTTAAATATGCCATCACCCATACTCCCTAACAGTTATGAAAAGATTTCTAATAGATTCAAGGAATCTGCCAAAATGGTCCACAACAGCTTCACCTATACGTGGAGACGCTTTGACTGATGTGGGTGTGTCAGTAGAGGTTTCACCTCTATATGAATGGAACAGTTACTGCTGTTTGCATTGATAGTGGCAAGGTTCTAGATACAGCAATTATGATGGAGTAATAGCAGAATACAATATTTTGAAGGGAATAGGGATTGAGCCTGGTGAACACATGACGAAAGGTTTACATTTTCAAAATAATCTTAAAAAGCGACGCTCAGCTTACCGTAAGTCTGCAAGGCAGCTGAAAAAGCGAAAAATTTTAAGAAATTCCAGAAAGACAACTCAAGATAAGAACATTGATATGGAAAGATCTACATATGAAGCTGGAGCTCATAATTTTCGAACAGCTGGTCCAATTTGCTTCATTTTTTCAGGAAATGTTCTTAAAACACTAAAGTATGTTCTAAAACTGAAGTTAAGCAATTATCTTAATTTACTTCTGCTCTGTAACACATTTTGTTCACTGTTTTCATCCAAAAATTTAAGTTAACCGAGAGACAGCCATTTAACCGCTATAGTTCAAATATCTCAACTGTTTGAAGTTTTAGAACATTGTTCCACCCTTAAATAACTATTCCTAAAAGTTTGAAATCTGAGCCATTTATACTTTTGAAAATATGAGCCGACCAGCTGTAGTTGTATTTTATTATTTATCAGGTCTCAGCCAAGGCCGCCATTATGAATTTTAAGAAATTTTTATATTTTTGCTTTAATTTTATTAGTATGTTGAAAAAACATTAAAACTGACTTGAAATCATTTTGTTTCTTTAAAAATGTCCAGGTTAGGATGAATCCACCTTAAATTTCGCTGTTATACTAAAAGAAGCCGACAATATCGATGGAATCAAAAAAGAAGGTTTGTTGAATGTTTCCCTCATTATTAACATTACCGTTTGGTGGTCAACATTGGTAGGTATTCGTTACATCAAGTATCATCAGAAATATATCAGTATTATCAGAAAACAAAGTATCTTAAGTTAATTAATGTTCAAGTATAAACCAAATTGGAGAAACCAGATAACCTTTTCAAGAGGTGATTGATTCCGGTTACGGGCAACATCTTAAGTTCTTCATATTCTGAAAGTTCGAAAAACACAAAAGAAGGCCTGGAATTGGTCTGTTAGTAAGATCGATACGTTGTTAATAACCATTGATAGGTGTCAAAATATCAAAATATAACGAAATCATGAGGAAATCTTACTGATATATTGGTTGGTGCTAGAGTTCAAACTTATGCGTGCTTGTAAAACTATTCTTATCTATTTAAGGTAACCAAAGGAAAATATTTGATCTATCATTGAGGCATGTTGCCATTCATACTTGAAAACGCGTTGCAGGTAAACCTGTGAATTGTGAGTAAACAATTATTTGTGCAATCTTTTCACAACTTCCATTAAAAATTGATAGATAAATCATATAACCGTTTACAATATTCTGTTCTTCTTTTTTTTACACTACCATTGTCTGAAGAAACCAGACTAAATAAAGTTGGCTTCTGACTTCTTGTTGCTCGCGAGAGCTGTGGACAACTAGAATATTACAAATGAATTATTTGTTCATTTTTATTGCTTCGAAAGTGTTATGACTTGATCAAGAGAGCTGGCTAGTTCAAAATATTTTATGTTTGTGAGATTCAGTTTCTATTTGATTTGAAATTATACACATTTGTTAGAATTGAATTTGATTGGCATATTGTTAAAACACAAATAATCTTTACTATTGCATGAACAGTCAGTGTTTAGTTGCTCAACGGCCTTTGAAAAAACAAGTAAAACTGGACATTAGTGTGAATTTGAATGCGAAGTTTGCTAGAAACTAACGTGGGTGCAATTAGGTCCTCTACATATGAGCTCAGAAATTTATATTTCTCTTTAGTTGTTCACAACTAACTATCTTTAGTTGTTCACAACTAACTAACTTTGATAGCTTCCAAATGACATCCTGATTGAGTATCCAGATTGGATACTCAAAATGCTCACTTCATAGGATTAGCAACAAGTTATCCTTTGTCCTTTGTCCTTTCGACTATAACAGTGTGAATCACTCTCTCTCTGCTTAGCACTTAGTAAGAGAGTAGGAATTATGTCTAGGATGGTTGTCTAGTTGAGTGGTTTCTGTCCTTTCGTAGCCCAAATGGGGTCTTTAAATGCTCCAGGACCCTCATTGATAAAGGTACCTTCAGGAACTGAGGAGGTTATTCTGGGTAAATAAAAAAATAAAAATAAACAATAAAGAAGATTTACTTATGAAGTTTATGATTGGGGTGAAACTGTGATGGTTTACATTATTTGGTGCTGTGATCGAGAAAACACAGGAAATGCTATCATTTCCGTATGTCACAATTGTGAGTCAAAATATTCGGGATTGTACATAGCAAATGCTCTCTAAGAAAGTACTTTTGTCTCCAATATAATCTAATTACTTTGATTTATCACTTTGCCATCAATTCCATACCCAGGAATGAAATGTCTCTATGTGGTTGAAAAACTGATTGCTTAAGTTCTATTCTTCTAGTCTTTAAGCCTTTCGTTGCTTTAACAAGTAAGATATACTTTCAAACACCATCATCAGCTGTAGCAAAAACATCTCTTGCAGATAACACTATCCAGTCATGTTTATTTCTGTCAATGGTAGTGCTACCTATGAAAAGTTCACTACATACTCACCAACAATAGTTCTTGCTTTTAGATTCATCGGAGCCATGCGTTGCTAAAAACCATAACTCACCTTTGCTTAAAACTATATCAAGAATACGAAAAAAGGAACTGGTGACTAATTTAGATTATTTGACGTCACAGCCTCAGCAGTCAAAAACGTAGGCATAGTTTCAACTTTCATATTGTAGGATTTTTAAGCAAGTCAATCAAATTGTACGAAAGCATGTATGAAATTTAGAATGCTCTCTTAATAGATATGTGTTGAGGGAACCACACACTAGTGGTAGCTAGAAAAAAGTGATACTACTTCGTGCAAAGTGAATTATAACAATACTAGACGCCAAGGCGTCGTCGCACGCCGCCAACGATCAACATGCATTTGAGGTAAAACATTTCTTACCGGCTTTTATTTCGAAAATGATCCTTTTATTCAAATCCCGTGTGGAAGCGTATAAACGTTGTTGTATGTACTGATAAAAAAAATGACGTCAAATCAATGATTCAGTAGAATCTGACGTCATTACTGAGAAAAAAACGTTCTCGCATCTACGTGGCTTTACGCGGCCAATATAGGAAATCCTACGTAAAATTTAGTTAAATATATCACTCTCTAAAATAAAAGTGGTATGCACAACGCGGATTATTATAATAAGATGAATTACTTAACGCATAAATTAAAATGGTAAAACAAACAAAAAAAGATTAACATAAATTTTGCAGATTATAGGTTTAGATAGATACACGTCTGTCATCTGCAAATGCTAAAAAATGCTAAGAACTGCAATCTCTTTTGGATTAAGAAACGGAACGCTTTATTTACTCTCCAATGGATGACTTAAAACCAATTTTTGAAATCAATGGTAATAAAACTTGGTGGCACAATCATAGCTTCGAAATTTTTGAGGTGGCAACTAGCCGTTTTCGGTAACAAATAATTAATACACTACAACATAATTATTTTGTGCAGAAAGAATACATCTACGTGAATGTTTTTCAAGAAAACGTTTTTGCTTACATAGTGTGTTTATTCAAAAAATATTCAATATTTGTGATCTAGACCGGTTGTCCTATCTGTGCTCTTTCATATATACGAGAGTTTTATCTGAAGCTTTATTACAAAGAATGTAATGAGAAAGTGATTGGATATTCCAATAAAATACGTGACTACCACATATCTGTTACAAAAAATACTTAAAATACCAGCATCAACCAACTCCGTCCTTCATTTAGTCGTAATTTAAACTGTCAATAGCTTGTTCCAACGTGATGCGATACCAATCTGAAGGGAGATACGTAATAGTTCTTCCATGTTTCGCCTGAAGCCAATTGGAAAGTTCGCCCTTAAACTAAATGAAAGATAAGTCAGTTGACTGCTAGAATATTTCTATAAATACAGATAACGTAAACTAGAATCGAAAATTATGCAGAAAACACAATGAGAAAAACGTGTGGGTTAGTTATTTATTGGCTTAGGCTGTCGCATGTAGAAAAACTTTAAACCCTATTTACAGTTCCAATTACGGCAATAATGAAGTGACAGTGAAGACCTTACAATCGACGGTAATGGTATTACTTTATCAAAATCGGAAGAGAGTAAAGAAAATAGGTTCATGCTCTTCTAAAAAAAGAAGTTAAAGCCTTAGAATCGATTGATAATTTATACCTTCACAATGAAGTATTTCCAATAATCATCAGACTTGGAACCTGGATTTGGATCAATGTCCCAATCTCGTGTATGTGGGCATTTACGATAAGATCTGTATTTATGGAATCTCATTCCCGTTTTTCTCTTCTTGTCCACTGTTTTACAACCTTTAGAAGTAAAAAGAATTGTATGTATAAATTAAGCGAATTAAACAAAAACAAAACAAACGAAAATGGAGAAGAAAAAACCGTAACATGCTAATAGCAAGATTAGCCTTCTTATTTCAAGGTGAAGGTCTAAACACCAAACAACTCTGAACGTCATACCTGCATGGCACTGGAATAGCGTTGTTCCCGATATCAATTCATGACAGTTTCTTAACTCAATGCTTTTATACTTTCTACCAAGCCATCCACAAAGACCACTCGGCTTATGCTTGACACATGAGTGTTTCACTTCAGGATGGTGACGAGCAGACCATCTGCATGGTTCACCACAGAAAACACATTGTTTTTCGCAGCCCCATTTTTCTTTAGCTACTTCATCTATGGATCTGATGTCTAGCTGGTATCTGTAGTTTTCTTTAAGATTATAAAGAACTTTGTCAACCTCTTCCAACAATTTCGTTCCAAATTGCTTTACATTCGGGATATTTTCGGACCTCATCGACAGGAACCTTTCGGGTTCAATTGCAAATCCTTTGGTTGCAGCAGCTCTCTTGAAAAATACGAGCCAGTCTTTAAATTTTGAAGTCTTCACATCATTAGCCGCCTTTATACAGTCTTTGAGCGTTGATAGATGGGCCTCGAACTCATTATCGACTATTGCTATTTGGTCTACTTTCTCTGCATACTCTCTAACCCAAATCTTAAAAAACACTTTAGGATCCTCAATAAATTCCATGCATCTTTCAAACGTTTCAGTCTTCACAATGTCTGTCAGAACTTTTTTCATGTAAGCGGTCTTTGTTCCAATGTCTAACCTTAATTTTGTTTCAACTTGTAAGGTCACTTTCTCTGTGATGTTTGCTTCAATATCTGGTAACAGATTTTTCAGCACTACACTGGCTAGACTCCAATTTCCTGTTACTTCTTGAAACTTTGTTTCAAACAGCATATAATATTCTTCTTTTAATTTCGCCATTCTTGTTTGGACACTGTGCTTTTTATCGTAACGATCTTGTTGGTTACGGAACACAATCGTAGAGTAGTTGGCTATTTTGAACAGTAACTTAGCTTGAAGTCCTTCGCCAAGAATGACTTTATCCTTTTCACTATCTTTGTTCCATTTAGATATTTCATTTTCAACTTTCGTGAATACCTTTTCTGCAAGGTCTTTGCTGAACGGACTGTCACTTGAGGTGATTTCGTCTAAGTAAAGAAGCACCTCATTCTCTATATTTTGGACAACTTTGAAGACATTTCGAATGATAAAATTTAAATTAAAATCATCTTTGACAGAGATTGATATGTCACTCAAATTGAAAACCGTTCCACTTTTACTTTCTAATGAAGACGGTGTATCTTCCGCTTGAAATCCATCTTGCCCATACATTTCCGCAATGACCGTCTTTCCTAATGAGTTTCCATACGGATATGGGTCACTTTCAGATTTTATGGAGTTTCTATCCATTTCTTCAAATGACTGGATTGAATAAGGACAAATTTTAAGCATCAGTCTTGTAAGAAAACGTCTCCCAAACTGAAATCTTTGTGCAGGATCTGCGTTAGCTTCATGAATGGAACTGCTTATCATTCCAAACACTCTTTTAGCCATTTCAGTAGTAAACGTTTGGTTGGATTTGGTAATCTCACTCAATAAATTTTCAGCTTTCTTGAGAATTTGTCTGCCTTTACTCTCCGCCTCTAATTGAACTTGCTCCCAATCATCCTCATGAAAGAGAGTGCTTTTCAACTTCATTGCATCATTCTTTATTGAGATATCCCTTTTCTCAATTTGTAACAGTTGATTCGATGGTAAGTCTTCAGACGCAGCAACATCCATCAATTCCATTGCAGACTTATCATCGTAGGATTTCATTGAAGTGATTACGGTTCTTTTGATGGAATTTTGATATGGATTGATTTTATATCGCATCTTTCTCTCATATCTGCTGTCCATAGCCTCGAAAAGAGGAATAGAATATCTGCAAATCATCACGTTTAATTTTTTTGTGAATTGCTCTTCAAGGATAAACTTTTGGTTCTCATTAGAATTTTCTTTATCTACATAATCACTGATCTTTTGATACATCTCTTCAACTAGCTCCACTTTAAACTGCTCATCTTTTTTAGTTGCCTTAAGTACGAATTCTTCTGTCATTCTCAAAACCTTTTTCCCAATCTGCCCAGCTTGTAACTGAATAGTTTCAAAATCACTTCTGCTAATAGCACATTCTGCAGAGATGTTGACCGTTTCTTCGTCATCTTTTGCTTCAATGTCATTTCCATTAACCTCTAATGTAGTTGTTGATGGTGTCACAATAGGAGTTCTTTTTTCCTTATCGAAAAGTGGATTCAGTTGAATGTACTTTAAATACAAGGTATTTTGTACAATATCTGCTATATTTGATTGAATAGTATCTGTAGTTTTCAGATCACTTCCCACTAGAAAATCATTCTCTAATGTTCTCCACATCTTTTCAAACTCAATCTTTCTAGATTTTGGCCGCTCATCTTTCAAAGTATTAACCAGGTAAGCAACTTTGTGTTGAATCTTTTTGTGATTCTCTTCTTCCTTTTCTAGCCCCTTTATGATATTTCCCCTTGAATTTCTAATAGTGGTTGTAAATTCTGAAAATCCATTTACTAGATCCCTTTCCATAATTTCCAATTTCTCTTGGAAAGCAGGTAGAAAATTCATTATAATATCCTTGTAGCAGCTCTTACGCGCATCTTCCTCTTGTTCCTTTTGTAGCTTTTCTAATATCTCTTTTGACAAAATTTCAGTTTTCTCCATTTCTTGATTGACGACTTTGTTTAAGCTTTTAATATCTTCGCAGCTATCTGTTTCTATCCGCATAGTTCTCTTCTGTTTGTCGAACAACTGGCGAAGACTTTCAGTTTTCTTTTCCAAAACCTTTTCGCAATCATTGTAAATCTTGATTTCCAGAGAATTTCTAAAACTGAAAATGAAATCATGGGACAATATTCCTTTCCATAAATCGTTGATGCGTGTTCCAACATCTTCAAATGTATACACCATGTTGATGGAGGGACTGAAGTCGTTCAGCAACCAATCTTTGACATTTTTGGCATGATCACTGTATCCAGGATTACTTGCCGCCATTGGTGGATCACTTATCCACAGATCTGAAAAATATCTGATATGTGTCTTTGGGTTGTAATTGATCACATCTGAGAAACTTCTTATGTCTTTGTATCCCACTTGACTTGCTGCTTCTAAAGTTACCTCGTTCAAGTTCTTTTCAAGCTTTTTTTTTCCTTCCGCTAACTTTGAATCAGCATCAGCAGCTGGAACATTCTGATGAATGAACATGCACGATTGCCGAAGTTTAAGTCGCTCATTAACAATTTTCATTTTCAAAAATGCATGAATTGAAATTTGAAGGATGTCTTTCAAATCACTCATATTTTCCCCTTTGATATTTATCAATGTAATATCTCCGATGCCAATGCTTAATGTTGCCAACTCGTTATCTCTTAACAAAATCAAATCTTCTGCCTCTGATGCACGGAACCCTTCTGTGTCGATGATAAGAACATAATCAAACTTGAATCCAGCTTCTACAGGAAACAGCTGCATGTACACTCCTTTGGTACATCGGCCAGCACTCACGCCAAACTTTGCACCAAACATTGTATTGAGCAGTGTAGACTTTCCTGAACTCGTTAAGCCAATAACAGACACTATGAACAGCCTTTTCTCTCCAACAATTTTGTGAATCTCATAAAAGACAGCTTGTATCCAGATTATTGGAACATTTGAAGCATCTCCGTCCATTATTTCTAAAGGATATCCATTCAACAACAATTTTGCCCCAAGCTTTGGTAGTGACTCTTGAAATTCTTTGTCCACTCCTGAACTCATTCCGCTCTCTTCAATACATTCATAATACTGGGCAATTTCACGAAGAATATGGTCCAACGTGAAATATGTATCATTGACGTCATCTTGAGCTATTCTCACCTCATCTTGAAGGTCGAAGATGTCCATTTTTTTGAAGTGCTTTTCTTTTTTCCTTTCAATTAAATCATCTAATTTGTTTAGGTGCTTTTCTTTCAATGCGGGTAGTTTGAGGATATTTTTTTCTTTGAATTTCATCATTAGCCAATTTAGGTAAAACAGACCTCGGCTTGTTTCTCCATTTAAATTTTTCAGGAGAAACTGCACGATTTCTTCGACAAAACCCTTTTCCTTTCCAGCTTTGTGCAGGATCTCAAATTGCTCGTTTCTTATATTGTCCATTTCTTTAAGCAAATCCACTTTTTCATCAGGTGTTACGCCTAAAAACACTGATTGGTACTTCTTTCGATTCAAATCACTCCAATTCTTCCACATTGCCATATGCAAGGGTACCAACAACTTTTTCGCGCTTTTTCCATCATTTGGTGTGATGTATCTTTCAAAAAGTGATTCTACTTCTTGTCTTGTCTCAATGATATCTGGAAGCTCTTCATCACTAGACAGTTGAAACTCTTTCGAATCTTCTATATGCTTTCGCAGATTTTCATGCTTTTGCTTTTTGCACGTTTTCAATTTTTCCACCATTTTGTTTTTAATGTCAAATAAACCTCTTGCTTCTCCGTTCTTTGCCATTGCAAGAATCGAATTGTTTCTGCAAAACTGCTTACCAAATGCATCATTATAGCGTTGGAAATCTGTTTTCCATGTAGCACTTTCCATCTTCTTAGAAAGAATCAAATGAACAGCATGATGTTCTTTGACAATTTTCATCAATGTATTCCTCACAGAAGAAAATGTTATGTCTTCTATGTTGACCACAATAAAGATGACATCTGAAATATGGCAGATATATTTTGTAACTTGCTGGTTATATCTCAAGTCTCCTCTGGCATTCAGAAACATAACCAAATCTGAAAATGAATCATCTTCCTTCTGTGATGGCAAATACCAAGTGCTTTCTACTGTTCCACAACTTAATGACCGCTGTACTATGCCACGGACGCTATCTTTATTATAGAACGTATGATGATAATTCTTGTTAGCAACATAATTAAGCAGATTTGATTTGGAAAAGCTAGGTCGGCCGATTCTCATGACACTAACAACGAAAGGATCTGAATCAAAAAGTGGTGTTTCCATTCCAACGTAATGTTTGCTCTTCCAAACAGGCTCAAGTGATCTTAATGACCAGCTTGAAACGGTAGGGTTTCCATCAGTTTTGTAGTAAACAAAGGGAACAGCAAGTTTACAGGTAAACAGACTCTCCACAACTCTCTGCTTCATGGAAGGATTGCAGCAGCTGAAAGCAACATTGATGACATCAAGTGGACTTTCTTTGTTCGTGCTTTCTGCATCTTCATTTGAGCTGATGAGAAAATCTATGATGTCATCAGTCTCATCATGGCTTCTTTTCAAAGCCTTGTAAAAGCACTCCCTGCCATGGAAATTCTTTAGAAGAATGGATTCCAGTATCTTAGTTACAATATTCTCTTCTGTGACTGGAGCGTGAGGCTTTTTTCTTCCTATCATGACATCATAGAAACCTAATTCTTTATCTCTATCAAGATGCAATCTTTCCATCAGTTGATTGATTGAATGTTTCTTTTCTTCTTTGTCATACCACGAATGGGAATGTTCTTTTGTGTTTCCCATGCTTTCAATCACTATAGAAAAAGAAAACAGATTATCTGCATTACCTAACAGTCACTTCATAACTCAGAAACGTATTGTTACGGCGATACAACTTGATTATAAAGATTATTACCAGAACTTATGCATTTTCGATCTGAAGATGACCTCTGGAATGCTAGGTCAAAATATTCATGAAAAAAATTAACTAACGCATCGATCGTTTGTTAGTTAAAATGTATAAGCTTCTGGTAATAGTCTACAAGATAACTCAGAAACAGCTTAATTTGGCTATTCAACAATTAAATAAACACAGAACGAGACTGAAGATATGCTTTGTTCAAGGTGTTTTGATAGAAGCACTAATTGCACTTAATATTCTATTTATTAGATTTTCGTATTAACCATTTTAAACTTTCTGTACCCGAAAACTTTAACGAGTTTCAAACGTTATGCTAATCCATGGTGGAGTAGGCGTCTTTGTAAAATGAAAGAAGTTGATATGAAAGAGTCTTGTTACATATGAAATCAAAATACTTTGATCATCTTATATTTTTATTAAATCATCCATATAGAAATTCATCTCGAATTCGGCATTTTTTACCGCTACAATCGTCATTTCACAAAAGATTCCAAAAATAACACCTAGATGACGTCATTAATCCGCTATCTGTTGGTGATTATGATACAGAACATGAAAGTAAAATTTTTTTATTTTGTTCACTGGAATAGCTGAACCTTCGAGTATCTGTAAAGCTCATCACTAACTTTTTTCAAATGTCGAAAAATGATGTCTGATATTTTTTTGACTTTTCTAGACATCATTCTTAAATAATCTGAGACTCTCCTCCTCCTCCTCCTACAACCTCTACTCTGCCAAGTTATTTTTGCAAAATTGACATGAAGTACTTAGCAATTAACAATTAACAATCCAGATCAAATTTCTTTAATTTCCATGGAAATTTGCACTGAAAAGTAGGTGATTTCGAATTTGACAGTCATTTATTCACATTTGGCCAAAATTGGGCTAATGTCACCAATTTTGTGTATCAAGCTATTGAAAACCATTGGTTGTTTTTGAGAAATTGTGTTACATTTGCGAGACTAACTATACAATTATGAGACACAAGGTATGAGTCGATCAAAGCGTGATGAAAGAGAAGTAAGTATAAATGAAATGGACTTTTCATCTGCTGTGAGGTGCTCCAAAGGCCATTCATGGATGTTTTTATTCCGGAAAATAATGGAAGATAAACGTACATAAAGTAAATGTGCATAGGAATAGAAGAAAAGAAGTTTACCGGTTAGAATTATCTGTAGCTCCTCTAAGGGATGTTGGAAGCTGTTTTCATGTGGTAGTGAGATTATCTAAGCTTAGTGTCAAAATCAACATTCACAAATGCTTTTCCTTGCATAAATCAGATAACGTTTTCAAAGAAGTGTCTTCATAAGATTAATATGATTTATTGAAAATACCTGTTTGTTTGGGTTCGTCTTTCTTTTTAGTTCCCTCTGCTGATCTGGATTCAATTATGGCGATGATATTCTGAAATAAAAGTTAGTACGTAAGTAAGTAACTGGATTGCTTACTGGCTTTTATTCGTAACTAGTTGGCTAGCTCACACATTGACTTGTAACAAACAGTTGACTTGCCATTAGAGTTACTACTTTCTATGCAATAGATTTTCATCACGGTAATGAAACCTTCAAAAAGTTGAGGCAGCTGGTAATTAAAGAAAACTTTTCAGAAGAAATTTCAAAACATCTGGTGCAAACTTGAGAAGATATGCTTCAATTGGCTTCCATTTAACCTCATAAGCACCGATTTACAGCTGAAGATATAAGGGAAACCATGCAACGTAACTATGAATTCTAATTCCTTATCAATCCAGTGCTTGAACTTTGAAACATATGAAAGAGAACACATTATTTGTTCGTATGGCCTTTCGTGCGTTTAATGAAAGCAATTACTCTACAAGCAAAATAAAATGAATTGAGAAAATTTAGATTTGAGAGTTCTCAAATTGATTGTCTTTGCAAATAAATAGCATAAGTCTTTCCGTATATTGAAGTACAAATCAATAACTTAACACTTTTAAGATAATTTTAAGAAAAACAGGTGTCAGCAGTTTTCTTCTGAGATAATCTCCACCAAATAGCCAATCATCTTCTACCTTGTTTAAGCGCTTTGTTAATACTAAACCTGCTAGTTCGCAGATTGTTTCTCAATTTTTCTATTTCTGCTGACATCAGCATAGTGCAATCCACAGCTCTCCATGTCAGTGTTCATTATCTTTAACACGCAAACGAACACGAAAATGGTTATTCTTTTTGTTCATCTTTTCCTTTTATATCGCATTGAACATTGATTGCGAAAGGGTTGTTACACCCACAAATGTAGTAACTCCGACAAGTGTACCCTGATAAATTTCAAGGAGTCGATTGACTTCTGAAACATACTCTTTGCGAAAAGACTCCTTTACGACTCCGTTAAGGTGTCAAAATGACACCGTAAAAGGTGTCATTTAACATTATCTTACAATGACTCCTTTTGTGGGAGTCATTTTGACTCCTTTAAGTAGTAATGTAATCCTTGAGTACCTAAAAGTAGTCAAAATGACTCCCAAAAAGGTGTCATTTAAAATGAGTACCAAAAGGAGTCATTTGACTTTGGAGTTCTCTATTCAAGATCACTCTTTTTGCAGGGATTATAGATACCCTAAATTGTATGTGTTTGTGTTCTAAATCGAATTGAAATCGAAGAAACTATAACAGCGACGTTCTTTTCGAAATTCTTCATTTGCCATTTTCTTTCACGACGAACTGGTGATACGAAGGTGAATTTGTTAATATAAAAGGCTTATTATTCACGAAAGTTTTACCTTCAACATTAAAACAGTTATAGCAAATCATGGTTTTGTGTTTTTCAGTGCGAAATGGTAGCGAAATTTCAGTGAAAACGAAGCGAGGAAGCAAGTATTTTTTATTAAGTATATGTTTACGTTTATGTTTGAGCTTGAAAGTAAAAGAAAATTTTTTGATTTCTTTAGAGGTATGAAAAATAGAAAGTAAAAAGTTTAGAAGTGTTTGAAATTGGTTTGAATCATTACAGAATATGGTTGATGTCAGTGAATTGAAAGCCTAATGAAAAGGAGGCTGTGTTTGGAAGTGATCAAATCGGTGAACAAATTAACTTGTGAGATCTTTCATAAGGATTTTGAGGTTTATGAAAAACAACAAGAGAAACTGAAGCAAACCACTACGAGCACCACTAACTTGCATGTTACGAAAGGAGTTTCTCGTTTTCTGGAGCAAGAGCTTTCAAAAACTTCCCAACGGAGGCTCGATCAGCAAGAAAGAAAGATAAATTTTTAATATTTTAAATGTTTTTTTAGCTGTTTATAACTGTTTTCCTCCGAGTATAAACTTCAAACTTTTCAATCCTCCAACTTTCTTTCAAAACTAACTTCTGATTTAGTTTATATCATGGCGAAGTTGAGGTCAGCATGAGTTATGAGTTCATTATTATTTAAAAATATGTACTTTTCTATATGTTTATGTTGCTGTTGTTTTCCTGTACTCTATTTCATGTAATATAGTGACTCCTTTAAGAGAGTCAAAATTATATTATGACTCCCTTAAAAGTGTCAATCTAGGCACAGAAGCGATTCATATTTGTCTCTCTTAAAGGAGTCATTAAATCATGACTCCCTTGAAAGAATCACTTGACTCTCTCGAATGACTCCCTTTTGTGAGTAATAATGACTCCTTTAAAGGTGTCGTTTTAGGCACCGAAGAATGACTCCTTTTAAGGTGTAGTAAACCTTCGTCTAATTTTGCACTCGTCTTTTTCCCTGCGCATGGGCGATTTTTTCTTGTTTCACACTAGTATTTTTTTTATTCCGCATGCGCAATTTTGGGTTTTACTATATGGACACTTGGTAGCCCTTCCAAAGCTACTTGATGAAGACGTTCACGTGTTTTGCCGAATTATGACCGATTTTGCTTGTATAAACAGTCTTGTACTGCGCATATGCAAATTCTAGGCTTATTACACAGCTACCTAATAGCACTGGAAAAGTTACTTGGTGAAGACCTAAATGTGTTTTTCCTAATTATGGATAATTTTGCACATATTAGCGTCTTTTTTCTGCGCATGCGCGATTTTGGTTTTTTTTTCTTTGGTCACCTTATAGCCCTTGAAAAGTTACTGGTAAAGACCTACCTGTGTTTGGCACAATTATGGATCATTTCAATCTTCAAGGCGTTTATTACTTTTGTCGGAGTTTACATTTGTCGTAGATTTTTACTACATTTGTCGGAGTTACTACAGTTTTCGGTGTAACAAGGGTGACGAGGCTAAGCGTTTTGTTTATAAGCAATCAAGGTCACGAATAATCTTATATATAATAGCGAGTGTGTGTCACACTTATATTTGAGAGAGTAATAAATTTTGTTGAAATTTAAGATCAAAATCTTCTTAACCGTGGTCATATTCTTCGTTAGGCCATGTGTTTTTTTTACGATAGTAGCACGTGGCATGACGTCAGTCAGTATTTGTTTCATTGCATTACATCCCCAGGCGATTCAAATTTTCGTCACGGGGTTTCCAAACCTTGATTACATATTTTTCTTCACCTTTTCTCGACAGGAGATTTGCGTACATCATTTTCGAAGTTAGATGTGGTAAAAATTTTTACCCGGGTTACTAATTTATTATGTTAATCAGGTATTATGAAAAAGGCTATGGACCTTTACCGAATTTCTATTTAAACTCTAAACTGTGACTGAGTTTCATATCTAACCTCGTTTTTATGCGATTCATTGTTGCACTGATTTCATTACTTTATAACTTAATAATAGTCTCTATTATTTCCAATTCCCATTCCGATAGTTAGAAGCAGTTTAAATATTATAAGCGAGGTTAGACACGACAGCTCGGCCACAATGCCTCGTTTCAACTCAAATTCGAGAAGGTCTATTATTCCTCTGCAAAGAGTTCATGTTTCGTGAAGAACTCTTGCTAAAGCCTAGTCTAAAAGGGTTTCTTTAGCCAATCTAGAGGGATAAACTTTCAAAACTTTTTCTCTGTCCGTCTGCGTGACCCCACCACTTTAAAAGTCCAGTCGCGTCCCCTGCACAAACCTTGGAATCGCAAGGTCCCAGGTTCAAACCCGACACTAGCCCAGCTGATGAGCCGTGATACGGCGAAACAAGCTTGTCCTGGGATGTGTATAATTACGCTCTCCTACTTTGTGGGATTGAGCACTCTGTATCGTCAGCATGAGTGTTCGCTAAGAACACGTTCACTACTTCGCACTATGCAACGCTCTGTCCTCAGGGGCATTGAGCACTCTGGTGACATGTGAAGCACGATCAAACCGTGGCCTAGTTGGTGTAATGGGTACAACATCAACCTTGGAATCGCAAGGTCCCAGGTTCAAACCCGACACTAGCCCAGCTGATGAGCCGTGATACGGCGAAACAAGCTTGTCCTGGGATGTGTATAATTACGCTCTCCTACTTTGTGGGATTGAGCACTCTGTATCGTCAGCATGAGTGTTCGCTAAGAACACGTTCACTACTTCGCACTATGCAACGCTCTGTCCTCAGGGGCATTGAGCACTCTGGTGACATGTGAAGCACGATCAAACCGTGGCCTAGTTGGTGTAATGGGTACAACATCAACCTTGGAATCGCAAGGTCCCAGGTTCAAACCCGACACTAGCCCAGCTGATGAGCCGTGATACGGCGAAACAAGCTTGTCCTGGGATGTGTATATTTCTCTAAATAGAAATTTCTAAAGCATTTTCTGTAATAACGTGATAAAAATTGTTACGTAAGGGACTGTTCACAAATGACGTCAACTGTTAGGGGGGGAGGGGTTATGCCAAAGTTGACGGTAGTTGACGGGGGGGGGGGGGGGGGGGGGGGGGGAGTACTACTATTGACGTCAGCCTTCACAATTTTCAGAACCTTGATTTTTCCAATTAAGTAAAAGTTTTTTATGAAAATGTGAATGAATGTTTACTTTGATGTGGTCCGTAGTGGCGTGGGAAAGTCCTTCCATATTGCTTTTGTTGGCTTCGTTCCGTTCCACCGTCTTTCGCTCACGTGGAGATTGATCAGAGAATTACACGAAGATCATTGCAAATATTTTTATGTCTAATTAAAAATGCGTAAGAAACTAAGATACAAAAGGACCAGTGGGGTGAAGGCTGTT
The DNA here is from genome assembly GCA_027922465.2 of Turritopsis dohrnii. Classification (NCBI taxonomy): domain Eukaryota; kingdom Metazoa; phylum Cnidaria; class Hydrozoa; order Anthoathecata; family Oceaniidae; genus Turritopsis; species Turritopsis dohrnii. Next base: position 272,745 of record BQMF02000286.1, read on the forward strand.
TTGTTTTTTGTTTTTTGTAGGGGGTGGGGGTGGAGGGGGGGGGGGGGTCTCTTCTCAAACGATGACGTCAACTGAGGGGGAGGGGGGCAACGCAAAGTTGACGCAGGTTGACAGAGGGGGCAGGGGGGGGGTCAAAAAGTTTGAAAAATTGGTTGACGTCATTTGTGAACAATCCCTAACTAATGTGGATCAATTCCAAAGGAATCATTTTCAAGTTTCGTGAACAGTGATCAGTAATGAAATTGTCTTTAAGAATGTATTCCTTTCTGGTTTTTTTTATTGAGTATTGTTGTGCGCAGTTATGTAATTTTTGCGCAGATATGTAATTTCTGCGCAGATATGTAATTATTTTGCGCAGTTATGTAATTATTTTGCGCACATATGTAATTTGTGAGCTGCGCAGTTATGTAATCGAGTGCTGCGCAGATATGTATAATGCGGACTTTCTAATACAACTATTTTTTCTAGATTTTTTTCACTCAACTATCAATGCTTTTGCGATTTATCATAAAATCTTTTATGAATGACATGATAATCTATGTTTTGTGTAAAGATTAAGAATTTTAAGATAAAAAACTCTTTTGTAAGAACTTCGATTACTTTCATGACGGAAAATGAGCGTGTTCGTGTTGTTACACCGTCAAATGTAGTAACTCCGTCAAATGCAGTATACCTACGACAAATGTAGTAAATACCGATAAGTTTGGAATGAGCCATAATTAGGCCAAACACTTGAAGGTCTTAACCAGGTAACTTTTCAGGGGCTATCAGGTGGCTGCATAATTAAAACCAAAATCGCGCATGCGCAGTAAAAAGACGCTAATATGAGCTGAATGAGCCGTAATTAGGAAAAACACATTAACGTCTTCGCGAAGTAATTTTTCCAGTGCCATCAGGTGCCTGTGTAATAAGCCTGGAATTTGACACATGACACAAACAAACACATGAACGTCTTCACCAGGTAACTTTTCAAAGGTTATCAGGTGGTCATATAATAAAACCAAAAATCGCGCATGAGCAGTAGAAATATACCTGTATGAGGTTAATGAGTCATAATAAGTTAAAACCCTCGAAAGTCTTAACCAGGTAACTTTTTAAACTTTATAAATTCAGGCTATCATTATGTTGCGTAATATTTTTTTGGTGGAATAGAAATCTTCTCTGAAAGTTTATGTCAGTTCTCTTTAACATTTACTTTCAAATAAACAAGTCCCAGATAATCCTGAAATGAACTTATACTTGTCAAGTCACTTGGCATGAACAAGTTGTCTCTGTTAATAAAATCATCGTATGTGGCAGAGTAAGTGTTGCAGTTTTGCACTTAGAGACGTTATTGAAAAGTGTTGTAGGAAAAATTTGTAGGAGTGTGAAGTGGAATAGCGCGCCTATAACGCATCAAACGTCGATTTTGCTCTAGAATGTTATGTTTTGCTTTGTTAGTTCATAAAAGTGTTAGGGTTTTTCAGATTTTTTTAGGATACTTGTGTTCTCTATCCACATTCATAAATAAAAAAAATGAAAAAAATGAAAGAAAAATAAGAAATCTGTCTAACTCAGTGAGAATCACCTTAATTAAGTTTTTCTTTTCGAGGACCTCCACATCTCTGCAACTTCTCCGTAAACCGTTTTTATCAAAATGGTACACAGATAAAAGGTGCAAATTCTGTAAATTTGGACCAAATTGGGCCTAAAATCCCCTTTTTATCCAAATTTTCGAAAAATTCGCCTCATTTCTGAAATCAGAATCCTGGAATTGTCCTTCGTGTAAATTTTCAAAAAAAACGGACCATTCTGTAAATTTGGACCAAATTGGGCCTAAATTCCCCTTTTGACACAAAGTTTCGAAAAATGGCCCTCAAATTTGCAATCAAAACCTTCAAAACTGAGTTCTTATCAAACGAACATTTAACCATAAAAAAGTCCGTATTTTACATATCTGCGCAGCACTCGATTACATAACTGCGCAGCTCAAAAATTACATATCTGCGCAAAATAATTACATAACTGCGCAGAAATTACATAACTGCGCAAAATAATTACATATCTGCGCAGAAATTACATATCTGCGCAAAAATTACATAAGTGCGCACAACAAGTATCATTCCTTGCAAGGATGTAAACAGCCACTCCTAGGGTAGGAGGAAAGAAAAAAGAGAAGAAAAAAGATGAATTTAAAACAGAAAGAAACGATTGATGTTCTTCTTAAAAGTGAAGAGATCATTACCATCAGGTAAACAAGACGATAGATAAGCATTCCAACCACCCGAGGTGTAAAGAATGAAACTATCCTGATAGAATTTGCGGTTGCTATTAGGTGAAGCAACAGTGTAAAGATCGGACTTAGAAGAATGACGAGTATTCTGTTTATAAGATTCTAACGGAGGCATATGAGAATGAGCAATGACGTTGGAGATATCTATAGAAGAGAGGGAGGGAAGCTACAAGATGACGATGAGACAGAAAATGGAACTGAGCAGAGATCTCAGGTCAAATGAGATTGAATCACGGTTCTGAGTTCTATCAAGCACGGAAAGAGTTGAGGCAGGAGCACCAGCTCAGACATGACAACATTACTCCATTAATAGGAGAATAACAGACTTATAAATGTGCAGAATGATTTCATTAGTAAGATATTCACAAGCACGAAACAAGGAGCTAACCTTCTGAAGTTGCAATAGAAGTGATATTATCAGTCCAAGAGAGATCATTAGATAAAGAAAGAACAAGCAAACATAATGAGGGAGATTCAGGGAGATCACTTCTATCCATTCTAATAGACAAGAGATTGACGATGTTGTTACGATTAGTATAAAGAAGTTTCGTCTTACAGGCATTGAAAGAAACACGGAAGTCAGAGCCCCTTTCCAGAATGGCAGGGAGATCATGAGAACCAGCTATTTCAATTTGAGCAAAGAGATTAGCTTTACCATTAAAGCACTTATAGATGGAAGTGTCATCACGTTAGGTGAGAATCATTTTGTTCTATCTCCATATTTGAGCTCCAATTGTTTTTCAGGATTATTTTGTTCTTTCTCCGTGAGCTTTCTCCAAAAACAAGCGCAACATCTTCTTTAAATGGCAGACTTATCATGTTGGTTTCTTAAAAAATTAATGAGGTTATGAAATTTAAAACTTAATCTTCTCATTTTAAAAGAATTGGAGATAGAACAAAATAATTCTCACCTAACGATCAGCAAACGCACCGACATTGAGGAAAATTAGAAAAGAATAGGACCAAGAATAGAGCCTTGGGGAACACCAGCATTAATCGAGAAAGTAAAACAGACTTAGCCATCTAAGACAACCTTTAGCTGCTGATCATAGAGAAAAGATTTAATGATCTTAAAGGCATTTCTGCCAACACCATAAACAGACCACTTTTGCAGGAGTCCCGCATGCAAGACCCTGTCGGAAGCCTTAGAAATGTCGAGAGCAACAACTCTAACCACTCCATTATTGTCTAGCTCTTGATAGTTTCTTTCAGTAAAGACTGTCCGGAAATCAACAGTGGAAAGCCACACTGAAAGAGCCATACTAAGTCATACTAATGAGAGACTCAAAGACTTTACTAAAGACTGGAAGCAATCTAGTAGGACGATAATTTAGAGAATCAGATCGGTCATCGGTTTTTAAAAACAGGAACAACAGAAGCACATTTCCAACAAGATGAAGAAGTAGAGTCAAGCAGAGAAATATTAAAACGGAGGCAACTCTGGGGAACAATGCTTCAGGATAGTAACTGGGATGTAGTCAGGGCTGGTGGCTGAAGAAGAGCTAAGTTCGAAAACGACCTTAGTCACCTAATGTGGTGTAATGTAGATGTCCTAGAACGCCATCACAGCGAGAAAGAAACTCAAGAAGATGTTGATCAGAATTTGGTGACGGGCAGTTATGAGTGAAAGTGCAAGCAAAGAGCTACGACTTATCTCGCGCAGATGTAATTACATTCTGACATTAAACAGAGGAGGTATAGCAGATTTCCCTTTCTTTGAGATTCTGTTGAAGATCTCCTAAAAGTCTTGTGTACCAATTCTCTGATTAGAGATCTTGGTTTTAATGGATTCCTGCCAGTTTTAATGGATTACTGGTGGATTTCTATTCTTGATAAAAAGCTTCAACTGCATAACTGAAAACAAAGATGTCGATGAGCTTTTTCTCCATAAGTTCATTTTCGAAACAACTTTCGTCGAGAAGTATTCAAATTTTCTTCTTGATTGAGTAATCTAATTATTTGGTTTGCCCTTTTTCCATAAAATTGGAGATTAATAGTATATGGGCAATATTCTGCATGGGCTCATCACTATTAATTGTTAGGAAACGGATCCTATAAGTACCGCATTTCTCTCACTTAGATGTAAACATTCAATTCATAAAATATAATATATTGTATATATCCTGAAAATTTTTTAATTTTTCAAGTTTTGGAGTAGAGTGCAATGTGAATGATTCGTATTAGCGACGTTACTTACACAAAACTTTAAACCTAAATATCTCATGAACTATATATCCAAACGATTTCAAATTTTGCAAGGGCTCTCAATTTTTATACGTCTTCGGAAATATTACAAAACATTTTTAGTAAATTCTTTCTCCATTAAGCCTGGTTCAGACCTGATGATTACGACGATTACGACGATTAAAAAAATCAATCGTCGTAATCGTCAATCATCAGGTCTGAACACTTTTCAAGTATGTCAAAATACTAATTTCAAAATTGCTTCAAACACACGATACTTCGTTCCTTTGTTAAGTTTGAACTTCTTTGTATAATTTGAAGCACGTGTTCAGACGAACTTAAACCAATAGAATTGACGTAAGATTCAATAGATTTTTACATACAATAAAGCGAGTGCGACGATAAAATATCAGACGCAATCTTTTCTTCTCAATATTGCAATTTACGATGATTACACTAAATTTTAATCGTCGTAATCCTCAGGTCTGAACTAGGCTTTAGAGACGTATAGTGAATACGTAGTTAACTTAAGGGGCGTCACAAATTATTGTACAATACAAAGTTCTTTTTATGTATTTGTGTATCTGCAACTTTCTGTACTCAACAAATATGAAGATATGGAGAGGTCGTGGATAGTTTTCAGTTAGCGTTCAGTTGAAAAACGGCTGGAATATTCAATTACCAACCTTACTCTCAAAATTATTTTCATGGCATGTAAATGATGGCAGACTTGCGCTACGCATTAGAGAAGATATAACTATTCAACACTAAACACTTTAAGAGCCCCCTTCATAGTATTATCAGGTTGATTATATAAAGGTTTCTGCCTGATTTATTCTACCTATATCCCAAAAAAAACAGAATTCGCAATCTTTTCTTCTCAATATTGCAATTTGACAGTAGATAATAATAAAAAAAATTCCTCGGGTGGTGGGAGGTACTTTATTTAGGTCAGTGACGAAATGGTAAAAAATGAAAACAGTCGTAGAAGAAAGGAAAATCCGATAGATATAATATAATAAAACTATCAACGCTGACTGTGAGCTGCAAAATTTTGAACATGCGTGTAGAGTTCTTGTGGAATTTTGGTTCAAAAGCTTTAAATTCAGTGTTACGGAGTTATTGAACAGTCCCTCACTCGGAATGTTGTTACCTCCTTAATACATATTCCAATGCTGTAATTAGTTGCTGAGGGATTATTTTCAGCAGCATTCCCAATATCTAATAGAAAAAAAACACAATAACCGACTTACTTGAAATTTATTCTGAGTTATTCCTTCTCTACCATTAACTTCTTTGTCAAACGTTTTCTAAAAGCAAGTTAAGAAAGTCACTGAAGGTTAGAAATTCACTGCATATATTGACATTATGCACCATCAGACGATGCTATCGTAAGGCTACAAATAACGGTCAACACATGTTTAGAACAGCCTTCTACTTTTGGTAGGTATAGGTTCTTCACATCACATGTACTGACCTATATAAAATCTCATGGGAACCAAACATTGGAAAACCTCAATGCTGAAGAAAAATACTTTATAACTGGAATGTTCTTTAGTCATTTTAAAGTCGGGGCATTTTTTGTACATTATCTGAAAATTGCATCATAAAATATAGCGATCAGAGAATTGGTGAGTGTCTCTTAAAGGGTTGCAGTATGCTGAGTGGCAATCCTTCATCAGAACAATAAGCAATGAGTATGAGTATGAGTATAAGTTGGCTTTTTAGTGGAGATTCTTTTCTAGACAACACTGAATTCTGATTTCGGAAAACTTTTGTAACAGCTCTTTATCTTAAAGTAAAAATTATTAGTAATATGTGATAAATGAGAATTTCGTCATTCTTTTGATTAATCAAAAGCAGTATCAAATATAAATAAGTGCAGTGTACTTATAGTAATCACTATCGACTTGAACAATACACTGTTTTTTAAAAGAAGGGAAAATGAAAGATGGTAAATATGAATCAACGTGTCCTTCTTTGAATCTTTTAAGTTGTAATTTACTACACCTATAACCTCCTTAGATCGAAAATTGATACCGTCTAGTGTTCAAAGACTCTTGAACTGCCTAACCTCGGTTCCATTTTTGTCAAAAGTTGACAAAAAACGTTAGGAAAACATAACAACAAAAATAAACTAACCTGACATTCTTCTTCAATCCTTCGTTTTATGAAAACCAAGTTATCGTTTAGTTTTTTTGAAAGATCTTTCACCTCATGATAATTGATGTTAAATTGAACGCTTAAAAATTCCTCCTTAATATCATTCGGGAAAGTCACTTTGAGATCACACCCTTTGCGACTGCTTTTTGAAAGGAATTTCTGTATTTCTGCACCTGCAACTATTTTCTGCACTGCATTTTTGATATCATCGATGGTCTCATTAGTGAGCTTTTCAGTATCCAGCGAAGAAATAGTAAAGAAAACATTGATGGAACTAAAGTTGCATCCGGTTGCAGTTAACTTCACTTTCTTATTTGGAAACACAACTTGAAAATCTGTTTGAAAAGCTTCTTTAATTTCCCGGATAAGTTTTTTAGATTCATCAGATTTGACGGATTTATACTCACTTAGAGTCATATCGTGTTGAGAGTTGATCTGAAGTATTACTTTCACCTCTTCGCAGTTTTTTTAACACCTTTAAAGCTTATACCTGTTAAAGATATATCACAAATTTCATCAGGTTCATTTAAATTCATGATGTCCTTGAGTGTTTTTTGTGCTGTGACCTCCAGTCTATCTTGTAATATTTGTGATAAATCAGATGTTATATCTTTAACTTCTGCTAGCTTTTGGTGCTTTGTAGTAACATGACATTTAAACTTTATTGAATTTTTGTGAAATTGCAGCTTTGATAGTTCTTCCGAAAAAGATGTGTATGGGAAAATGCTTTTCCAGTATTTCGTCCTGGTATTCTGATAAACCAAGTTCAGATCTGTTTCCAGACGATCAAGTTCCCGCTTCCTTTCAGGATCAGCTTCTGGCCGCAGTAAATTTATTATCACAAGAATGACACTCCTCCAATCGTCGATTTTCTTTTGATCTGGTACATCTGCAGGTGCCAAATGGGCGAATGTGTTGCGAAGTTCTCGAATTTCATTCACATTAACTTTAGAAAATGTGCACCTTGTACTGTAACATCCGACACATTTCATGCAATTGGAACAACATGATGTTTTGTTAGAACATGCTGTTTTTTTATGAAAAATCTTGTCGCCATTTGTTGGTTCATAGTTTTTGTTGCATGTTGGAAAGGCGGTTACCTTTGATAAGATTTGACAGACTGCTGTGGTATCAAGCTTTTGAATATCAATGTTATCTTCCGATATGAGTGCTTTCAGTTTAGAATCAAATAACAATACCTTTTGCAACTGCAAAATGCCTGATAAGGCTTTGCCTGGTGTATCTACTCCAAGATCAGCTGCAATATTGCTTTTCAATGATAAGTATTCAAGTAAGTATCGTACACACGACGATGCTATTTGATTGAAACAGACAACTTTAGATTGAATCTCTTCATTATTTTCAATGCAAGTTACACTTGCCGCTGCCATACTTTTACTCTCCTCCAAACAGGATTTTTCTAGAAAAATGAATAAATTTCTTAATAATGAGTTTAAATTCTTCACGCTAGATTTTGTTGTTCTTATGGTATTTTTTTCTTGAAAACAACAACAACAACCATAACAAACAGTTTCAGCAGTTACCAGTAGCAACCACTTCAGTGTCAAAAAAATAAATGGAACCAATAAAATGATAGGAAGTCATAAAATATAAAAATAGAACTCTATGTTTTGAAAATGAAAGAATTTCATAAATATTTCAGATTTTGTTGTAAGTTAAAAGAGGTGTGACGCAAAAAATATAAAATTTGAATGAACTGGAATATTAATTGACACTCACCTCTTTCACAATTACATTATTTTTGTTTGACAGCAGTTCAGTTCATGATGAAAAGAATTTCAGCAGATATCAATTTGTGGCTATAGCTAACGGAACGCAAAATCTGGACAAAAAAAATCTTATATCTGTTTCTTTCGTTCTTGTGTTATTTATCCATTAGAAAGTCGTTCACTTTTTATTGTATATTATAGAATTTTATACTTCAATGTATGCATTGTTTGATACCTCCATAGTTCCAGTGTCAAGGTATTAAGACACCCTGGGTCTTGAATTATATATATAAAATAACAAGAAAAATGGATTACAAAAACCAGCGGTAGCCTTTAGATTTTAACCTTTGCTTCATCAATATGGAAAATATTTTGATGACGTGGGAATTCTCACAAGAACGTTTTTTTTCTCTTTTATGAAGTTCTCTACTAAAAAAAAAACAGTTCTCAGAAAGGGATTATATGGATTTCTTTTAACCTTTAAAATTTACAACAATTCACTGGATTTATATTTTCATTATTCATTTCTTTCTCCGTTACTTTCTTCAATGAAATCATAAGAGAATATTGAAATTAAGGCTAAAACTGAAAGCTAGGCCAAATAGAAAAGTGGAAATAATTCGAGAAGAACTAAAAACAACAATCCAAGAATCTCAGCATATCTACTAATTTGGTCATAACAGCCTCTCCAGCCTCTTATCTATTCTTAATTAACTCGCGTTATAAACATTCCCAAATTCCTAAAACTTTCTTTTGGCATTTTGAATATTTGAAAATTGAATATTTTTTTTTCAATATTTCTAAGAAATTAATTGAAAAGCGCTTTACATATAGCTAATACGTAATTATTCATGCCTGATGTAACTATGGATACATGTGTCGATTTCATGTCAGTGTACGACATTCCTCTTTTTCAATTATCTCCATAATATACTAAACACTACCAGAATACAACGAGCTATAATCATTAAAAGTATCTCAACCGTAAAATGTTTAACGAACGAAAACTGATATTCCTACCTTTTTTGCAGCATTTTTATAATACAGTCACAAATCGCCACTAAAAAATTGGGGTAGGGAAAGATTCATAAAAGTTTCAAATATATCGCCAAATTTATGCCGTTATGAATATAACTAAGAGTTGTAGTATGCTGATTTCAACAGCGGTAATCTCTCCTTAGAACAACGAAAAGTGAGTCTGGAAACAAGCAGCAATATATGATTTATTTATTTATTTACCAATTTATTTAATGTTGGTTTTACAATAGTAAGATAACTAATCTACACCAACTAAAATGGAACATAAAAGGACAATATGAATAATAGAAAAATACTAGCCGCCAAGGCGGCATCGCTCGCCGCCCATGTTCAGCATGCGTTGACTTCACGAAAAATAAAATTAAGGAATTGGCAACCGAAAGTGTTACCATGTTGTAGAGCTCGAAAAACTGATCAAAAAAATGCATGGGATCGTTCCGCTACGATCAACTGTTACAGAGATATCATTCTTCAAGGATTTTGATGACGTCACAGACCCCTCCCAAAAAAATTAGACCCAAATTTTTCGTCACCCCATCGCCTGTATAGCGGACCCCAAAAAACGTCAGTTATCCCTAGAAGCAGATTCGAAATCAAATCTCAAATATCAGTTTAAACAATGGTTCCAAAAAACCCCAAATTTCATGATGTCTATATATTAATAGCCGATTCTCTGTCTGTCTGTTTGTTTGTTTGTTTGTTTGTTTGTTTGTAAGTCACGCAAAATGGTAGATTGAATTGTGAGCGAAATTATTTCTTTTTTTGTGTGCGACGTGAGTTCGAAGCATATACATTGCAAACCCAATCGAGCGTGACTTTTTTTGGCTGATGAACTAATAGGAATAACGTTTCGTTTTTATTATTATTGTTAGTTTTATATTCCACGTTGACTTGGCTTTGAAAACAATACATCAACTAAGAAACTAACTCTTTAAACATTTTAGACAAAAAGCAGCAGTGGCAGAACGTGGCAGCATGTGCGGTTTGCCAGTGTATCCTAACGCTTTCCTGACTGTCTGAGACGGGTGAACTTTTTTCGAACAATCAAAATGTTTAAAAACCGTAGGTAAAAAAAAGAGAATCATGAAACAAAAAATTTTTTTTTTGCTTTTGTCTTAATAGTTGTCTTAATTTCTTTTAATCGATTTCTTTTAATCTATTTTAATCTGATCGAACGTTTTTTATTCACTTCATTCATTTGGCACGTGCATTTTTTTCTGCTCCCGTGTGATCTTTTTAAGAAGAGAAACCATTTTTTCACCTACTTCTGACAGCACCCATGTTAGAGCGCGTAAAACAAAAGCTAATAATAAGCTGAAAATTTTTTTCTCTCTGCGTTCTGAGTGAATTGTTAAACTGATACTTGATTGGTTTAAAATCGTAAATAAAAACCACGTGAAGTTCACGTTCGGAATGCATTGTGTAAAGCATTTTAAATGCGACCGCGACAATGAACGGCTGAGTTAATAACATGCAAGATTTGAAACACCAGGAACGTATTTCTCTTAACGTGCAAACGAGCTTTATTAAGCGATAAAGCCAGCAGCAAAGGAAGTCTTATCGCTGGTTTTAAGTGCAATAATTTGGAGCAGGTGGTGATACAACGCAGGCTGAACATGGGCGGCGAGCGACGCCGCCTTGGCGGCTAGTCTATATATTAATAGCCGATTCTCTGTCTGTCTGTCTGTCTGTCTGTTTGTTTGTTTGTTTGTAAGTCACGCAAAATGGTAGATGTGAACTGCGAAAGAGAGTCAGCAATGTAAGATCACACATAAATTATTTCTCTTCTTGTGCGCGACGTCAGTGTGAAACCATTGTATTGAGACCCTAATCGAATGTGACGTTTAGGGAAAATTATCTCCGTAACCAATATGGATAACTGACGTTTTTTGGGGTCCGCGATACAGGCGATGGGGTGACGAAAAATTTCGGTCTAATTTTTTTGGGGAGGGGTCTGTGACGTCATCAAAATCTTTGAACAATGATATCTCTGTAACGGTTGATCGTAGCGGAACGATCCCATACATTTTTTTGATCAGTTTTTCGAGCTCTACAACATGGGAACACTTTCGGTTGCCAATTCCTTAATCTTATTTTTCGAGAAGTTAACGCATGCTGAACATGGGCGGCGAACGACGCCGTCTTGGCAGCTAGTGTTATTTATTTTTTTAAAACAATCATTGATCAGTACAACAATACACTCAAAACGTAGAGAGAAAAAAACTTTTTATTAGCTTTTGTTTTAAAAAAGTTACGCGCTCTAACATGGGTGCTATCAAACGTAAGGGGGAAATGGTTTCTCTTCTTAAAAAGTTCACACGGAGGAGAGAAAAAAGGCATGTGCTAAATGAATAAAGAGAATAAAAAAAACGTTCGATCAGAAGCGCTTTATAAAAAGAAATTAAATTATTAAAAGAAAAGCAAAAAAATATTTTGTTTCATGATACTCTTTTTTTACCTATCGGTTTTTAAACATTTTGATTGCTCGAAAAAAAAGTTTTCCCGTCTGAGACAGTCAGGCAAGGATACGTTAGGATACACTGGCGAACATGCTACCACGTTGTGCCACTGCTGCTTTTTGTCCAAAATGTTTAATCAGTTAGTTTCTTTGTATTTAGTTGATGTATTGTTTTCAAAGCCAAGTCAATGTGGAACATAAAACTAACAATAATAATAAAAACAAAACGTTATTCCTATTAGTTCATCAGCCAAAAAAGTCACGTTCGATTGGGGGTTGCAATGTATTTGCTTCGAACTCACGTCGCACACAAAAAAGAAATAATTTTGCTCACAACTTAATCTACCATTTTGCGTGACTTACAAACAAACAAACAAACAAACAAACAAACAGACAGAGAATCGGCTATTAATATATAGATGACAATATTATAACCTACAAATATTACAGGCGCAAAGTTCCAATAGATTAAGGGATTTAATAGAACGTTTAAAGGCCTCCACAGAAGGTTTGGATTTTACACAATCTGGTAGGCTATTCCACAGAAGACTACCTCTAAAAGCAGACGATTGCGTACCAAAGCGACTAGACCTTGCTGCTGGTAATACAAGTAGATTTTGATTACGCAGATCATATCACAAGGACTTAATATAGTAAAGCGTTTGCATAAAAGCTGGATTTAAGTTGTGAAGTGTTTTATAAATTTCACACAAAATTGAACAGAGGTGAATTTCGTTGATACGCTTTAAGCCTGTATTTTGTAACAGATCTTCATAACTACTACAGAAATCATTTGTTAGGGTACGTAATGCGCGTTTATGAATAGTGTCAATTTCTTTTGAGGAAGACCTGCTACAAAACATCCACAAAATTGGAACATAATTAAAAACAGATAAGATGAATGTGTTGAATAGAAAAGATAACTGCTTCAGGTCAAGAGAGGATCGAAATCTGTTTAGACTCTTGACTCTATATCCAGCTTTCAAGCAGATTGAAGAAATGTGTTTTTGAAAGGATAGTTTGCTATCTATGAATATGCCAAGTAATTTAACACAATCAACAGAAGTAATTCTAACATTATCAACACAAATAGTAAATTTGGCAAATTTGAGTTATGTTCACCTAGAACTAACATTTGAAACTTTGATGGATTTGCGGCTAAAAGATTTACCTTGTACCATACTAGAACTTTAGAGAGGTCATGCTCCAAATTTGCCATTACTTCATCAATGTTTTCAGCACATGCATATAAAGTGTTATCATCGGCAAAATTGCAAATGTTAGTTTTTTCTATGGTATACAGCAAATCATTAATAAATATATTAAATAAAAGAGGTCCTAGTATTGAGCCTTGTGGGACTTTGAGAATTAACAACCAAGAACTAAAAACTGAACCAACTTTCGTTCTTTGATATAGCGGTTATTTAGATAACTGGTTGGTTTTCTCATAGAGATTCCCTTGTATTGCTGACGTTCTTTATTGAAATTTATAACAGTTCCCTATTTTTAAAAGTCAATGAAGCGACCTTTTACTCGGACTTAAAACAGATTTATTCATTTCAGAACAATCAGATTGAATAAAGACTTGCTGGTTCCTGTATAAAAAGTATACTGAAGTTGTAAAGCAAGGGAGATCAAGTAGGCTCCACTATTGGACTGAGAAGTCCATCAACGAAAAGCTCTACTATAAACTTTCAGCAAGGGACACACATGTTGCGTCACGAAGTTAATCATCATATTAACGACTCCTGTAATTGTCAAGAAGCATTAGTTATGTCTCTAAGATGACATCTAATTGTTCTCATTAATGTCACAAGTCACAAAACAAACAAAAATTATGGTAAGTAAAAAAAGATAAACGAACAGTTACAATAAGTGTATTGCGATTGGTGGTTTAAGCAATGTGCTATATTATTCTTTACAGTGTACTTCGAAATTGAAACTTGATCCGTAGGTCTAGGAATACACTTTTTAAAAGCAGTTACAGCTGACAGAACTAACAATATATAAACACAAACCATTTTTACATCTTATTCAAGAATAAACTATACAACACTCTCCAGCGGATCAAGGGGTAGTCAAAAGGTAATCATGTATTCTGCACATGACTGTTTTTTCCGTATCCCGTGGTTTATGAATATAATAGAAACTAAAAAATATTATAACAAAATATCAAAACAAAAGAAAAGTCGCTGAAGTAGCTGGCTGCTTCAATTTGTATTCTGCAAGTGCTTGATGTTTTCGAAACATCCCGATTAATAGCTATTATCTTTTTTAAATTGCCAGCTATAACATCTATAGGAACATTTCAAACATAAACCGTTATGATTGTGATTTTTTGAGAACAGTCGCGATATCTTCCGTAACGCTTTTAACGAGTACGATGTTGTACTTGTTCAAAGGGGGTCTTGTTAAAACGAATCTACATTAAAAAATGAAGTGAAACAAATGCTTTTCCATAAGATGTCAACTGAATTTCATTTAATTAGAATTGAAAGGAAGTTTGATGTTCTTTAGAAATGAAATCATCTTCTTGGATATAAACTTGTTGTTCCACTCTCCGTAGCAATAAGAAATCTAAATGATATGAAATATTTTTTTCTTACTATATACGCCCAGTTCGATGTATCATTTAACTTAGTTTTCCATAACTGATATAGTCGGACAGATATTCATGTTCCTTTCTGATTTCTTTCATTTTCTTAAAGGAGAATAACATCACAAAAACAACTTTGCCTAAAATAAACATTTTTCTTTTTAAAAATACAATTCGAGAATTCGAAAAAAGAGAATTCGATTCTCAGGTTTAAACGCTCAATAAAAGGTCTTACATTTTAATAGTATCTACAGGGTATCTACGCTATTTTAGTCTGTCTAATCTCTATCGTTTTAACAAACCCTTGATGTCTATGGATCTCTTAATTCGATTTAGTTTCTTTTTTCTTTAATTCCTAATGTCTAATTCTATTCCAAAATTTCCTTTTACCTGACAGAATTTAGCAGAGGTTTAATAGATTTTACTTTATATATTTTACTTTTATATATTTTAGGTTTTATAACAGGTCCTTTATTGATAACAGATTTTATCAGAAAAAGTCAACCTGTATAAATATGCCAAATAATAATAATAATAATTGCTTTGACCAAATTGGTTGAAAAGTGATAAAATTTCAAAATTTTAAGTTTGATCCACAACTATGCAAATCTCTTTCAAAGTACATATGGACGGAGAGAACGTTCAGTGACGGTTCATCCAGTGTGGACAAACTGAACGAAATTTTAGAAAGCAGCACTGACTCAGTTTCCAACACGATGGCCTATACAGTATAATGAACTGGAATATACTGACGCAGAAATGAAAGCTTTAGTTATTCCAAGCGAAGAGTCTAAGTCTGAGGACAACACAGACAATGAGGATGATGATAATCTGAATACAAGTAGCTTACAAACTAAAGAACGTACATTTATACACGTACTCCCTATGACTCCCTTTGTTTTGTTTTGCAATGTTGCGACATATTTTCAGCCAACTGAGTTATCATCTGATGACGAAAAACCCAAGAACAAACAAAGTATGAAAAAAGTTTTATAAAAAAAAGGATAAACTAGAGTCCCAGGGACATAAAAAAAGAAAATCGACAGGGATGCAAGGATTTATATTAATTTGTCCCCAATTGCCGGGCTGAACGTATCCATATAAACGCTCTTATTTTCAAGACATTAACAGAGATGAAATTTCTCCATATAAGTAGTTCCTTAGCCGAAGAGTTTTATTCATCCCTGCATAATGACAGAATATGTGCGACTCACATTGCGTTTGTTTATTCACGAGTCTCCGTCGTACGAGCAGGCTTTTGAATCACGTGATTTGTATGGTAGAAATGTTTTTTTTTTTTACTTCTTTTGTTAGAACTACATTACTGTGTTGCCTGTGGTATCTTAAGATTCTCTTCTGAAACTCGGCGTAACTTTCAGCACATACATAAAACACGAACTCACAAATGGCTAAAAACTACCAGTCAAATAAGCAAGTAAATGGTTAATCAATTTCATTCACTCACACGCGTTATCATAAATGTTCGAGCACTTACGCACACACAAACATCTACATAAGTGACGTCACAGTTTAAAGAAGTTGGAACAGGAGTTCTTCTTTAGAAATACTATCAAACTGTCGGAAAAAAAAAAACAATATTTAAATTTTTAAGTTAATTCTCCTTAAAGTAAAAAAACACAGTTCCTCTTTTGGAAAAGTAACGTTGTAGCAACGATTGCATATAAATTTGAGAGTATTGTATGACTACGCATTGATATTACACGATGTGCTATCAGATATTTTGTAAAAACATGATGTTGAAATCTTTACGCCTGAGGCATTTAAAAATGATTAAAAAAAACAATAGGCTTCTGAGAAAATAAACAAAAATTATCTTACTCATCGTCGTCTTGACAACAAAAACATTAAAACTATTATCTAAACATCTGACTCAGTTGTTCAAGCTTCTTTCTTTTCTGACGGAATAAATTGTTATCCCGTTGGAAGGATAAGTTGTCCTTTATTTGCAAAAAGAAACTTGTTGTGTTTCTTATCCACCAAACTATCTTATATTTTGTTACAAGATTTCTATTTTGAATATTTTGAAAGTTACTTAGAAGAGACTCAAAATCATTAAAAACATTAATTAAATTTCAAAAGAAACGTTGCTCTGATTTGAGGAAGATTAAGGTGGTTTTCACTCTAGTTCTGAAGTTGCGCACTGTTGCAAGAATAACCTTATCTTTATTTTGCTGTGAATGATTACTATTATTATGCAATGCTTATGTCTTTGTCATTCGCCTAACGAATGATATTGAATGAAATGAAGTAAGTGGATCAAAGGTTCCTTGTCAAGTAATCTTCAAGATACGGTTACTGAAAACTGCAAAACCATTGATGGTTGTCACCTATTAATTTATTGCTCAGTGGTTTACCAAGCATGGTATGCCGTCCGCTAAACCGTTAGACATTTACATTGTCTGGTCACTAAGGGTGGGAAAAATTTTGTAAACTACCTTGAAGAACTCATTTTCGACCATCGAAGTGCAACCTTCAGTTAATTATATGTAAATTAAGGGAGCTGCTCCCAATTTTTTTCTTTGCTGGTTTGACATAAACAGGATATTAATTCTATAGTTCTAAGATGTTTTATAAAAATTAACTAATGAAAATCATCAAATCAAGGGACTCACGTTTGAAAGTTGCCACGGTTTATAACATAGTCTGTCATTAAAAACAAACTCACAATTTTCTTCAAAAATGCGGTATACTCACTTAGTCTTTGATTTAATAATTCACTTGCTTTTAAATTTAAGTCCCCAGCAACAGCCGCAATGTTCAATGAGACTGTCAATTATTTCTCGGGAAACCGTCGAATTATGCAAACTGGCTTTCTTGTCAGGTCAAAGAGTTTGAATGGTTCAAAGTTGTAGAATTTGGTTCAGATGTTTTAAAAATAAATAGCCTTTAAACTCCAAATAAAGGTTGGCTATTGGCTTATTTAGTAAAACTTGTTAAGGCTAACCCTTTTTGATTCGACACTATAGGGTTTTATTTCACGCTTTCCTGACCAGTTAGAAAAACATAGGTATTGCGTAAAGGGGAAGACGAGGCAATGCTTCCATAACTAAAGTTTCACTTGGTTTTTCTATGATTTACTTAGCTGGAATTTGCTATGGGAAAGTTTGTGTAATTTTCACCAAGACATCACATTAAATTAAAGCTAGGTAGTAATATCGACGGTTAAAAGAATTCGAAAGTTAAATAAAATTCCCACAAAAGATATATATGCTTCAACATTGAAAATTGCACCTTACATACCTCCTCCATCGCTTCAAAATTTAACATAAACTCACTGATATAGAATTACAACAATACAAGAAAATGAGATCAAAAATTACAACATGAAATCAGTTTTACTATATCTTTATTACCATACAAAAGAATTACCTTAAAATCTTAAAATTATTGTGTGGTTGCTCACTTCTGAAGATGGTGTTGGTTTTGAAGATTATTTCGACTCTTCCTAGATAGTAGCTCTCAGTAATTAATTTCCCACAAAAGATGTAGATATTATAACATTGGAACTTGTACCATACAACCCTCTTTTACCGCTTCCAAATTTAATATAAATTTATTGATACGGAATAACAATAAAATAAGTAAATGACATAAAAATAGAGTTCAAAAGTTGCAAATTAAAATCAGTTTTATTATATTTTTATTACCATATAGAAAGAATTAGTTACAATGTCAAAATGTCAAAAATTCATTGATATAGAATCACAAAAACATAAGATATAGTAATAGATGAGATCAGTAATTTTAAATTACACTCAATTTTATCATACCTTTGTTACCATGTAAAAAGAATATTAACTCCTGTCATTTAATAATGACTCCTATCTGAGATACTCAGTGATTTGTCAAAAAATGAATGGAAAAAAACTTATTTTCTAAATTTTGTGATTCCATCTTTGAATCATACTATCCAAACATCACAGAAAAAGGCTAGCTTGATTAGCTTGATTAGCTTGATTATTTTGTGTGAATATTACGATTCAATATTATCAGTTTTTAACTACCATCTTGGAGTCATTCAACTTTTAATACAAACACTACAAAAGGTGAGTAAGCAGATTATTACGTTAGGCCACAACTACTATCTTGTAAAATTAAAAGAAAAGAAATAAAAGAAATTGCGCAGGAATGAAAAAATTGTGCAAACTCGATGTCTTTCCTTTTTATGTTTTTACTCGATGTGTAAACACCAATTTTAATATAGTGTCACTACTTGTATGCGATTCTTCTTTTATGTACGCAATTCTTTGCGTGTGCTTTCTTTTTCTTTTTTTCTTAAGAGTGTAGCAGTTATGGACCACCGTGATTAATGATGGAAAAATAAAAAATAAAGAATGTGTTACCATTATAATATATGTGTATATATGTATATAGGTTATCAATTTAGTAAATTGAGCATTGTGTTCACTGCTTAATATATAGAAGTTTATAATAATGAAAGGAGTCCATATTGATTTCAAAAGAAGATTGCCAATGAGTCAAAATGTAGACAAAATTAAGCAAGGCTTTGCTTTGATATTTAATAAGTTTCCATTCCAGTTAAATGCGACGACGAATTCTGCTATCAGTCACGTTCTAAGCTTTTTATTGCTCCTTCGATGGTGATATCATCCCAATCAGCTGGAATGTCTGGACTGTTTATGTCATAATATTTGATGATGTCCTCTTTGAACTATGAAAAATTAATACAACAGTTAACCAACCTTTAATACTCTAAGAAAATCCAACTACCCATTTAATAGAGAGCAGCAGGTGCACGTGACACAAACGCTTTCACACATACGTTTTAAATGATCAGTTAGTATATATAAGGTCTAATTAAGAAACACCGGCAAAAAGAAACTTATAACAGCCACTTCTGCTGGAGTAGCAGTTGCAGTATTATTAATAGTAATAGTCGTTGGAGTCAAAGGGTGATTTGATACGGTGTTTGCTTAATCGTAAGTTGGTTTTTATACTTAGTAACAAATGATATTAAAATGGTCCTATCTTATTATCCTTCCGGCACTCACAAAATTGCCGGTATCATGAAAAAAATTTAAACAAATTTTACTGCGTAAGCATACATACTGCAAACATGACTGACAAACTCCGACATGAGAAAGGGAAAGAGAAAAAAGTTGGCAGATTTTCCTGAAATATCCTTCAAAAAATTCCCATGAAATTGCTGTACCAAACAATACCTTTCTCGTGTCTCTGCGCTTTCAAGCAAGGGTAGAACAATCTTCTTGCGATAAAGAGATGTTAAAAACGTTTTTATCAACAATTTTTAAAAAAATCACATTTGAGGCTTAATTTTGTGTTAAAAATAACGCACTCTTAGTTTCATTTGATCCTTTAGGTTTCCGTGTATTTTATAATCATTCGTAATTAAGAAGTATACCTTCACAATGAAATATTTCCAGTAGTCATCAGATTTTATGCCAGGGTTTGGATCAATATCCCAATCGCGTGATTTTGGACAGTTATGATAACGCTTGTAGTAATGGTACTTCTCTCCATCTTCGTACACTTTGTCCACATCAACACAATCTTTTAGGAAGGAAAATAAGGATAAATGAGATGCAATAGTAGTCTCACTCGAAATAGACAGTTCTGCTATGCTTTTTGACAGCGCACTCGCCTTCGGAAAAGTTATACATATGCTATACATATCCCTGGCAGTAAGTCAATTACTACCTGCAAATTATGGATGGACCCCCAATGACTCAACACTCCCAAGCAACTTACTCACTTGCTTATTTTAGAACCGAACCCGTTTGAAAATTAAGAGCTAAGAAAATGGGACCTGTCAATACGGGAACCTATGCGAGATTTGCAGTTAGAATAATGTTAAAAAATTTAAAATAAGCAAACCTTCAGTGCATTAAAAGGCATTACGTGTGTACAAGTATGTGACCGTCCAGGGGATTTTGATAACAAACGATAAAACGTTATATAGTTATAATAACGTTATTATTTTAAGTAATAACGTTACTTTATAACGTTATATCGTTATGCATAACGATATAACGTTATATCGTTGTTATAAAGTAACGTTACTGTAACGATAACGATAACGATACAACGTTACAACATAACGATAAAATGTTATACGGTTATGAAAACCTTTTCTTGTAGTTCTCACAAAAGTAATTATCATGAATTTTTTTTCAGATGTTTCAGCTTACAGGCACTACGATATAAACTTAATAAAAATGAGGACACTGCCTCTCCATTTCCGAAATAAACAATGAATTCGTACTCCGGTAAATTTAATATACCATGGGTTGTTTTTCAGGAATTGCCTTATAGTTCTAACTCTCTCTGTGGTAGCTGTGAAGGTGTGTTTTGAATTTCAGGGAACGATGTATTATCTTTTATTTCCAATGCTTACAAACAAAACACAAATACTCCAAGATAACTATATAAAACCAAAATGTGATTTCAGCCAAAGCATCAGAGAATTCAAATCGAATGTTTACATACATGAACAGAGTGTGTTCGAATGTTTTTAAAATGAAGATGCAATGCAATGCAAATAAAAGATCTTCCTAATGTTTTTCTCAGGGGTAGAATGAAGCCAAATTTAAACATTTAACAAATTCCCCATTAAGAGTGTGTATGCGGCCCTCCAAGATCTTTATTAATGCTATTGAAGTATAGGTCTTCAAAAGGTTTCACGAAGAAAATCTCTGCTGAAAACTTTCTCTAAGTGAAAATTAATCTTTTTGAAAATAAAACGTTTTCCCGAAGGGATTGCAAATAGCAATTCTGTCGAACAACTTAAAATAGCATTAGACGGACGGTTTCTATTAGTTGTAGTTTTTTGTAGTTTTTTAAATACATATTGTATCTTTTAACTGTAAATGAATGAGAACCAGGTAATCAGTTCATGCACAAACAGGCGAAAAGAAATAGATGTTATGTTAGCATGAAAGTAAAACACAACTTGAGAAAATTTTGAAAATAGAAAAATGGGTTTTTATTGAACAGAATGAACGTTATGAAGTTAATTCGACGCCAAAATCTCGTTTATCAAGTCGTCGAGTCGTTTTAGATGTTGACTCGTGACGTCATTAACCGTTTTAGAAGTTAACGCGGTTCACAATAAGTCGACATACAAGTCGTCGAGTCGTTTTAGATGAACACTCGTTTTTCAATTTGAGGCGTTTTAGAAGTTGGGGTCGCTAGATGCTGTGTAATTGAGGCGCTTCGGAAGATTAGCCGTTTTAGATGTTCAGTCGGTTCAGAAAATGAGGCGGTGCAACCTGATTACCAGTTTCTCTAAATCAGTGCTGGCTTTCACACAAAAACAGATTTTTGTGTCATATTTACATAAGTCATGATGCTGGCCGTCATGTTTTCTATTAGTTGCATGAAGCATGGACAGTTGCATGGTTATGAATGAGAAAATGCCCAAACTGTGAAGGATTCCCTTTTCTTTCAGATACATTTGATTGTTTGTTAGAATTCTGAAAGATCCCTTCTCTTTATCTTTATATAATGAAAGATGTTCATGTTCTATTATTGTGGAACACCCTATATCGCCTGCTTCAAGTAAGGGACTCACGAATAGTGTCATTTGGAATAAACAGATCATGAAATTTTAATAGGTCTTGATATGAAAGACCGACAAATTTTGAACAACGGGTCATCATCTGAAACGAACAAACTTCTAAAACGCCTTCATTTGAAAAACGAGTGTTCATCTAAAACGACTCGACGACTTGAATGTCGACTTATTGTGAACCGCGTTAACTTCTAAAACGATTCGACGACTTGACAAACGAGATTTTGGCGCCGAATTAACTTCATAGAACGTTTTTGGGGTTTATACTGTGATCAATACACAAAAAAGAACCTTCTGCATTTACTATGGCATCCACATCCTAAGTTGTTACATCTTTTACAAGCGATATTTTTTGTCGTGATTTAAAATAAGAAAAATTATTATTCAAAGAACGAAAAACTCTCTCTTATTACTTATTAGATTATTTATTCTTTGAAACATAAACGGCATAGTTTTAAAGTGCGATTGCTGTTGTTGCCTGTCGTGTGCTTTATAATAAACAGGAGACGAATTTATTTGTTGTTATAACTATAAAACGATAAAACTTTATAACGTTACTGATAGAAGAATATAACGTTACCAAAACGATATTATCGTTTCAGTGATAACGTTATAACGTTACTTGAGTATCGTATTAACGTTACATAAGAACGATAAATATCGTTATTTCTTTTATTCTTTTTAACCATAAAACGTTATTTATATAACGTTTTATCGTTTGTTATCAAAATCCCCTGGACGGTCACGTATGTAAAAAATATAGTGACGAAGAGTGAGTTTAAGAAAGAAAACCAGTCTCGCGTTAAGATTTTCCGCCTTGATGTGAGAAGTTAGTTTTGACTTTAAAAGTTAGAAATTGATATAATCCGCAGACCTTTTTATTCAACGAGATGGGAAATAATCAATAACATATTACTGATCAACTTTCACATGTGCCAAATAAGCGAACTTCTAATTCCTTCAGTGAAATAACTTCAAGCATAGTATTTCAATCCAAAACAAAACATTTTTGCTCACGACGGTGCTTGACGGAGATGTCGTTGTTCAACTGTGTTCAACTGACAATAATACAATGGTTTAACATCAATACAGCGAGTGCAACCCCAGAACATTGTAACACGTTATATGTATAAAATGTCTGAATTTGTTTCGATCTCCTAGAGAAATCTTTATGGCAGTTACTTATTAGTAAACAGAATGAAAATTTAATTTTGTCATGCTATGTTAGTGTAGTTAGTGGGTTTCCAATTTCATGTGTAAGTGATTTTTTGCAGGGTTTAGGTCAACTTCATGTTGGATAGTTGCAACAATAATAACAAACGCGATTTAAAACAAATGCCTAGTTTTAGGAGCTGTTAATATGGAAAAAATACATAGCAGATTAAGAACTTTTCTGATGAGATAAAGTAAACCTGCTGACTCAGACTCAGAGTTGTGTTTATTTGAAGAACATGTCCCCGCCTAGTGAGATCCCGATCACCAGAAAATCTTTTCCTTACTTGGACGCAATGTACGCTTTGATAGCATTTATCACGAAAGGGAGAGGCCTTAGCACATGAAAGTTTCCCTGCTTACTGGCGCTCTTTTCATAACGACATTTTCTTATGTCATGTTTAGAAAGTCAATGAATTAAGTATACCTGCGGAACACGAGAACAACCAATTGCTTGATATCATCTCATTGCAGTTATGGAGATTCATATTTAAAGAATCTCTCCATCTACGACCATATGTACCTGTTGGTCGGTGCTTGATACAAGAATGCTTTATTTCAGGATGATCGACCATTCTATGACACGATTCTCCACAAAAAGGGCACTGATGCTCACAGCCCCATATGTCATCCACTACTTTTTCAATTGATCTCTTGGACAATTTGAAATCGAATTCTTCTCTTTTCTGCAGAAAAAACTCATCAATGTCTCCAAGTATTCCGTTAGTAAATTTAATAACATTAAAATCTTCGAGGAAATCTTTTGACTTAAATGATTGAACATTAATCTCCAGCTTTCGTTCTGAAGCAGCTCTTTGAAATCCTTTTAGCCAATCTGACAATTCATTTGATTTCCTATTTGCTAATGTTATGGAGTCTTTCAAGGCAAATCTGCACGAATTATGTTCATTTTCTATCTCTTCTCGACAGTCTTTTCTATCTGAATAATCTTTTAACCATCGTTTGCAAAATTTTTTCGGAGTCCTAATGTACTCGATATAGTCCTTAAAAGATTTCTTTTTGGCTAGATCTATCAAGATAGTCTTAATCCAGCTAAACTTTTGGTGCACGTCATTCCTAATTTTTTGCTCTAAGACATAGGTTAATTCCTGTTCAATACGCTTCTCAATTGGTCCTGACAGATCTTTCAAAAATTCTGTTTTACATTTCTCCAAGGAATCCTTCGTTTTCTCAAACTTATGACTAAACAATTGATAGTAATGTTCTTTTAACCCTTCGATTCTCTTTGTCAGGCTGTGTTTTTCTTTATAACGATTTTGAAGATCAAGAAAGACTGTTGTTGCATGGGATGCTGTTCTTACTAATAACTTAGCCGTTAAACTTTCATTGATAGAGAATGAATCGAGTTGATTCTTGTTGAATGTATCAATCTCATCAGTAACTTTCTTGAATACTTTCTCCGCCATATTTTCGCTGAATGGCGTGTCACTCTCTTCAGTGTATTCCGTTAAACATTCTAAAGCCGAATTAACTATATCAGAAGCAGCCTCGAAGACCCGACGAATTATTTTATTACTTGAAATCAGGTCTTCATTATCTTGAAACCGAGATGCGTGAGTTACTGAAACGTCACTCAAGTCAAATTCAATTGCACTTTTACAGGAGCTACTACTATGACTTAGTAAATTTGAAAATTCAGACTCTTCTTCTCCACAGTTCATTGCAGCAATTATCTCTCTTTTTATTGCTTCTTCTTCGTGTTGACAATTCCTTTTCTCCGATAAATGAACAGAATATGTGCAAACCTTCAGCATTAATTTGGCTGTGAAGCTCTTCTGAAATTCAAAATTTTCATTTGTAGTACTTTCTTTAACAGTATTTGAAATTTCATGGTACCAACGTTTTGCTATCACTTCAGAAAATGGTTCAAACGTGTTGAAGAATTGCTCTATTGATTTTTCTGCAGTGCTAAGAATTTCCCTCCCAATCACTTCAGCCTTTATTTTCATTTCTCTAGGGATCGGTTCTTCTGACCATATCATGTTCTTGAAAAATTTCTTTACAGTAGATCTTCGTTTGATATCTTGATCACCAATTTCAAATACTTGTTTTGAAGGTGGTACAATTGGATACGACTCCTCCTCAATCAGAGAGACATGCAATAATCGGTGATTTTTATAGAGAACGTCCTTCACAGTATTTTGGACATCCATTTCTTTCTCATTCTTGTCTACTTGAAACTGCTTTTTAATTGATTCCCACATATCTTCAAATTCTTTATCTCGAGCTTTTTTGTCTGCTGACCTTATATTTATTACCAAATCTTGAACTCTTCTTTTTATATCTTCACGATATTCATCAGCATTTTCACTTATCTCTGTTTGCCTCAGTTTCTTGTTATATTCCTCTTCCTGACAAAAGATTTTGTACAAGTGTTCTTTCTTTTTCTCTATATTATTATGTATCATCTCCTGATAATTCAATGCAATTGCCCTATGGGGATGAGTGTTCACAAACTTTGTTATATCTTCTTTCAGACATCCTGCTAAATGACCTAACAGCCTCTCCGTTTCTTTCTTTTCATGATAATAAGAATTTTCTAGATCTTCAGTTGTTGTGCTTCCATTCAGCTTCTGTTGGGTAATGGTCTTCCTATCCTTAAAGAATTTATAAAATTCCTGATATGTCTCAAAAAACTTTTCCTCAAGTTCCTTGAAAACATTGAGTGCAAGAGAATTTTTGAAACTGAAGATGAAATCATGAGACAATATTCCTTTCCATAAATCATTCAAACGTGTTCCTATTTCTTCAAATGTTTTGAAAGACTCGATGGAAGTGCTAAATTCATTCAATAACCAATCTTTTACTTTGTTCACTTGGTCGCTGTATCCAGGATTTGTTGCTGCCATTGGTGGATCACTAAGCCATAGATCTGAAAAATATCTGATATGTGTCTTTGGATTGTAATTGATCACATCTGAGAAACTTCTTATGTCTTTGTAGCCCACCTGGTTTGCTGCTAATAATGTGACTTCGTTCAAGTTCTTTTCAAGAACTTCTTGTCCTTCAGCTAACTTTAAATCAGCATCAGCGGCAGGAACGTTCTGATGAATGAACATGCATGATCGTTTGAGTTCGAAATCCTTGTACGCAATTTTCATCTTCAGAAATGCATGAACAGAAATTTCGAGTATGTCTTTCAAGTCATTCATATTTTCCCCTTTAATGTTTATCATTGTGATATCTCCAATGCCAATACTTAAGGCAGCCAGCTCGTTATCTCTAAGACAATCTGTACCGTCCAGTTCTGAAGCTCGGAAACCTTCCGTGTCGATGAGAGCAACAAAACTAAACTGGAATCCAATTTATACAGGAAACAACTGCATATATACACCTTTTGTACATCTACCAGTACTCACAGCAAACTCTGTACCAAACATTGTATTGAGCAGTGTAGATTTTCCGGAACTCGTTAGGCCAATAACAGACAATACTAACAATTTTTTCTTTCCAAGTATTCTTTGCAGCTTCTTAAGAACAGCTTGTATCCAAATGCTTGGTACATTTGAAACATCTCCATCCATGATTTCTAAAGGATATCCCTTCAGTAGTAGGTTTGCTCCAAGCTCTGATAATGACTCTCTAAATTTATCAATCTGAGACTTCTTCGTACCAAATTCATGTATGGTTTCATAGAATATTGCTATCTCACGGACGATGTTATGTATCATTATAGAACCGTTATCATATGCCTGCTTGGCCTCATTTGCTTCCCTTTCCAACTCTTTGAGAAATTTTGGATCAACTCTAATGGCTTTTTTTCCTTCTTTAATTTGATCCATCTTATCCAGATACGTTTTTCTTAAATTGTGCAGTTTCTTAGAATTTCTTTGCTTGAGTTTGTTTTTCAACCTGAAAAGGAAGCAATGAGCTTTCCCTGGATTCTTTATGATATTTTTATTTAAGAATTCCACTATGGAGCGAATAAATTTTGCTCCTAGTGGATTAGCAGCTATGTAACTATAGTCTGATTTTCTGATATCATGCATTTGCTTTAACAGGATCTTCTTATCCTTGAAATGCACTTCTTTGAATCTTTGTCGATTTAAGCTGGTTAATTTTCTGGATGATTCCATTTGCAAAGGAAGCAAAACCTCTTTAGCATTTATGGCATCATTTGGCGTGATGTATGCATCAAAAACCATATCTGCTTCTTTCTTACTTTTATAGATGTCTGGCATGTCTTCATCGGTTGGCAATTGAAATTTCTTCGAATTTCCAACTATTACTTCCAAGGTCGTTTGTTTTTTTCGTTCACAGTTGGTTACTCTTTTTGCAATTTCTGTTTTCATATCCAACAAACTTATAGTTTCACCACTTGGTGTCATTCCGAATACCACGCTTGTACTGAAAAACTCCTCCCCAAATACATTCATGTTGATCTGTAAATCTTTTGACCATGCGGTGTTGTCCATCTTCTTGGAAAAGACAAAGTGAACGTTCTTATATTTTGCCACCATTTGTCTTAAAGCATCTGCTATACCTGCTAATGATAAATCTTCTATGTTCACCAAAACAAAGATCACATCTGAAATATCACATATGTAATTCGTAACTTGCTTGTTATATCTTAAATCACCGCGGATGTTCAAAAACATAACCAAATCAGTAAAAAGATCATTTTCTTTCATTGATGGCAAATACCAAGTGCAGTCCACTGTTCCCTGACTTATTAACCTTTTTTCTGCACCACGAATGCTATCCTTGTTGAAAAAAGTAGGATGGTTATTCATATTTGACACACAGTTCAAAAGACTTGATTTTGAAAGGCTGGGCCGGCCAATTCTCATAAAGCTTATGACCTCTGGCTTCGATTCAAGAATCGGAGTTTCTATTGCATAGTGATTCTCAGTTTTCCATATTGGCTCAAGTGATCTGAATGACCAGCTAGCAACAGTGGCAGTCCCATCAGCTTTGTAATACACAAAAGGAATGGAAAGCTGACATGTAAGTAAACTCTCCACAACCTTCTGCTTTAGTGCAGGATTGCAATGAGTAAAAATGATGTTCATAACATCAAGAGGACTATCTTGGCTGGTTTTCCCTGTGGAGCTACTTGAAGCTTTTAAGAAAGCCATCATGTCATTTTTATTATCTCTCTTGTCTGTTAACTTCTCATAATAGCATTCTCTACCTTTGTAATTTCTTGAGAGAATTGCTTCCAAAATCTTAATTGCTAAATTTTCTTTAGACACAGGAGTGTGATTCTTTCTTCCTATCAAGATATCAGAAAGCGAGATTTCTCTTTCAGCACTAAGATCTAATCTTTCTCTCAATTGCTTTAGTGATTCTTTCTTTTTCTTTGCTTGATATATTGAGTGAAAATGTTCGCCATCGGTTTCATTTGTTTTTCGAGAATCTAAAATGGCGGATACATGCTGAAAATATGGAAAATCGTTTATAGATCATTCATACAAAATTATATGTTCACAGGAAGGGAAGCGTAAAAAACAATGACACTTACTGTTCACTTCACTTAAAATTCCGGACTAAAACGAGAGAATTTAAAATTTAAATATCTAATGCTGAACAACAGTTAACAGAATCTAAATAACACAAACTTATGAGAATGCATATGCTGGGTGAAAACAAGAAAGGAGAGCCTGTACGTTAGCAACGAAATGTGCAATTACTTGGTATCAAAGAATATGTGATTTATTTATTCACAGAAATTCAAAATAGTTCCTCAGTTGCTCTTAAATTTTTTGTTTGTTTGTTTCCTTTTTCTTACAATATATTTTGATAGGCTTTTTGTATCATTATAGATACATTGAAATCATTTTCTTATAAAGAATGAAGATATATGAGCCATTAAAGAGATGCAATTGTAATGACATCAGCGCACAATGTAAACTGAACTGAACCAAATGCAATTGTGTTCATTCGTTTTGTTTTTTTGTTTTTTTCGCATCTCTTTTTGTTTAATCATTTTGATGTTTCCCGAATTTCATATTTTTGCTAATATGTGTGAATGCAAAAACTATCATGCGATTATAATGGGGTTTCATGGAAAAAAAGTTAATGTACCAGGTATATTTTTTGTTCAGCCCTGGATTCTACAAAAGCCCATAAAGCTTTTTATTCCCGGTGCTATTTTATATGTAATGCATTTAATTATGGTTGAATGTGTAGCAATGTGTGGCAATGTTGAAATGTTTAAATTATGACCTGATTGCAGACAGATCTGTGATTGCAGCGTCTCCTTTACATGGACATCCAAGGGTCGTGCAGCAAAATTACTAAGATGCTATGGCTATGGTAACTAAACGAGGAAACCCAGAGTTGTTATGCACTTTTATGTACCATCCAAACGGAGAAAAGTTTCAAGTTTTACCTTCTCACAACCTGACTTGGTTTCACGTATTCTTAATTTAAAGTTAAAAGCACTTTTGAGGATCTCAGTGACAATTGTTCATCTTTATGTTAATGAATAACAGACAAGACCTTTACCACGTGCATTTATTCTCATACATTTAAAAAGACCAATTGCGGAATGCAGATGACATTTATAACTTAACATCTAGAGAAATGCCAGATCCCAAACAGAACCCAGAACTACATAACACCATGAATATGATTCCTGTGTGACTGCAAATCCTATTGTAGTCCGTATGAGAGATGGCGGTTACTACTATAGTCCCCTCAGCCACCCTGCTCCGCGGTCCCTGCATATAATATAACCAAAAATCGTGCATGAGCATTAAAAAAGACGTTAATGTGAGCTAAATAAGCAATAATTAGGCATAACTCATTAGGTATTCAATAGCAAATTGTCCAGGTCCTACCAAGTGGCCATATAAAAGAGCCCAAGTTTACGCATGAGCTGTGGAAACGTTTAGAAACTATCATTACAAATGTAGTTTGTGGTAAATTTCACAAGTGTATACATGTTTTGCCTTTTTGTTAAACCGGCTCAATAGCTGAAATATAAAAAATTGTACACTGGAAAGATTTACAAGCTTACTTTCATCAATAACCTATAGTTACTAAAACAAAACAGTGACAAATACATTCCTGACTTTAGAGACCCATGATATAGAAAGGTCTTTGAAATACCCGTGCTTTCCAGTCTCCTCCACTCCTACTTCTCCAAGTAATGAATAATTTTGGGCAATGTTTTCATAAGGTTGTTGCCCAATTTCACAATTCCAGCCAAAATATCGAAAGTTCACCAATTTTCATAAAAAGTTACACAAAGCCCAATTTCCACTGATTTCGAACTTGCCAGTCAATTTTCAGATTTGACCAAACTTTTTATGAAAGTTTTACCTATCTAAAATTATATTGTATTTTGTGAGGCTGTAACCGTAATACATTACAGATGTACGACCCATCCAAGAATACAAAAGATAAAAACAGCACGAACAGCAATAATAGGTTTTCACTTGGGACAAGAGAAATTGAAAAATATATCTTGATGTAACTTGATCCTAAGCAATCTCAATAACAAGGTGATCTTCCAACAAACATTATCAAAGAAAACAGTATTGTTTTTTTCCAATTTCATCTGGCGGATCTAGAGGTATGTCGAAATTTGTGTAGGAGAGCATTAACAGAATTTGTGAATTCAATTTATATTACTAATGGGACTATTTGTACGCTTTTCTTTTATGGTTAAATTGCTAACACTCTCCTACACAAATTTCGACATACCTCTAGATATGCCACTGGGAAACTTCAGCGCTTTAACAAATGAATTTCCACATTCCCTTAAAAACGCAGATATAAAACCAACTTATAAAAAGAATTCAAAGACAGAAAAAGAAAATTACATAAGTATCTTATCAAATATCTCTAAAACCTATGAAATATGTACGTACTATCCGATGTACACATTTTTCGAATGAAAATTTTTATAATATCAAATCGACTACCAAAAATGGCATAATTCTAGCAATGTCTTCTATATATGATAGAAAAATTAAAAACAAGTCTTGATAAAAGAGGGACGTTTGGAGCTTACATTACCGATTTATACAAAGTATTTGACTGTATACCCCACGATTTACTATTGGCAAAATTACATGCATACGAATGTGATATAAATTTTTTATTGTTCGTAAAATCATACTTTACGAATAGACGGAGTAAGAATAGATAATAAGTACAGCTCATGGACAAATATAAAATACGGAATACTGCAAGGATCAATTTTACTTCCCTTGCTTTTTAATATTTTCATATGTGACCTGTTCCTTTTTGTGCCAATATAGACATAAGCAGTTATGCTGATGACACTACGCAGTTTTCCACAGGTAGAAACATGAACGAAGTCATAAATCAATTAGAAAAACCTGCTAAGTTAATTTTCTATTGGTTCAAAAATAACGGAATGAAAGCCAATCCAGAGAAATCACATTTTTTCACAAACGAATTAGCCTGAAAGTGCAAAATGAATCTTTAGACAGTTCAAAAACAGAAAAACTGCTTGGCATAACCATTGATAGTAAACTGTCTGTCGAGGAGCTTGTAAACCAATTCCGTAACAAAGCCAGTGCAAAATTGCACTAGCTACATTATCCAATCTAATGTCATTAGAACAAGGAAACCCTCCTATGAATGCGTTTCTTACTTCACAGTTGTGTTACCGTCTTCTCGTTTGGATGTTTCATAGCCGAAAGTGAATAACAGAATTAATCACATAATCACGAGCACTAAGAATTATGTATCGGGACTATCAGTCATTTGTTGATGACCTGCTATCGAAAAATAATAGGGTAACAACTCATCATTCTTGTAATACAGTTTTAGAGAGTAAAAACAGAAATTAGCCTGGAGCCTGTTTACAATCTAAGGAGTGAAAACATAGAATCATGCAACATACATACAGTAAGAAATGAAACTGAAGCATTATTTTCATGACGAAAAGTTCAAACAAATCGTCCTTTTGTGCTTTTTGTTAAGTGTGTTGTGCACCTTTTTTAATCTGCATTTGAGTGTAATTGCTAGTTTGTTCAAAAATGCAATCAAAATTATCCTATGTTGTATGCTCGTCAGAAGTAGGCATTCAGATGCGATGGTGCATCACGCTAATGCGTAGTTAATGTGAGACTGCGTCAGGAAAATGTAAAGTTGATGCGAGGGTGCAAATCGACAATAAGGCAATCGATGCGATTGTGCATCTGTAAAGTATATCGTCGAGCATCAGAATAATTTGCAATCAAAGCAAGGAAGCATCAAAATAATGTACATGGGTATGCCAAGTGTAGCAAGTTATTGTATCATTGTAAAGACTGTTGTAGTTTTTCTAAGATTCAATTTGTCGCATGTACAAAGATTCATAAATGTGCTGTTCAGTTCCACGTGGTTTCTTTTAGAACAGACTTGTAGTTTTTAAGGAAACGGGTTGGACACCCACCTTGTCATTAGTGTTCTAAACGTTTTATCCCGGGTAATTGAACAGAAGCATAGAAGAAAGAAAAAAAGAGACAATATAGCTATTCGTTGCTTGTTACTATATGATTGTGTACATGTTAATGTTCCTCCATATAACTACAAAGTAATCTTATAGTTATTAGTAGGACTAACTCTTGTAATTGTCACGTGCACGATCTGGTATGACATCTAATACTGAAATCTATTTTGAAAACGAATATCGAATATCTTTTTGAAGCAGTCACAAAAAGTAAATGAACTAAGTTATTTTTGGTTCACAGATTAGAAAATAATTGAAGTAATTTGGGGTACAACACAATCAAGGATTTTGACTGAATAATAAACAGCTTCTGGTTGTTTCGTTAGTAGTTCACCATTACCAAGCTATAAGATCCGTGCTCAAAATTCTTACTTTTCTGGCCTAGTGTCAATGTCGGAAATATTATGAAGTGATCTATTTAACATCATTGCAGTTAGCTTAATATACACTAAAGTTGGAAGGCATACCAGAAGTAATGTTCTTTTTTGGGTCATTGTTAAAATACGAAAGAAAATTCTCAGGTTCACATTTCAACTTAGGCGGATTTGAGAAGAAACCTTAATACATGAATGTAGGAGGAACGAGAAACAAGAAGTTTATCAGTCTACTTATTGTTTTCTTAACATTTTTAGTTATTAGACATGGATATTGTGATGACAAACTGGCGACTCATATGACCGATTATTTTATGATTGATATTTGGTCCTTGGATGGCTTCAATTGCCACCTGCTACTTGTATATTCAGGTCTTAAGCCTGGTTCACATCTCTGACGTAAGCATAAACATAAGCGCAAACATAAGCATAAGAAAAAGCGCGTCTGAACGTTCCAGACATAAGCATAACATAAACAAATTTTGATATTCTTATGCTTATGTTATGCTTATGTCGTGTTTTTTGGTAATGTGAACCGGACAACGCAGAAGCATTACAGACATAGAATTATTCGAAAAAACTTTTATCACCATGGCGTCGAATGAGGAACGTGTTGCAGAAGCTGTGCAAACTTATCGCACAGCTTCTGCAAATCTCTTCATGATTTTAAAGATAAGAATAAAAAGAAATTGGCTTGGGAAGATGTCGCTTCCACAGCAGGATTGACGGATGGTGCAAGTTTTTATAGTTCACATTGTTTACATAAATTTAATTTAAAAAAAATCTTTCTATTTTTCAGGTACCTCAGCTGAAAAAGTTTTTACAAATTTAAGGAACAGATATTCACGAGAGCGTAAAAAGCTAAACAAGTCTAAGACCAGTGGAGCTAGAACTGGTGACGTTAAACATCCCAAATCCAACTTGTTTTCATATCTGCACTGGATGGATAGAAACCGTATCAACCAATTTCTTCTCGGTTTGTAGAAGAAACTGGAACAAACGACAACGAACACAACTCAGATGAAGATGTCGACGACGTGTCATCAAGGAGTAGCGTCAGTGCCGTTACTGGCAACATTCGATATGGCAAAAGAACAAAGTATAATTTGTAGACTAAATTATGAAAGGTAAAGCTGATGATACACACAACGATTTTGTAGTTATTGTTTTTTATAGATCTAGTGTTGCTGAGAAAAAAGCGTCACCAAATGTCGATAGTCTACTTGCAAAGATTGACAACCGTCTTCAGGAGCGAAAAGAAAAAAGCTAAAACGATCTATTTGGTGAAATTGTTGCATCAAAGTTGTCAAAAATGTCAAAAGAGATGAATTTAAAAGCAATGAGTGACATAAATAACGTCTTTTTAAGTATGAATTGCAAGAGTTCAGCAGGAATCCTAATTTGTTGTACTCGAATGTTGGAAGCTCAACATCAAGCATTTCAAACTCAGAAGTTGGCTCTCCGGTGTATAACAGAAGTTTTCCGTCTAATATGGATTTTTCTTATTATACACAACCGTACTCAAGTAAAACAATTTATTTTATGTATAGTTACTGTACTTATATGTTTTTAGCAACTGTTAAATAAAGACAACTAACATTTTCGCAGTTTTTAAAGTCTCTCTCCTCTGCTTCGTACGTGGTCCCATTGCCTTGGAACTGATCCCTCAAAAGAGTTGACATAATCTTTCATAACATTACGCACTTCAACAGCATTTCTCAAAGGTCGAAATCCTCTTACACCACCCAACGGCTCAAGTGAACCTATGGACCATCAGAATAAACTATACTGCGCCATTTACCAACTTTTAGCCGCCCCGAGTCATCGTAGCTGTCTACAAAGCCTGCAGGACAATAAGATGCGCTACTTGTCTGCCTCAAGAAATTATGAATAGCCACAGCTGCCTGAACAATTAATAGACCTTTCCCGAATTTTTGTTTAAACACCGTGTTATGGCCTAGCTTCTAAGGTGTATTGCGACACCTCTACACTGGTTTGAAGCGGCCTTAAGAAATTCTCCAACGAGCAGCCAATATCCCAAAGGTATTTTCGATCACTCTTCGCGCCCTCGATAGTAGATAACTTTTTGCTCTTCTGGAAGATCTTGTACAGAGAAAGGATGCAGTAGCCAGGGTTGTTATGGAAACGCCTCATCACCAGCTAAAAAGTACGGTACCTCTGCTTGTGAACGGCTGGCAATTATTGGTTCGGCACACGGAAGATCCATTTCGTTAGCGAAAAACCTTTTCCCCATTTCTGAATTTCTAAAAACACTGCTATCGTTATTAGAGCCGTAACTTCCAATATCCACGAACGAAAAATTGTAGTGGGCGTCACAGATAGCCATCAAATTGATGCTAAATGAACCTTTGTAATTGTAATACAGCGATCCACTTTTTAATGGCGACTTCATCGTTACGTATTTTCCGTCAATTGCGCCACAACAATGAGGAAGGTTCCAAACTTGCTCAAATTCATTGGCGATGTGTTTCCATTCGTTTGGTGTTTGAGGTGCTCTCAAGAAAGTATCCTTCAATGCTTCCCAAATTGCTAAGCAAGTTTCGCGTATCATTTCTGAGACAGTAGACTTACCAATTCGGTACGAGAATGACATAGACTGTTGACAATTCCATACGCTAAATAGTGGATCTTTAAGCACAATCGCTCAGCCGCGGGTATGCACTTTCGAAACATCGTATCTTCTTTTGCTATGCGACCGACAACATTTAACAAATAATTGAATGATTCTGGCGACATACGCATATATCTGTTAAACATAAAAAATAAAGACATCATTACTTTCAAGCACCTTATTTGTATTATACCCAAAAGCCAGACAACGCACCTGAAATATAATTCACGATCTCCAAGAACGCAGTTCTTGTACTAAGTTGTGATATTCTCCAGTTATTTCCCGGTTTTTAAAAATATCTCTGACCCATTTTTTTCTTCTCCTTTTTTTAATAACAGCAGCGTTGTTTTTTTCTTCATTAAAAGCAAAGCTAGAAGCATAAGAATATCTTCCTTCTCTTCATCCATTTTGAAATTCTCTTTCTCTTTTATTCTTATGTCACAATGTGAACGTCTTTATGCTATGCTTATGTCGTAATGTCTAGATGTCCACTGCGCATGCTTATGTCGTTTATGCTTATGCTTATGTCAAAGATGTGAAACAGGCTTTAGCTGTTGCGTGACGTAACGTCATATTTTTAGGCCAGTTGTATGTGTCACCCACAGAAAATTTAAAGTCAACCGTCGAACCCTTAATTACGACAACACAACAATTTTACTTCGTAAAATCTCCACTGAAGCCAAT
Source organism: Turritopsis dohrnii (assembly GCA_027922465.2). NCBI lineage: Eukaryota > Metazoa > Cnidaria > Hydrozoa > Anthoathecata > Oceaniidae > Turritopsis > Turritopsis dohrnii. Next base: position 309,097 of record BQMF02000286.1, read on the forward strand.
ACTGGACACTACGCTTTGCTAAGTAAATCTTGAGGTCATCGCGTCAACTTCCTCTCCTTTGCTTTTTTTCGTTTGAACAAGCAGGACGAACAGCGTAAGTAAACTATTAGCTTCAAAATTTTATCCAACAATACTTAATCCTATTGAAATAAACATGATTGTACTTCAGTAACTTTCTAAGTTACAACTCAACTTTGCTAACACACATATTTTATCATGTTTCCTTGTATTTATCTCAGATTTGGAACATTACCAACCTGATGAACAACTACCTGATAAGGGCCGAAAGGTTTGAACTTGATGATGGTGACAGAGATAAACATTTTAGCGTTTAAAGAAGTTGGAACAGGAGTTCTTCTTTAGAAATACTATCAAACTGTCGGAAAAAAAAAACAATATTTAAATTTTTAAGTTAATTCCCCTTAAAGTAAAAAAACACAGTTCCTCTTTTGGAAAAGTAACGTTGTAGCAACGATTGCATATAAATTTGAGAGTATTGTATGACTACGCATTGATATTACACGGTGTGCTATCAGATATTTTGTAAAAACATGATGTTGAAATCTTTACGCCTGAGGCATTTAAAAATGATTAAAAAAAACAATAGGCTTCTGAGAAAATAAACAAAAATTATCTTACTCATCGTCGTCTTGACAACAAAAACATTAAAACTATTATCTAAACATCTGACTCAGTTGTTCAAGCTTCTTTTTTTTCTGACGGAATAAATTGTTATCCCGTTCGAAGGATAAGTTGTCCTTTATTTGCAAAAAAGAAACTTGTTGTGTTTCTTATCCACCAAACTATCTTATATTTTGTTACAAGATTTCTATTTTGAATATTTTGAAAGTTACTTAGAAGAGACTCAAAATCATTAAAAACATTAATTAAATTTCAAAAGAAACGTTGCTCTGATTTGAGGAAGATTAAGGTGGTTTTCACTCTAGTTCTGAAGTTGCGCACTGTTGCAAGAATAACCTTATCTTTATTTTGCTGTGAATGATTACTATTATTATGCAATGCTTATGTCTTTGTCATTCGCCTAACGAATGATATTGAATGAAATGAAGTAAGTGGATCAAAGGTTCCTTGTCAAGTAATCTTCAAGATACGGTTACTGAAAACTGCAAAACCATTGATGGTTGTCACCTATTAATTTATTGCTCAGTGGTTTACCAAGCATGCTATGCCGTCCGCTAAACCGTTAGACATTTACATTGTCTGGTCACTAAGGGTAGGAAAAATTTTGTAAACTACCTTGAAGAACTCATTTTCGACCATCGAAGTGCAACCTTCAGTTAATTATATGTAAATTAAGGGAGCTGCTCCCAATTTTTTTCTTTGCTGGTTTGACATAAACAGGATATTAATTCTATAGTTCTAAGATGTTTTATAAAAATTAACTAATGAAAATCATCAAATCAAGGGACTCACGTTTGAAAGTTGCCACGGTTTATAACATAGTCTGTCATTAAAAACAAACTCACAATTTTCTTCAAAAATGCGGTATACTCACTTAGTCTTTGATTTAATAATTCACTTGCTTTTAAATTTAAGTCCCCAGCAACAGCCGCAATGTTCAATGAGACTGTCAATTATTTCTCGGGAAACCGTCGAATTATGCAAACTGGCTTTCTTGTCAGGTCAAAGAGTTTGAATGGTTCAAAGTTGTAGAATTTGGTTCAGATGTTTTAAAAATAAATAGCCTTTAAACTCCAAATAAAGGTTGGTTATTGGCTTATTTAGTAAAACTTGTTAAGGCTAACCCTTTTTGATTCGACACTATAGGGTTTTATTTCACGCTTTCCTGACCAGTTACAAAAACATAGGTATTGCGTAAAGGGGAAGACGAGGCAATGCTTCTATAACTAAAGTTTCACTTGGTTTTTCTATGATTTACTTAGCTGGAATTTGCTATGGGAAAGTTTGTGTAATTTTCACCAAGACATCACATTAAATTAAAGCTAGGTAGTAATATCGACGGTTAAAAGAATTCGAAAGTTAAATAAAATTCCCACAAAAGATATATATGCTTCAACATTGAAAATTGCACCTTACATACCTCCTCCATCGCTTCAAAATTTAACATAAACTCACTGATATAAATTACAACAATACAAGAAAATGAGATCAAAAATTACAACATGAAATCAGTTTTACTATATCTTTATTACCATACAAAAGAATTACCTTAAAATCTTAAAATTATTGTGTGGTTGCTCACTTCTGAAGATGGTGTTGGTTTTGAAGATTATTTCGACTCTTCCTAGATAGTAGCTCTCAGTAATTAATTTCCCACAAATGATGTAGATATTATAACATTGGAACTTGTACCATACAACCCTCTTTTACCGCTTCCAAATTTAATATAAATTTATTGATACGGAATAACAATAATATAAGTAAATGACATAAAAATAGAGTTCAAAAGTTGCAAATTAAAATCAGTTTTATTATATTTTTATTACCATATAGAAAGAATTAGTTACAATGTCAAAATGTCAAAAATTCATTGATATAGAATCACAAAAACATAAGATATAGTAATAGATGAGATCAGTAATTTTAAATTACACTCAATTTTATCATACCTTTGTTACCATGTAAAAAGAATATTAACTCCTGTCATTTAATAATGACTCCTATCTGAGATACTCAGTGATTTGTCAAAAAATGAATGGAAAAAAACTTATTTTCTAAATTTTGTGATTCCATCTTTGAATCATACTATCCAAACATCACAGAAAAAGGCTAGCTTGATTAGCTTGATTAGCTTGATTATTTTGTGTGAATATTACGATTCAATATTATCAGTTTTTAACTACCATCTTGGAGTCATTCAACTTTTAATACAAACACTACAAAAGGTGAGTAAGCAGATTATTACGTTAGGCCACAACTACTATCTTGTAAAATTAAAAGAAAAGAAATAAAAGAAATTGCGCAGGAATGAAAAAATTGTGCAAACTCGATGTCTTTCCTTTTTATGTTTTTACTCGATGTGTAAACACCAATTTTAATATAGTGTCACTACTTGTATGCGATTCTTCTTTTATGTACGCAATTCTTTGCGTGTGCTTTCTTTTTCTTCTTTTCTTAAGAGTGTAGCAGTTATGGACCACCGTGATTAATGATGGAAAAATAAAAAATAAAGAATGTGTTACCATTATAATATATGTGTATACAGTGGAACCTCTATTAATGGTCACCTCCATACATCGGTCACCTCCTGATAAGCGGCCGGAAAAGAAAGTCCCTGCCAAATTTATTGTCAAACTCTTATAAAAAAACCTCCATACATCGGTCACCTCCAATCAACGGCCAAACGGCCACTTTCTTTTGTCCCAAAGTCTAATTTTACCTCTATTAACGGTAAAAAAAAATCTTTATGCAAGCAAATGAATGGAAAAATATAAAAATTGTTACTTTACTTACAATAATTATTTACAAAAATAAAGTCAAGTCAAGCAGCCTTATCTATTGTAGATGTATTGAACAACTTTTGTGAAACATTAGGTGATGTTGACTTAGTAAGTGCTTTGAATCTTGTCATACTACGACTTGAAGCACTTAGGCTAAATAATGTTGTGTTTATTTTGATCATGAATCATTCTTTATGCCCCTCTCATCCTGACCAGCCTTTTTGATAATAAAAGTATATTCATATAAAACCTCCATACATCGGTCACCTCTAATGCAACGGCCACTAAGCTGGATCCCCCAAAGTGGCCGCTATTAGAGGTTCCACTGTATATGTATATAGGTTATCAATTTAGTAAATTGAGCATTGTGTTCACTGCTTAATATATAGAAGTTTATAATAATGAAAGGAGTCCATATTGATTTCAAAAGAAGATTGCCAATGAGTCAAAATGTAGACAAAATTAAGCAAGGCTTTGCTTTGATATTTCATAAGTTTCCATTCCAGTTAAATGCGACGACAAATTCTGCTATCAGTCACGTTCTAAGCTTTTTATTGCTCCTTCGAAGGTGATATCATCCCAATCAGCTGGAATGTCTGGACTGTTTATGTCATAATATTTGATGATGTCCTCTTTGAACTATGAAAAATTAATACAACAGTTAACCAACCTTTAATACTCTAAAAAAAATCCAACTACCCATTTAATAGAGAGCAGCAGGTGCACGTGACACAAACGCTTTCACACATACGTTTTAAATGATCAGTTAGTATATATAAGGTCTAATTAAGAAACACCGGCAAAAAGAAACTTATAACAGCCACTTCTGCTGGAGTAGCAGTTGCAGTATTATTAATAGTAATAGTCGTTGGAGTCAAAGGGTGATTTGATACGGTGTTTGCTTAATCGTAAGTTGGTTTTTATACTTAGTAACAAATGATATTAAAATGGTCCTATCTTATTATCCTTCCGGCACTCACAGAATTGCCGGTATCATGAAAAAAATTTAAACAAATTTTACTGCGTAAGCATACATACTGCAAACATGACTGACAAACTCCGACATGGGAAAGGGAAAGAGAAAAAAGTTGGCAGATTTTCCTGAAATATCCTTCAAAAAATTCCCATGAAATTGCTGTACCAAACAATACCTTTCTCGTGTCTCTGCGCTTTCAAGCAAGGGTAGAACAATCTTCTTGCGATAAAGAGATGTTAAAAACGTTTTTATCAACAATTTTTCAAAAAATCACATTTGAGGCTTAATTTTGTGTTAAAAATAACGCACTCTTAGTTTCATTTGATCCTTTAGGTTTCCGTGTATTTTATAATCATTCGTAATTAAGAAGTATACCTTCACAATGAAATATTTCCAGTAGTCATCAGATTTTATGCCAGGGTTTGGATCAATATCCCAATCGCGTGATTTAGGACAGTTATGATAACGCTTGTAGTAATGGTACTTCTCTCCATGTTCGTACACTTTGTCCACATCAACACAATCTTTTAGGAAGGAAAATAAGGATAAATGAGATGCAATAGTGTCTCACTCGAAATAGACAGTTCTGCTATGCTTTTTGACAGCGCACTCGCCTTCGGAAAAGTTATACATATGCTATACATATCCCTGGCAGTAAGTCAATTACTAACTGCAAATTATGGATGGACCCCCAATGACTCAGCACTCCCAAGCAACTTACTCACTTGCTTATTTTAGAACCGAACCCGTTTGAAAATTAAGAGCTAAGAAAATGGGACCTGTCAATACGGGAACCTATGCGAGATTTGCAGTTAGAATAATATTAAAAAATTTAAAATAAGCAAAATTTCAGTGCATTAAAAGGCATTACGTGTGTACAAATATGTAAAAAATATAGTGACGAAGAGTGTGTTTAAGAAAGAAAACCAGTCTTGCGTTAAGATTTTCCGCCTTGATGTGAGAACTTAGTTTTGACTTTAAAAGTTAGAAATTGATATAATCCGCAGACCTTTTTATTCAACGAAATGGGAAATAAACAAAATCAATAACATATTACTGATCAACTTTCACATGTGCCAAATAAGCGAACTTCTAATTCCTTCAGTGAAATAACTTCAAGCATAGTATTTCAATCCAAAACAAAACATTTTTGCTCACGACGGTGCTTGACGGAGATGTCGTGGTTCAACTGTGTTCAACTGACAATAATACAATGGTTTAACATCAATACAGCGAGTGCAACCCCAGAACAATGTAACACGTTATATGTATAAAATGTCTGAATTTGTTTCGATCTCCTACAGAAATCTTTATGGCAGTTACTTATTAGTAAACAGAATGAAAATTTAATTTTGTCATGCTATGTTAGTGTAGTTAGTGGGTTTCCAATTTCATGTGTAAGTGATTTTTTGCAGGGTTTAGGTCAACTTCATGTTGGATAGTTGCAACAATAATAACAAACGCGATTTAAAACAAATGCCTAGTTTTAGGAGCTGTTAATATGGAAAATATACATAGCAGATTAAGAACTTTTCTGATGAGATAAAGTAAACCTGCTGACTCAGACTCAGAGTTGTGTTTATTTGAAGAACATGTCCCCGCCTAGTGAGATCCCGATCACCAGAAAATCTTTTCCTTACTTGGACGCAATGTACGCTTTGATAGCATTTATCACTGAAAGGGAGAGGCCTTAGCACATGAAAGTTTCCCTGCTTACTGGTGCTCTTTTCATAACGACATTTTCTTATGTCATGTTTAGAAAGTCAATGAATTAAGTATACCTGCGGAACACGAGAACAACCAATTACTTGATATCATCTCATTGCAGTTATGGAGATTCATATTTAAAGAATCTCTCCATCTACGACCATATGTACCTGTTGGTCGGTGCTTGATACAAGAATGCTTTATTTCAGGATGATCGACCATTCTATGACACGATTCTCCACAAAAAGGGCACTGATGCTCACAGCCCCATATGTCATCCACTACTTTTTCAATTGATCTCTTGGACAATTTGAAATCGAATTCTTCTCTTTTCTGCAGAAAAAACTCATCAATGTCTCCAAGTATTCCGTTAGTAAATTTAATAACATTAAAATCTTCGAGGAAATCTTTTGACTTAAATGATTGAACATTAATCTCCAGCTTTCGTTCTGAAGCAGCTCTTTGAAATCCTTTTAGCCAATCTGACAATTCATTTGATTTCCTATTTGCTAATGTTATGGAGTCTTTCAAGGCAAATCTGCACGAATTATGTTCATTTTCTATCTCTTCTCGACAGTCTTTTCTATCTGAATAATCTTTTAACCATCGTTTGCAAAATTTTTTCGGAGTCCTAATGTACTCGATATAGTCCTTAAAAGATTTCTTTTTGGCTAGATCTATCAAGATAGTCTTAATCCAGCTAAACTTTTGGTGCACGTCATTCCTAATTTTTTGCTCTAAGACATAGGTTAATTCCTGTTCAATACGCTTCTCAATTGGTCCTGACAGATCTTTCAAAAATTCGGTTTTACATTTCTCCAAGGAATCCTTCGTTTTCTCAAACTTATGACTAAACAATTGATAGTAATGTTCTTTTAACCCTTCGATTCTCTTTGTCAGGCTGTGTTTTTCTTTATAACGATTTTGAAGATCAAGAAAGACTGTTGTTGCATGGGATGCTGTTCTTACTAATAACTTAGCCGTTAAACTTTCATTGATAGAGAATGAATCGGGTTGATTCTTGTTGAATGTATCAATCTCATCAGTAACTTTCTTGAATACTTTCTCCGCCATATTTTCGCTGAATGGCGTGTCACTCTCTTCAGTGTATTCCGTTAAACATTCTAAAGCCGAATTAACTATATCAGAAGCAGCCTCGAAGACCCGACGAATTATTTTATTACTTGAAATCAGGTCTTCATTATCTTGAAACCGAGATGCGTGAGTTACTGAAACGTCACTCAAGTCAAATTCAATTGCACTTTTACAGGAGCTACTACTATGACTTAGTAAATTGGAAAACTCAGACTTTTCTTCTGCGCAGTTCATTGCAGCAATTATCTCTCTTTTTATTGCTTCCTCTTCGTGTTGACAATTCCTTTTCTTCGATAAATGAACAGAATATGTGCAAACCTTCAGCATTAATTTGGCTGTGAAGCTCTTCTGAAATTCAAAATTTTCATTTGTAGTACTTTCTTTAACAGTATTTGAAATTTCATGGTACCAACGTTTTGCTATCACTTCAGAAAATGGTTCAAACGTGTTGAAGAATTGCTCTATTGATTTTTCTGCAGTGCTAAGAATTTCCCTCCCAATCACTTCAGCCTTTATTTTCATTTCTCTAGGGATCGGTTCTTCTGACCATATCATGTTCTTGAAAAATTTCTTTACAGTAGATCTTCGTTTGATATCTTGATCACCAATTTCAAATACTTGTTTTGAAGGTGGTACAATTGGATACGACTCCTCCTCAATCAGAGAGACATGCAATAATCGGTGATTTTTATAGAGAACGTCCTTCACAGTATTTTGGACATCCATTTCTTTCTCATTCTTGTCTACTTGAAACTGCTTTTTAATTGATTCCCACATCTTCAAATTCTTTATCTCGAGCTTTTTTGTCTGCTGACCTTATATTTATTACCAAATCTTGAACTCTTCTTTTTATATCTTCACGATATTCATCAGCATTTTCACTTATCTCTGTTTGCCTCAGTTTCTTGTTATATTCCTCTTCCTGACAAAAGATTTTGTACAAGTGTTCTTTCTTTTTCTCTATATTATTATGTATCATCTCCTGATAATTCAATGCAATTGCCCTATGGGGATGAGTGTTCACAAACTTTGTTATATCTTCTTTCAGACATCCTGCTAAATGACCTAACAGCCTCTCCGTTTCTTTCTTTTCATGATAATAAGAATTTTCTAGATCTTCAGTTGTTGTGCTTCCATTCAGCTTCTGTTGGGTAATGGTCTTCCTATCCTTAAAGAATTTATAAAATTCCTGATATGTCTCAAAAAACTTTTCCTCAAGTTCCTTGAAAACATTGAGTGCAAGAGAATTTTTGAAACTGAAGATGAAATCATGAGACAATATTCCTTTCCATAAATCATTCAAACGTGTTCCTATTTCTTCAAATGTTTTGAAAGACTCGATGGAAGTGCTAAATTCATTCAATAACCAATCTTTTACTTTGTTCACTTGGTCGCTGTATCCAGGATTTGTTGCTGCCATTGGTGGATCACTAAGCCATAGATCTGAAAAATATCTGATATGTGTCTTTGGATTGTAATTGATCACATCTGAGAAACTTCTTATGTCTTTGTAGCCCACCTGGTTTGCTGCTAATAATGTGACTTCGTTCAAGTTCTTTTCAAGAACTTCTTGTCCTTCAGCTAACTTTAAATCAGCATCAGCGGCAGGAACGTTCTGATGAATGAACATGCATGATCGTTTGAGTTCGAAATCCTTGTACGCAATTTTCATCTTCAGAAATGCATGAACAGAAATTTCGAGTATGTCTTTCAAGTCATTCATATTTTCCCCTTTAATGTTTATCATTGTGATATCTCCAATGCCAATACTTAAGGCAGCCAGCTCGTTATCTCTAAGACAATCTGTACCGTCCAGTTCTGAAGCTCGGAAACCTTCCGTGTCGATGAGAGCAACAAAACTAAACTGGAATCCAATTTCTACAGGAAACAACTGCATATATACACCTTTTGTACATCTACCAGTACTCACAGCAAACTCTGTACCAAACATTGTATTGAGCAGTGTAGATTTTCCGGAACTCGTTAGGCCAATAACAGACAATACTAACAATTTTTTCTTTCCAAGTATTCTTTGCAGCTTCTTAAGAACAGCTTGTATCCAAATGCTTGGTACATTTGAAACATCTCCATCCATGATTTCTAAAGGATATCCCTTCAGTAGTAGGTTTGCTCCAAGCTCTGATAATGACTCTCTAAATTTATCAATCTGAGACTTCTTCGTACCAAATTCATGTATGGTTTCATAGAATATTGCTATCTCACGGACGATGTTATGTATCATTATAGAACCGTTATCATATGCCTGCTTGGCCTCATTTGCTTCCCTTTCCAACTCTTTGAGAAATTTTGGATCAACTCTAATGGCTTTTTTTCCTTCTTTAATTTGATCCATCTTATCCAAATACGTTTTTCTTAAATTGTGCAGTTTCTTAGAATTTCTTTGCTTGAGTTTGTTTTTCAACCTGAAAAGGAAGCAATGAGCTTTCCCTGGATTCTTTATGATATTTTTATTTAAGAATTCCACTATGGAGCGAATAAATTTTGCTCCTAGTGGATTAGCAGCTATGTAACTATAGTCTGATTTTCTGATATCATGCATTTGCTTTAACAGGATCTTCTTATCCTTGAAATGCACTTCTTTGAATCTTTGTCGATTTAAGCTGGTTAATTTTCTGGATGATTCCATTTGCAAAGGAAGCAAAACCTCTTTAGCATTTATGGCATCATTTGGCGTGATGTATGCATCAAAAACCATATCTGCTTCTTTCTTACTTTTATAGATGTCTGGCATGTCTTCATCGGTTGGCAATTGAAATTTCTTCGAATTTCCAACTATTACTTCCAAGGTCGTTTGTTTTTTTCGTTCACAGTTGGTTACTCTTTTTGCAATTTCTGTTTTCATATCCAACAAACTTATAGTTTCACCACTTGGTGTCATTCCGAATACCACGCTTGTACTGAAAAACTCCTCCCCAAATACATTCATGTTGATCTGTAAATCTTTTGACCATGCGGTGTTGTCCATCTTCTTGGAAAAGACAAAGTGAACGTTCTTATATTTTGCCACCATTTGTCTTAAAGCATCTGCTATACCTGCTAATGATAAATCTTCTATGTTCACCAAAACAAAGATCACATCTGAAATATCACATATGTAATTCGTAACTTGCTTGTTATATCTTAAATCACCGCGGATGTTCAAAAACATAACCAAATCAGTAAAAAGATCATTTTCTTTCATTGATGGCAAATACCAAGTGCAGTCCACTGTTCCCTGACTTATTAACCTTTTTTCTGCACCACGAATGCTATCCTTGTTGAAAAAAGTAGGATGGTTATTCATATTTGACACACAGTTCAAAAGACTTGATTTTGAAAGGCTGGGCCGGCCAATTCTCATAAAGCTTATGACCTCTGGCTTCGATTCAAGAATCGGAGTTTCTATTGCATAGTGATTCTCAGTTTTCCATATTGGCTCAAGTGATCTGAATGACCAGCTAGCAACAGTGGCAGTCCCATCAGCTTTGTAATACACAAAAGGAATGGAAAGCTGACATGTAAGTAAACTCTCCACAACCTTCTGCTTTAGTGCAGGATTGCAATGAGTAAAAATGATGTTCATAACATCAAGAGGACTATCTTGGCTGGTTTTCCCTGTGGAGCTACTTGAAGCTTTTAAGAAAGCCATCATGTCATTTTTATTATCTCTCTTGTCTGTTAACTTCTCATAATAGCATTCTCTACCTTTGTAATTTCTTGAGAGAATTGCTTCCAAAATCTTAATTGCTAAATTTTCTTTAGACACAGGAGTGTGATTCTTTCTTCCTATCAAGATATCAGAAAGCGAGATTTCTCTTTCAGCACTAAGATCTAATCTTTCTCTCAATTGCTTTAGTGATTCTTTCTTTTTCTTTGCTTGATATATTGAGTGAAAATGTTCGCCATCGGTTTCATTTGTTTTTCGAGAATCTAAAATGGCGGATACATGCTGAAAATATGGAAAATCGTTTATAGATCATTCATACAAAATTATATGTTCACAGGAAGGGAAGCGTAAAAAACAATGACACTTACTGTTCACTTCACTTAAAATTCCGGACTAAAACGAGAGAATTTAAAATTTAAATATCTAATGCTGAACAACAGTTAACAGAATCTAAATAACACAAACTTATGAGAATGCATATGCTGGGTGAAAACAAGAAAGGAGAGCCTGTAAGTTAGCAACGAAATGTGCAATTACTTGGTATAAAAGAATATGTGATTTATTTATTCACAGAAATTCAAAATAGTTCCTCAGTTGCTCTTAAATTTTTTGTTTGTTTGTTTCCTTTTTCTTACAATATATTTTGATAGGCTTTTTTACGGAAGCCCATTAGGGACATTGTAGTAATATTTTTCCACAAATGTTTCGATCTCATACATCGAAATATTCGATCTCATACATCGAAGGATACGATCTCATATATCGAAATCTTACCTTCGATCTCGTACATCGAAGCTTTCGATCTTATACATCGAAGCTTTTCCTTCGATCTCGTACATCGAAATATTCGATCTCATACATCAAAGCTTTTCCTTCGATCTCGTACATCGAAGTCTTACCTTCGATCTTATACATCGAAGCTTTCGATCTTATACATCGAAGCTTTTCCTTCGATCTCGTACATCGAAATATTCGATCTCATACATCGAAGCTTTTCCTTCGATCTCGTACATCGAAGTCTTACCTTCGATCTTATACATCGAAAGATACGATCTCATATATCGAAGTCTTACCTTCGATCTCGTACATCGAAACATTTGATCTCATACATTATTGAAGCATTCGTTTTTCTAATCGGAACCATACACTTGATCTCACACGTCAAAACATTCGATTTAGTACATGGAAGCATTCGATCTTGTATATCGAAGGCTTATATTCGATCTCATACATCGAATCATTCGATCTTGTATATCGAAGTCTTACCTTTGATCACATACATTGAAGCCTTCGATCTCGTACATAGAACAGAAAATGCAGACTAAGCGAAATGCTTTCATCAAATTCAGTGAACTGTTATCCTGGTGGTAAACAAGCAAGATGGCTGTCAACGAAGACGTAAGTAACAGTTTGATCACTTGAAAAGTCCTTATGAAATAATATTCATATCCTTCCTCTTTCTTTCTTTATATAGCTACTCTCCAAAGCAAGATATGTAAGATATACAAACTGTCATTTTGGTCCATTGTTAATGACTGTTTCCTTCCCTGTCTTCAATAAAAAGACACGAATTGTAGTGACTGTCTAATGTTTAGGCATGTAGTGCTGTGTAGAACCACAAAAATGACATCGAAGATTTCGATATATGAGATCGAAGATTTTGTTCGATATACGAGATGGAATGGTTCGATGTATGAGATCGAAGGTAAGGCTTCGATGTATAAGATCGAAAGCTTTGATGTAAGAGATCGAAGGAAAAGCTTCGATGTATGAGATCGAATATTTCGATGTACGAGATCGAAGGAAAAGCTTCGATGTATAAGATCGAAAGCTTTGATGTAAGAGATCGAAGGTAAGACTTCGATATGTGAGATCGTATCCTTCGATGTATGAGATCGAATATTTCGATGTAAGAGATCGAAGGTAAGACTTCGATATGTGAGATCGTATCCTTCGATGTATGAGAACGAAACATCTATGGAAAAATATTACTACAATGTCCCTAATGGGCTTCCGTACTTTTTGTATCATTATAGATACATTGAAATCATTTTCTTATAAAGAATGAAGATATATGAGCCATTAAAGAGATGCAATTGTAATGACATCAGCGCACAATGTAAACTGAACTGAACCAAATGCAATTGTGTTCATTCGTTTTGTTTTTTTGTTTTTTTCGCATCTCTTTTTGTTTAATCATTTTGATGTTTCCCGAATTTCATATTTTTGCTAATATGTGTGAATGCAAAAACTATCATGCGATTATAATGGGGTTTCATGGAAAAAAAGTTAATGTACCAGGTATATTTTTTGTTCAGCCCTGGATTCTACAAAAGCCCATAAAGCTTTTTATTCCCGGTGCTATTTTATATGTAATGCATTTAATTATGGTTGAATGTGTAGCAATGTGTGGCAATGTTGAAATGTTTAAATTATGACCTGATTGCAGACAGATCTGTGATTGCAGCGTCTCCTTTACATGGACATCCAAGGGTCGTGCAGCAAAATTACTAAGATGCTATGGCTATGGTAACTAAACGAGGAAACCCAGAGTTGTTATGCACTTTTATGTACCATCCAAACGGAGAAAAGTTTCAAGTTTTACCTTCTCACAACCTGACTTGGTTTCACGTATTCTTAATTTAAAGTTAAAAGCACTTTTGAGGATCTCAGTGACAATTGTTCATCTTTATGTTAATGAATAACAGACAAGACCTTTACCACGTGCATTTATTCTCATACATTTAAAAAGACCAATTGCGGAATGCAGATGACATTTATAACTTAACATCTAGAGAAATGCCAGATCCCAAACAGAACCCAGAACTACATAACACCATGAATATGATTCCTGTGTGACTGCAAATCCTATTGTAGTCCGTATGAGAGATGGCGGTTACTACTATAGTCCCCTCAGCCACCCTGCTCCGCGGTCCCTGCATATAATATAACCAAAAATCGTGCATGAGCATTAAAAAAGACGTTAATGTGAGCTAAATAAGCAATAATTAGGCATAACTCATTAGGTATTCAATAGCAAATTGTCCAGGTCCTACCAAGTGGCCATATAAAAGAGCCCAAGTTTACGCATGAGCTGTGGAAACGTTTAGAAACTATCATTACAAATGTAGTTTGTGGTAAATTTCACAAGTGTATACATGTTTTGCCTTTTTGTTAAACCGGCTCAATAGCTGAAATATAAAAAATTGTACACTGGAAAGATTTACAAGCTTACTTTCATCAATAACCTATAGTTACTAAAACAAAACAGTGACAAATACATTCCTGACTTTAGAGACCCATGATATAGAAAGGTCTTTGAAATACCCGTGCTTTCCAGTCTCCTCCACTCCTACTTCTCCAAGTAATGAATAATTTTGGGCAATGTTTTCATAAGGTTGTTGCCCAATTTCACAATTCCAGCCAAAATATCGAAAGTTCACCAATTTTCATAAAAAGTTACACAAAGCCCAATTTCCACTGATTTCGAACTTGCCAGTCAATTTTCAGATTTGACCAAACTTTTTATGAAAGTTTTACCTATCTAAAATTATATTGTATTTTGTGAGGCTGTAACCGTAATACATTACAGATGTACGACCCATCCAAGAATACAAAAGATAAAAACAGCACGAACAGCAATAATAGGTTTTCACTTGGGACAAGAGAAATTGAAAAATATATCTTGATGTAACTTGATCCTAAGCAATCTCAATAACAAGGTGATCTTCCAACAAACATTATCAAAGAAAACAGTATTGTTTTTTTCCAATTTCATCTGGCGGATCTAGAGGTATGTCGAAATTTGTGTAGGAGAGCATTAACAGAATTTGTGAATTCAATTTATATTACTAATGGGACTATTTGTACGCTTTTCTTTTATGGTTAAATTGCTAACACTCTCCTACACAAATTTCGACATACCTCTAGATATGCCACTGGGAAACTTCAGCGCTTTAACAAATGAATTTCCACATTCCCTTAAAAACGCAGATATAAAACCAACTTATAAAAAGAATTCAAAGACAGAAAAAGAAAATTACATAAGTATCTTATCAAATATCTCTAAAACCTATGAAATATGTACGTACTATCCGATGTACACATTTTTCGAATGAAAATTTTTATAATATCAAATCGACTACCAAAAATGGCATAATTCTAGCAATGTCTTCTATATATGATAGAAAAATTAAAAACAAGTCTTGATAAAAGAGGGACGTTTGGAGCTTACATTACCGATTTATACAAAGTATTTGACTGTATACCCCACGATTTACTATTGGCAAAATTACATGCATACGAATGTGATATAAATTTTTTATTGTTCGTAAAATCATACTTTACGAATAGACGGAGTAAGAATAGATAATAAGTACAGCTCATGGACAAATATAAAATACGGAATACTGCAAGGATCAATTTTACTTCCCTTGCTTTTTAATATTTTCATATGTGACCTGTTCCTTTTTGTGCCAATATAGACATAAGCAGTTATGCTGATGACACTACGCAGTTTTCCACAGGTAGAAACATGAACGAAGTCATAAATCAATTAGAAAAACCTGCTAAGTTAATTTTCTATTGGTTCAAAAATAACGGAATGAAAGCCAATCCAGAGAAATCACATTTTTTCACAAACGAATTAGCCTGAAAGTGCAAAATGAATCTTTAGACAGTTCAAAAACAGAAAAACTGCTTGGCATAACCATTGATAGTAAACTGTCTGTCGAGGAGCTTGTAAACCAATTCCGTAACAAAGCCAGTGCAAAATTGCACTAGCTACATTATCCAATCTAATGTCATTAGAACAAGGAAACCCTCCTATGAATGCGTTTCTTACTTCACAGTTGTGTTACCGTCTTCTCGTTTGGATGTTTCATAGCCGAAAGTGAATAACAGAATTAATCACATAATCACGAGCACTAAGAATTATGTATCGGGACTATCAGTCATTTGTTGATGACCTGCTATCGAAAAATAATAGGGTAACAACTCATCATTCTTGTAATACAGTTTTAGAGAGTAAAAACAGAAATTAGCCTGGAGCCTGTTTACAATCTAAGGAGTGAAAACATAGAATCATGCAACATACATACAGTAAGAAATGAAACTGAAGCATTATTTTCATGACGAAAAGTTCAAACAAATCGTCCTTTTGTGCTTTTTGTTAAGTGTGTTGTGCACCTTTTTTAATCTGCATTTGAGTGTAATTGCTAGTTTGTTCAAAAATGCAATCAAAATTATCCTATGTTGTATGCTCGTCAGAAGTAGGCATTCAGATGCGATGGTGCATCACGCTAATGCGTAGTTAATGTGAGACTGCGTCAGGAAAATGTAAAGTTGATGCGAGGGTGCAAATCGACAATAAGGCAATCGATGCGATTGTGCATCTGTAAAGTATATCGTCGAGCATCAGAATAATTTGCAATCAAAGCAAGGAAGCATCAAAATAATGTACATGGGTATGCCAAGTGTAGCAAGTTATTGTATCATTGTAAAGACTGTTGTAGTTTTTCTAAGATTCAATTTGTCGCATGTACAAAGATTCATAAATGTGCTGTTCAGTTCCACGTGGTTTCTTTTAGAACAGACTTGTAGTTTTTAAGGAAACGGGTTGGACACCCACCTTGTCATTAGTGTTCTAAACGTTTTATCCCGGGTAATTGAACAGAAGCATAGAAGAAAGAAAAAAAGAGACAATATAGCTATTCGTTGCTTGTTACTATATGATTGTGTACATGTTAATGTTCCTCCATATAACTACAAAGTAATCTTATAGTTATTAGTAGGACTAACTCTTGTAATTGTCACGTGCACGATCTGGTATGACATCTAATACTGAAATCTATTTTGAAAACGAATATCGAATATCTTTTTGAAGCAGTCACAAAAAGTAAATGAACTAAGTTATTTTTGGTTCACAGATTAGAAAATAATTGAAGTAATTTGGGGTACAACACAATCAAGGATTTTGACTGAATAATAAACAGCTTCTGGTTGTTTCGTTAGTAGTTCACCATTACCAAGCTATAAGATCCGTGCTCAAAATTCTTACTTTTCTGGCCTAGTGTCAATGTCGGAAATATTATGAAGTGATCTATTTAACATCATTGCAGTTAGCTTAATATACACTAAAGTTGGAAGGCATACCAGAAGTAATGTTCTTTTTTGGGTCATTGTTAAAATACGAAAGAAAATTCTCAGGTTCACATTTCAACTTAGGCGGATTTGAGAAGAAACCTTAATACATGAATGTAGGAGGAACGAGAAACAAGAAGTTTATCAGTCTACTTATTGTTTTCTTAACATTTTTAGTTATTAGACATGGATATTGTGATGACAAACTGGCGACTCATATGACCGATTATTTTATGATTGATATTTGGTCCTTGGATGGCTTCAATTGCCACCTGCTACTTGTATATTCAGGTCTTAAGCCTGGTTCACATCTCTGACGTAAGCATAAACATAAGCGCAAACATAAGCATAAGAAAAAGCGCGTCTGAACGTTCCAGACATAAGCATAACATAAACAAATTTTGATATTCTTATGCTTATGTTATGCTTATGTCGTGTTTTTTGGTAATGTGAACCGGACAACGCAGAAGCATTACAGACATAGAATTATTCGAAAAAACTTTTATCACCATGGCGTCGAATGAGGAACGTGTTGCAGAAGCTGTGCAAACTTATCGCACAGCTTCTGCAAATCTCTTCATGATTTTAAAGATAAGAATAAAAAGAAATTGGCTTGGGAAGATGTCGCTTCCACAGCAGGATTGACGGATGGTGCAAGTTTTTATAGTTCACATTGTTTACATAAATTTAATTTAAAAAAAATCTTTCTATTTTTCAGGTACCTCAGCTGAAAAAGTTTTTACAAATTTAAGGAACAGATATTCACGAGAGCGTAAAAAGCTAAACAAGTCTAAGACCAGTGGAGCTAGAACTGGTGACGTTAAACATCCCAAATCCAACTTGTTTTCATATCTGCACTGGATGGATAGAAACCGTATCAACCAATTTCTTCTCGGTTTGTAGAAGAAACTGGAACAAACGACAACGAACACAACTCAGATGAAGATGTCGACGACGTGTCATCAAGGAGTAGCGTCAGTGCCGTTACTGGCAACATTCGATATGGCAAAAGAACAAAGTATAATTTGTAGACTAAATTATGAAAGGTAAAGCTGATGATACACACAACGATTTTGTAGTTATTGTTTTTTATAGATCTAGTGTTGCTGAGAAAAAAGCGTCACCAAATGTCGATAGTCTACTTGCAAAGATTGACAACCGTCTTCAGGAGCGAAAAGAAAAAAGCTAAAACGATCTATTTGGTGAAATTGTTGCATCAAAGTTGTCAAAAATGTCAAAAGAGATGAATTTAAAAGCAATGAGTGACATAAATAACGTCTTTTTAAGTATGAATTGCAAGAGTTCAGCAGGAATCCTAATTTGTTGTACTCGAATGTTGGAAGCTCAACATCAAGCATTTCAAACTCAGAAGTTGGCTCTCCGGTGTATAACAGAAGTTTTCCGTCTAATATGGATTTTTCTTATTATACACAACCGTACTCAAGTAAAACAATTTATTTTATGTATAGTTACTGTACTTATATGTTTTTAGCAACTGTTAAATAAAGACAACTAACATTTTCGCAGTTTTTAAAGTCTCTCTCCTCTGCTTCGTACGTGGTCCCATTGCCTTGGAACTGATCCCTCAAAAGAGTTGACATAATCTTTCATAACATTACGCACTTCAACAGCATTTCTCAAAGGTCGAAATCCTCTTACACCACCCAACGGCTCAAGTGAACCTATGGACCATCAGAATAAACTATACTGCGCCATTTACCAACTTTTAGCCGCCCCGAGTCATCGTAGCTGTCTACAAAGCCTGCAGGACAATAAGATGCGCTACTTGTCTGCCTCAAGAAATTATGAATAGCCACAGCTGCCTGAACAATTAATAGACCTTTCCCGAATTTTTGTTTAAACACCGTGTTATGGCCTAGCTTCTAAGGTGTATTGCGACACCTCTACACTGGTTTGAAGCGGCCTTAAGAAATTCTCCAACGAGCAGCCAATATCCCAAAGGTATTTTCGATCACTCTTCGCGCCCTCGATAGTAGATAACTTTTTGCTCTTCTGGAAGATCTTGTACAGAGAAAGGATGCAGTAGCCAGGGTTGTTATGGAAACGCCTCATCACCAGCTAAAAAGTACGGTACCTCTGCTTGTGAACGGCTGGCAATTATTGGTTCGGCACACGGAAGATCCATTTCGTTAGCGAAAAACCTTTTCCCCATTTCTGAATTTCTAAAAACACTGCTATCGTTATTAGAGCCGTAACTTCCAATATCCACGAACGAAAAATTGTAGTGGGCGTCACAGATAGCCATCAAATTGATGCTAAATGAACCTTTGTAATTGTAATACAGCGATCCACTTTTTAATGGCGACTTCATCGTTACGTATTTTCCGTCAATTGCGCCACAACAATGAGGAAGGTTCCAAACTTGCTCAAATTCATTGGCGATGTGTTTCCATTCGTTTGGTGTTTGAGGTGCTCTCAAGAAAGTATCCTTCAATGCTTCCCAAATTGCTAAGCAAGTTTCGCGTATCATTTCTGAGACAGTAGACTTACCAATTCGGTACGAGAATGACATAGACTGTTGACAATTCCATACGCTAAATAGTGGATCTTTAAGCACAATCGCTCAGCCGCGGGTATGCACTTTCGAAACATCGTATCTTCTTTTGCTATGCGACCGACAACATTTAACAAATAATTGAATGATTCTGGCGACATACGCATATATCTGTTAAACATAAAAAATAAAGACATCATTACTTTCAAGCACCTTATTTGTATTATACCCAAAAGCCAGACAACGCACCTGAAATATAATTCACGATCTCCAAGAACGCAGTTCTTGTACTAAGTTGTGATATTCTCCAGTTATTTCCCGGTTTTTAAAAATATCTCTGACCCATTTTTTTCTTCTCCTTTTTTTAATAACAGCAGCGTTGTTTTTTTCTTCATTAAAAGCAAAGCTAGAAGCATAAGAATATCTTCCTTCTCTTCATCCATTTTGAAATTCTCTTTCTCTTTTATTCTTATGTCACAATGTGAACGTCTTTATGCTATGCTTATGTCGTAATGTCTAGATGTCCACTGCGCATGCTTATGTCGTTTATGCTTATGCTTATGTCAAAGATGTGAAACAGGCTTTAGCTGTTGCGTGACGTAACGTCATATTTTTAGGCCAGTTGTATGTGTCACCCACAGAAAATTTAAAGTCAACCGTCGAACCCTTAATTACGACAACACAACAATTTTACTTCGTAAAATCTCCACTGAAGCCAATACTGGACACTACGCTTTGCTAAGTAAATCTTGAGGTCATCGCGTCAACTTCCTCTCCTTTGCTTTTTTTCGTTTGAACAAGCAGGACGAACAGCGTAAGTAAACTATTAGCTTCAAAATTTTATCCAACAATACTTAATCCTATTGAAATAAACATGATTGTACTTCAGTAACTTTCTAAGTTACAACTCAACTTTGCTAACACACATATTTTATCATGTTTCCTTGTATTTATCTCAGATTTGGAACATTACCAACCTGATGAACAACTACCTGATAAGGGCCGAAAGGTTTGAACTTGATGATGGTGACAGAGATAAACATTTTAGCGTTAATGATATTACATCAGCTTCATTACTGTGTCCTGGAAACTAAACTCGAGGTCAGAAAACAGATGATACGCAAATGAATTGGAGCAAAATTTTCGCTTATACGTTTCCACCCTTCAATCTGATGGGTTGGGTAGCAAAGAAAATGCAGATGGAGTGCTCAGACATAATTCTCATCACGCCAACTTGGTAGTTACTGTCCTGGTTTCCAATTCTATTTAAAATGTCAGTCTCTAATTCAATGCTCCTTCCTGACATCATTCAAGATGCAAAGAGTGCCAGACATCACCTGGCTCAAAAAAATTGTCAAAGGCTGATGATTTGGACCGTTTCAGGAAAACCTTGGAAACAGAGAGAATATGAAAAAGTGCTGCTTCCCTTACTACAAGTGCTAGCCAGGAAAACTACAAAATTATATCGCTGGTGTATCCAAAGCAAAGAGAAATATATCACCATATGGATATATGGGTGGACAAACTTATTTGCACATGTTCAACACCTTTGCCCTACCGAATCTGTCACAAATTTATAATGTAGACCTAGAGAATGATAGTGTCCATAAAAGTTGGACCAAGAAGAATTACACTTTCACTTTCTTAGTCATGTATTAAATCTTTCAAAAATGCAAACCTCCTTTACTAACCATTGGGAAAGTACAATATTTGAATTACATTGGTTTGTTTAAGGAGACCTACAAAACGTGGCGTTCTTAACCAGACTCCCAATTAAACTTACCTCAGCTTCCTCTCTGAGTTGATGATTGGATTCTTTTACTCCACCTTGAAATTTTAAGTAACCCTGTTTTCTATAATCTTTGCCTTGTTCTTCAGTAGCTAAAAGTAAGTGAATATTGTGATAAAAGCAAATAACAAAATGCAGCTTTATTTAGAGACAATGTCTTAATGAAGTCCGTTCTTTGTTAATGATACGTTCATCACATAAATAGTTCATGGCGTTCATCGAACCATTAATTTATTCATTTTGATTCCAAGGTACTTAACTGGACCAACGATTGGGTAGCCACGCCCTCAACTGACAAGACGTTTCCTAGCAGTTTTCCAGTATGACAAAATTTATAACTAACCACTAGCAGGTATAATAATGTCGCATCTACACGAACTTGGTTTAAAATGAAAATTAGATAAAAGAAATTTCAGAAGATGCAATTTACCACTGACATATTGGGCAAACAAACTCATAAGGGGTGAAAAGAAATGAATTGAATTGAGACAACAGCGTGCCCTTTCTTGATTTAATCTATGCAAAAGCAAGAACGCATGTTTTGTAAACGAAAAAGTTATAAGGACATTCCCTCAGCAAACATGACCAATGACTGAACTAATAGAGATATTGCTTTACCTAGTTTCTTTACGTTAAATTTGGAAAAAAATGACTTTATACGGGTGTTTACGCCTTTACGTTTATTTTTGTATGCTTCTTTTTCTCCATCCTCAGACGTTGAGTAAATTTTTCCTTCAGGAGCGTGATTATTGTCACCATATACTGAAAACAAAGAAATATGACAAAGAGGTAGACATGAAGCCAGATATGATTACAGAACTGTCACAACAACATTTCTATCAGCAAACTTGCATAATGAGGTAAGTGAAAGAGATTTTGTACACTTCTTTTGCTCCATCCAAATGTTCTTACGGAGTGTGATTTTTTCACCATAGTTCAAAAGCGATTAAATATGATGGAGAGGTTGACGTGAATATGGAATTGTCATAATGACTTTTAAATCAGGAAATTTGATTAGTGCAATAATTGAAACAGACATTTTTTACCTAATTTTCCCACACTTAATGTAGATGGGAAGGAGTTTATAACGGTGTTTTCGTCTTTCTGTTGACATTTGTATGCTTCTTTCCCTCCATCCTCAGACGTTGAGTAAATTTGTTCTTTAGGAACGTGATTATTCTCACCATAGGCTGAAAGCAAACAAATATGATGAAAAGGTAGACGTGAAAACGGAATTGTCATAATAACATTTAAATCAGGAAATTTGATTAGTGAAATAATTGAAACAGACATTTTTTACCTAATTTTCCGACACTTAATGTAGATGGAAAGGAGTTTATAACGGTGTTTTCGTCTTTCTGTTGACATTTGTATGCTTCTTTCCCTCCATCCTCAGACGTTGAGTAAATTTGTTCTTTAGGAACGTGATTATTCTCACCATAGGCTGAAAGCAAACAAATATGATGAAAAGGTAGACGTAAAAACGGAATTGTCATAATAACATTTAAATCAGGAAATTTGATTAGGGAAGTAATTGAAAGAGACATTTTGTACCTAATTTTCCCACACTTAATGTAGACGGTAAAAAGGTCGTGCCAGTGTTTTCGTCTTTCAGTTGACATTTGTATGCTTCTTTCCCTCTATCCTCAGACGTTGAGTAAACTTGTTCTTCAGGAGCGTGATTATTCTCACCATAGACTAAAATTAAAGAAACATGATGAAAAGGCAGACGTGAAAACCGAACCGAATTGTCATAATGACATTTAAATCAGCAAGTTTGTTTAGTGAATTAATTGAAAGAGACATTTTTACATAGGTTGAAAGCAAAGAAATATCACAAAGAAGTAGCAAAGTTTTAAAAATGACTTGATAAATGGTGGCAGATGGATACTTCAAAAGTATCTTATATGAGTTAAATAAAGAATTTCCGTCGTTTTGTTGGGGTTTCCTTGTGATTATATAAATTCCTTTACTTGCGTTCGACATAGGAACTAACATTTTATAGTGAGCATTTTAATTCTACATAGGCTAGTATCAGAACAGGCTAATCGAGTTAAAAAGAAGGAAATTATCTCTTCGAATTCATTTTCGGTTTCAAGAAATTATAATTCAAAACATACATTTTTTTTTCGAAGAAACACGTTTTTTTCTACATACGCTCTTACAAAAAAACGTACGTTATAAACAACTCATGCATGTACAGTCTTTTTGTCTTCTAATAAATATAAATTGCTGGTGTGTTACGATTAAACCCTATTTACGCGAGTTAGTAATTTTAAACATTATTATCATTTATGCCTGTTTTCCACCAGGAAGATATCTCAAGAAATAACGTTTACAGAACTTTTAAGAACTTTAAGTAAAATTTCGAAAGTATTCTTGTGGCAAGTACCTTTGCTGGTACCGTTTGGCGCCACCCAGCTCTTGTTTGGTTTCCGTTCTCTTGCAAATTCACATTTAATTGACAAAAACATTTTTACCATGTTGTATAAACATGTCGTTTTTTTGTTTCTTTTTCTTGAATATTCTGATACTGACTATATTTCGACATTTTATTACTTGGAGTTGCTTGGACACTCCAAAATCTTAGTTTTGAATTTATAAAAACTACAACTCTCCTTAAGAGTCTTTGAGACACAAATTATTTTAAGAATAAAAACCCAAATTAAGTTGACCTATTAATTGATAGCAAAAATTATGTTTATCAGGGTAAATTTATCAAACCTTATAAGTGCATTCAAATTCTGTAGTTTAAATATAATCAAAGAAATTATGTCATGCAAACATAACAAGTCACATGAGCGCATACAAAGGACATACTCAACTAATCAATTGACATTAAAAATAGCTAATCTAAACCTCAAAAGATGTAACAGAATCTACGAATATGTGGCTAACAATTATAAATTGCATGAAATGGTACCAAACTTCTCTTTTTTCACTTTGATAAAGTGTTATAAAATGCAACATCAACAAGGGCCTATAGCAAAGATACTTTCAAGATCGTCCTTTCTTACCTTTGAAATCCTGGAAATCCTTTGATTTCTGGGAATTTTTGGTGGATTTTCGGTTTTGTTTTTAATCTTGGTTAGTTTAGCCTGTTAAAAGGACTGGAAAATTTTTCAACATAAAAGCGTGATTAAGAGTGTTTTTGCGATAAACAACTGTAAAACAACGAACGGATTGATTCGATTCACATTTGGGAGCATTCGCACGAACCCAAATCGAGAAACTATTTCGGCTGGAGGCAAAGGCCTGTCAATTTGACTATGACTATTATCAACTTTTTACAGGATGATCTAAAAGCGTTTTTAGGGAAAAACAATAACCCATAGAATAAGCCTATTTGCTTGGCTTTGGGAGAAAGTACATAATACGTATAACGGGTTTTAGCTAATAAGGAGATAAAACAAGATAAGACTGCCGTTTGAAGGAGATTTTGCGCCTTTTTTAGAACAAAACAATCCTGAAAAACAATCGGGGCCCATTTTTTTAAAAATGTAGATGGAACAAAGTAATTCTCAACTAATGTGATTTAATCTGCATAAAAGCAAGAATGCAAACTGCTATTGCTATTGGTATCAGGTTGAAACTTCGAACGTGATATATCTAAGTTAATCAAGACTTTTCGCCGTTTTGTTAGGGCTTATGATAATATAACTTCCATTACTTGCGTCAGACTTAGAAATGAACAGCTCATGGGGAGAATTATGTTCATTTAAGACTAGGAAACACGAAAGAACATGGCAGTGTATTAAATTTACTTTATTAATCTCACCTAAAAGTGTTACATCCTTTTTCATTTCTATTTACTCTTTCTTGATGTAATTTTTACGAGAGCAAGGACCCAAACTACTATTGTGGAATAAAAACTAAATATTTCACTTAACTTTGGCTTCAAAAACTATCATATTGTCAGAACTGTCATAATGATATTCTGTAAGCGAACTTATTTAATGAATGAACAGATAGAGAGGTTGTTTTATCTTATTTTCCCTGTTTTATTTTGGATGAAGATGATGTGATGTCGGAGTGTTCATTTAATAGTTGATATTTGAATACTTCTATTATTCTTGCTTGATACATGGAGTATACTGTAGTGTAGTTTTCTTCATAGTTTAAACTGGGACACTTTATTCAAAAATTATCAGAATTAAAAGAATTGTTGTTTTTTTAATTTTTAAAATATGTTCCACTTTTGGCCGTAATTGCTTTATTAGCTTTTGTAGTTGTAAGAAACAGGAGGAGTGTGTCGGATGTTTTACAGATTACACTTTACCACAAGTGCATCAATATCAATTAAAAAATTTGCAGAATTACATTATAAATCATCCGAAACTGTTGTCTGTTTCCCGATCTTGTTTCCTAGTCATAGGTGTTTCATATTCTCGGAGAGCTAACCATTCAAAGGATAAAATAAAAAAATACATTGCTTTTATTAAGTGACAATTTCCCTTACCTAACTTTGTCCATTGTTTAGACTTTTCTTTTTGTCCTTCTTCTTCTTCTTTAGTACATCTCAATATCAAATCAGAAATGACATTCTAAATAGACGATTTATTATTGTTATTGTTGTTATTATTTTTATTGATCGATATATTTCCTGTATCCTTTAAAGGGCTCTTCTTATAGAGGGACCGTACGGGATAATATATATATATATATATATATATATATATATCAATGTATGATGAAATCTAACAAAGAAAAATCGAAACGTTCCTAAGTTAACATGTAGTTATTTTGACCTAATATTTTAATTTTAACTACATCATGCTGCTTATGGAACGAATATGTACGATGTTATATATAATGTATACTAGCATGTAGCTTTAGCTAAAAAATGCCTCCGCGCTCAAGCATTCCAATGTGTACACACAGCAAGCTATACATTGCAAGCTATACAACGGAAACAAAAACAAATTTTTGTCCGAAAACTCAAAAAAATTCAGATGAATGTTTTTGCAAGTCTTTACACAGAAACAAATATATACATTTAAACTTTTGTTAACATTGTATAAACTAAATACAATAAAAACAAGAAGAATTGCGAGCATGATCATTTCGAAATGGGAGATCAGATTTGAAAACTCCTTGACGGATGGTCTTCACGGATTTTCGCTTACGTTGTAATTGAGTTAAACTTTCTTTAGGATAACTTTTTTTTTATTGATGCTAATATACCTTTCAAAAAGTGTAATAAAGGCTTAACAAGTAATATCAGAAAGTATTTGCTACAAACAAAAGAAATGTGTGAACTGAAACCATGGATACGTATTTTATAATCAAAACAAGATTTGTTAAAGAAATTCTGTAAGAGCCAAAAGAAAAAAAACAAGCTTTTTTTAAAAAAAATCAAAGCAAAAAATCCATTAGAAATCTGCGTTTTAAACTTTGATTCAAAACAAAAAGTAGCCAATATTTATAAAAAAAACAAGAAGAAAATGTAAAAAGCTTTTACTGATCATGATCAAACACTAGTATGATTAGGTTTGGCGCGAGGTGGACAGTTAAAATAGAAAAACACGAAGAAAGACAATTTGTAATATAGCTTTCTTGCATACACAGAAATCCAATTAAAATCTTTGCCAAAAATTAGTGCGTTGAACAAAGTTTATTGAATGAAATATTTAGAGCTAAAACATATATATACAAAAATAAAATGTATGGTTGGCAAAATTTCAGATTTCAAGCTGTGCTTCAAAATCCTTGTCGTTCACTTCACTAAAACAACACAAAAGTAACACGAAAAATATCTAAGCAATTTTAGCATACGATCTTCCTAAATAACATAGTATAATACAATAATAAATTAGGAAAGAGATACGAAAAAACATTCCGTCTTTCCCACTTACAGTACCATGCTTTGAAACGGAAAAAAAGCAAAGTCAGCTAATAATTGCATTCCACCGTGTAACGTCAACACGAAAGTTGGAGGATGAAGATGATGATGATGATGATGAACAAAATCGGAAACTGACATTCGCCTATCTCGTGAAACTACTATGCCTCCTCGCTCGCTTACGCTCGCTGCGGGGGCAATAAAAAACATAAAATAATAAATTATAGATATAACTTATACCTTAGTTGGTTAGGACAAAGTATTAAGGTTGCTTAAATTGAGAAATAAACCGAAAAACTGTGTTGCCCCCGTTTTTGTTGAAAGTTGGAGATTTGATGTTTTGCATAAAATCGCTACTGAGGGGTACTTCGTGTCCCATATCTTCTGAACGACCCATTGGTTTGCCGTCACACTTTATAACTTTCTTTGGCTAAGGCAGGGCTACCACTGGTGCAGAAATGAAAGTTATAGCTTAAGAAATTTTTTAAATCGCAAATTTAACCGCTAAAAATCGCCAATTTTTCAACCAAAAATATATTCAAATATAGTGCTTTTGATTATCTAAAACATGCAAAAAAAATTTTTGGAATCGGAAGTGGCTATCAAAAGTTATGAGGTAATTTGTTTCCACTGCCAATTATATTGAGACAGACTTTAGTAGAGTTGTTCGTGAATTTTTTCCTAAAAAGTCATTAGAAACTTTACATCAACACTTGAAATAAGCATGCAAAATATGGATGCTTCTTTTGATACAAGAAAAGGCTTTAAATCTCTGAGGTAACTGTTGAGTTGAATAGTTTTGAAAAAGCCTAAAGAGCAATTAAATTGTTTCGTGTAACAAGCTCGTCGATTTTTTGAATCTCCTTAATGGAAATGAATTGAAATACAGTGTTTTTCGAAATGCTGGAAATGGAATTTTTTTGAAGTTGTTTTTTTAAATGAATATACAGAATTTCAAAATAATTTTTACATCAATGGAAAGTCTTTTTCAAGCTCTTTCCGCTTGTATATTTTTGTGAAAAATGAAAAAGTGGGTTTTGAAAAAATGGGGAAAATGTCATCGAAAAATGTAATTAAATTTTTAATGGTCGATTAACACGTAGTTTAATTACATCGTGCTTATTGTTTCAAAGCACTGAATCCATTCAAATTTTTTATTAATTTTATGTTTGCGCTGAGACCCCCACATTGATATTTTGAAACATAAAAGTTTAACGTTTTTCGTGAACACACAGCTTAAATTCTTTTATTGTTTTCTAAATTGCAGTCATTGTTTCAAAAAAAACTTTTCTTTTCATTCACATCTTAATCGACCATTAAAAATTTAACTACATTTTTCCAAGACATTTTCCTTATTTTTTCAAAAACCACTTTTTCATTTTTCACAAAAACATACTATCCGAAAGAACTTGAAAATGGCTTTCCAACGATGTAAAAATTGTTTTGAAATTCCAACATTACGAAACACACTGTATTACGTATAAATTCTGCCGTCGATCAGAAAAGACTCCCATTACTGGTTAATTAATCTACGTAAGGTAAGTTGTTCTTACATAATGTTCTTTGTATAATGTTCATTATATAAAATGATGTTTTGTAGTTTTGGTATATGGTTTATGAATCTGATTGCATTCTAGAAATCACCTAGGATCGTTTTGTGAAGTAACAAACTAAAGGGAGTGATCAAGAAAAACTGAAGCAATACTACTTTCAAAGCTGAGTTTTAGAATAACTTATTAACAACAAAAGTTGAACGAGATGGCATTTTTGAAGGTCACAACATACCTAAACATATTTCACTTCTATTGGTTTAGGAACATTTTAAAATGACGTTTTAAACATAACGAAAACAACGAAGGTCTTATCTGTGACGTGCACAACTACTTTGAGATTATCCAATGATTTGTAGCAAACAGTGCTTATAACTAAAAATATCCAAATATAGGCTCAGTTAAAACTTGAAATGATTTACCTGACATGTTTTCTTCATCATCAAAGCTAAATTGTCATTCACTTTCCTTTGAAGGTTTTCCATACCCTGACACGCAATATTAAATTTTACGATCAACCGTTCCTGCTTGACAGTATTGGGAATAGAAGCGGAAATTTCACACCCATGCAGATTTCTTTTTAAAAGAACGTCACATAACGCCTTTCTTGATACAATGTCGTTAATTGCGGCTTTGATGTCATTTACGCTTTTGCTGTAGAAATGTTTGAAGCCCATCGGACACACTGTAAGGAAAATATTCATTGGTCCAAAATTGTATCCTGTCACTGCTAATTTGACTTTTATTCTTGGCAGAATGCTGTTGAACTCCATTAAAAACGCACTTTTGATTTCTTTGATTAGCTCTTTGGTTTCCACAGATTTAATTGACTTAAACTCATCTGCAATGATGCCTTGTTTTGAGATAATATGAATTGCTACCGTCACTTCTTCGCAGATTGTCTTCGGGCCAGTATAACGCATGCCAGATACAGTTGCTTTACAATTACCATTTGATTCTAAAAACATTTCCATTAACACCTGTAACCCTGCATATTCTAATTCTTGCTGTAAGTCATGAGACAAATTAGTAGTGATATCTTTCAGCTCTGTTAGTTTTGGATGATTTGTAAAAATATTGAACTCATAGCTGATCAAGTTTTCAAAAACGTTTTGGAGTTTCGATGGTTCTGATGAAAAGGACGAAAATGGGAAAATGCAATTCCAATATTTCTTCCATGTGTTTTGATAAACCAGCTTCAGATCTGTTTCCAATCTTTCAAGTTTCAGCTTTCTTTCTTCGTCAGCTTCCATCTTCAATAATCTCAACATATCAAGAATGACGTCTTTCCAATCTTCAATTTGCTTTTGATCAGGTACACTCTCAGGTGTCATATGGGCACAGGTGTTGCAGAGATCTTGGGTTTGGTTCAATTTTATTTTGGAAAAAGTACATTTAGAGTTGTAACATTCAACACATTTCAGACATTTGGAGCAACATGCGGCTACACTGACACAATCAGCTCCCAAATGTATTATTTTTGAGCATTCTGTTGGATTATAGCTTTCATCACACGTTGCAAATGCAGTTACGTTTAATAAGATTTGACATGCTGTTGTTGTATCTATCTTTTGAATATCAATATTAGTTAAGATCGACGACCCATCAAAAAAAACTGTCTTTGTTGATTTTCAATTTTAGTGACCAAAGTTTGGTATCAAATAAAGTTTCCGTTTGACGTTTTAAAATGACTGACAACGCTTCACCTGGTTTATCCAATCCAAGATCAGCTGCTATACTGCTTTTGATGGATAAATATTCAAGTAAGTATCGTGTACATGACAATGTTATCTGGTTGAAACAGACAGCTTTGCATTGACTCTCTTCGATGTCCTGCGTTTCTTTTGCTGTTGCCATTTTATTTTGCTAAAGGTTCATAATGAGGAATTACACTATAAATAAAATAATATGAAATTATTGATCTGCGGATTTTTTCTACGAATGCATTTTATTTGCTTGAAACTAATGTTGGGGTAGTTTCATTACATCGTTTTTATTTCTCCTGTATGGTTGAATTTAAGATAACCAGTTTTTAACCGACTGGTTTTTGGCTTCAACATCCTATTATAGCAAATCTTATTTTTGCATGATTTTAAAATATTGTTAAATTTTTCATAATGGATTTTTGACTGCAATATACTTCAGTTTGCTCAAGTTCCCTCGCATCCTTTCTCCACGCGCAGATGCTACGTGAATTTAGACGCAATTAATTGAATAGCGTTTATAGTGAAGACATGAATGTTTTTTTTTTTTTGAATTTGCGCAGATTGGATTGCATGAACCATCCCTAATGTTCAAGATGACTAAATATGACTTTAGGAAAAACTGAACCAGACAAAAAAATACTTATGTAAGTCCATATGTTACACAGAACTTTTTTATTGTAAAGGCATTATAAAGGTTAGTCCCCAATGCGCGTTTAAGTGCATTTATCTTGTTGCGTATATAAAATGGAGGTTGCAGAAAATGCTTCTGAGCATGATGAACTTGACGATTTTTTTCTTATTGCTAATGAACTATGATGTGGAGAGCTGAGGGCTGCACTATCCTGATGTCACCTGATATAAGGACTAAGAAGGCTGATACTCTCCCTAAGCATGTCTTGATTTGTGAAGAACAATTTCTGTTAAATGTTTTGACGAAGTGTCGAGGTGAAGAGGCGATTTAAATCGCATGGGATGAAATAAAATTCTGTTAGTTATGAAGATTATTCTAGGTTATTATTTTGAGGGAATTTTCTTACTTTTTAGGAAAAATTGAATTGCTTAGAAATTTGCATCCTGGCTGTATTCCTTCAGTATTTCCTTATGCATCTACACGTCAATAAGTAATGGTGTTAAACTAAGATCAACACTACGAAAATCAACCATACAAGTTTAACGCAGACAAAGTAAAAATTATTCTTTTATAAAAGATATGATCACAAATGTTTATTTGCATGCATTGGATAAAGAAAAGAAAAGGAAAACCGAAGAAGTGATGAAATCATTGAAAATTGACAGGCTTAAATAAGAGCAGGAATTTCTGCAATCAGTTTCCTAGTTTACATGATTATTTACAACGACCTTTTGTCCTTCCCTTCTTGTTTCATATTCCGTTTTCTTCTTGTTCTTGTTCTTGCTATTCTTCTTCTAGGATACGAAATATTCATGCGAGGTTCAAATTATGTTTACTTTGCCTGAATCTGACATATGCTCATTTAACGATGGAAAAGTTTTCCGAACTTTTGTTACCACGCGGGACAGAATTTCTCATATTATTGCCATTACGATCATGTGCACAATTTATAAGCTGTAGATGCGTAAAAGTATAGTAGCTAACTTGACCCATTAAAAAACAGATAACCGAATGAATTGATAAACACATACTGAATAAGTGCACTATCCTTATAATCGGCAAATTGAACCGAGACCTCGGTTAGGCGGTCTGGGACGCTTTTCGTATAGACACATTCGAATAAAAACATGCATTTCTTAATATAAACGAGATCTCGGATAAGGAAGCCAACCCGTTTAACCGAGCCAGCTCGGCTCTATATAAATACTCCCTAATTTAGTCCAAAGATATTCCTTCAGTAATGCTCCAAGTCAGTGATGCATCGTAAGATTGAATTGACTGGAGGTTTATCAGATCGCGTTTCTTGGTTCAAACTGATAGCCAAGTATATTAGACATATCTACTTGACTTTTTAAAAGTGCATTGGCTTGAAAACTTAAGGACGTAACACAACTCTACACATCTATTCTCAAAAGTACCACATTGCCGAATTGCCAAATTTTGGTCAAATCCGACAAAATGACTGCCAAATTCAAAATCAAAACCTTTCAAATGTGATCCGTACAAAATCTTATGTATATTGAGGAACTTTCGAAATTTGGTCCAAACTTGGCCTGAATTACCCAATTCTACTCAACAAAATGACAATCAAATTCGAAATCAGCACATTTCAAATGCGATCCGTGGAAAATTTTATGAAAGTTAAAGGACTTTCGAATTTTTTTCCAAATTTGGTCCAAATTGCCTAATTTTAGTCAAACCTGACAAAATAATTGTCAAATTCGAGATCAGCACCTTTCAATTACAATTAATTTTTGTGAATTGACAGTCAAACTTTGGCCGAAATTGCGAATTTGGCACCAATGGCATGTAAACGTTGCACGAAATCCCTTATAACTAGGAGGAGCAGGAGGAGAAACCACGTGTATTTTAAATACTTTACTGCACCAAGGGTGTTCTTAAGTCAAAACCGCGTTAGTAGCAGTTTCCCTAAGTAAGAATCATTGATT
The DNA here is from genome assembly GCA_027922465.2 of Turritopsis dohrnii. NCBI lineage: Eukaryota > Metazoa > Cnidaria > Hydrozoa > Anthoathecata > Oceaniidae > Turritopsis > Turritopsis dohrnii. The sequence goes on from BQMF02000286.1 coordinate 342,087, forward strand.
ATTTATGATTTTTATTACGGATTAACGAGGATATTAAATTACTACAGTTTTACTAACATACACGGTAAATTTCGATTTCTGATTCCAATATTAGTGAAAACCTAATGAAATTGATTTAAAATGAGCTGCATTTTTGAGTAAACCCAAAATAGAAGCCTATGATAAGTTTTTTAGTTGCTATGAGTTTGGTAAATATTAAAGCACCTCTCTTCCTTTTAACTCGGTGTAGCAATATACAGCTCGGCTTTCCCCTACGGTTCGACATGCTTTAAAGGGGTCTTAATATGTTCCATTTTTCTAAAATAGGAGTTTTGCCATAAAGCTTTCAAAGTTAGTGTTGTATTTACCTCTGTGCGGCTGTACACTTCAGTGCTGATGTTGATTGAGAGCTATCGGATTTTTATCATATAACTAAAGTATATGTGTATTTAAAAGTAAATGTGACAATTTCTTATTGGGACGCCATTTTTGTAATATGTAGAATTTATTTTTGTTTGGTTATTTGCGAACTTGATTGGAAGAAATATAAAATAACAAAAAATAATTTGGGCCAGAAATCTATGTATATATATTCTTGAAGTCTAAAAATGAGAGAAAAAACAAACGGAACTATTTACCAAATCAAAGCACATCTAAACATCACGGTCTGTAAAGCCAAAACACTGCACTGTACCGTCGATTCAAAAAGCTAAACATCACCTATATGTGTTGACTTCGGTGAGTATGGATGTATATTTTCACTACTAGTTGGGTTTTTATTTTGCGTTCAGGATTAGTAGGGCCTTTGGTAACTAAAAATATGATTAAACTAGTAAACTTTTTCATTTATGTGAAAATCATATATAGTCTTTTGCTGTTTGTAAATACATTTACAGGCACTTAAACTATACACGGCCATAGATGGAATTCAATTCAATATGTTAAGTTTCTAGTTTTTTTATATTTATTTATGTAAATTCATCTAGTTTTTGAACATTACACAAACTACTAAGCCCAGAAACATGATCTACCCATTAGAATGTTCGATATATTTTTATACAGAGACCTTCAAAGTGTAAATGCGTCTTACAAAAAAGTCTAAACCAATTATGTTTTATAATAATTAAAATGATAGTATGGGTCTTATAACGAACGCAAATCAAAGCACATCTCAATATAACGGTCTGTAAATTAAAAACACGGCATTTCCTGTGCTGTCAATCAAAAGAGCCAATACATGATTTTCTGCGTTAAATGTTGATCATGTTTCTGTAATTGGATTAAACTTCTATCTAGAAGGCACTATAATGCAGATTCTTTTTGTTAGTTTTTGTTCAATCCTGTGTTAATAAGAGTTATATGAATATTTGTGTAAATGTGGTTCACTTGAAATTATTACATTTCATTTTTTGCTATATACTCTTTGAATCAACATAAAAAGTTGTTTTGCATATCACATAAACTGGGTTTTCTTCATATAGCTACGTGTGAGTTTTTAGTTTGGCTTAAATAGTTATATGTCGTTCACAACGTAAAATAAAAATGGGCTTTGTTCGTAAGGTATTTCTGATTTTTTAACTGTGCTTTTAATTATGGTGAATATTATGATCTTTGCTCTGCAAATACAGCAAATACAATGCTTTACTGTTTAAAAAAAATAATTAGCAACCATCATTATTATCATCAAGAAATATGTCCTTGACATAGATAGAATTTTGTTTCGATTTTTCACAAGTTCTTTTAAAAAATAACATAAAACGTTTTATGGAAACACGAAATTACAATCATTTACTTCCATCACGGAGCCTTTTATCTCTTGAAACATCTTAAAATCTATCAAAAAACAAAAACAGTCTTCTAGGTTAATACTGTTGAATACTAACCACTGTTCTTAAGTCTTTTAATTGGCAAAAGGAGAATAGCCTAAAGCAGTTGATTCTTATCAAAATGGTGAAAAATGGAGATAAGCAAATGATTGATTCCAACATGGAGATTCATCCTTATTAGAAATCAGCTTACTCATATTTTTCACGACCTTCATAGCTAAATGATGTGTTCTCTGACTCTTTAACTCTATTGCTATATGATGTGTACAAGTAGTTAAGAGTATGTAAAAACAGTTAAGAGTGGTTTCACAGAAAACGTCTTAATACTCCTACAACAGTTTTAAAAGAGAAAAGTTTCTAAGAAAAACGAAGGCATGTGCTAAATGGAAAACTTTATGGATGGAAATATGGAAAATTTTCGATGAAAAACCCATAGAAATTCTCGCTAGAACTAGCTACTGCTTTTCCTATTAACCATAGCTAAACAGAGCTTTGACGGTATTTTTAACCCGTTCTCTTGCAAAGCAATCAGTCAAGTCGAAGTAACTTAGAAACATAAAGAAAAAAAGGATTATGATAGTAATAAATGGACGTAAAGATATGTGAAATAAAGAAACTAGAAGAAAGTAAAACAAAACATAGATTAGTTCACAAGTGTAATGTCTATAAGCATAAGTGCTTCTTGCTCAATAATTCCTGTACGTGCCAACATAGACAGCCTGCAGTAATAACAACAACAAGGATGGGGATGCGAAATTCGTTAAGAAAGAGAGTCTACTACTTATGACACCATTTTGAAAATTCTGCTGGATGATTAGATAATTAGAATAATTGCACGTTCTCTGCAAAGTTCTATTTTGAAGTCATGCTGACAACGGTGACGCAATCGTAAATTTGAGTGTGATGGCCTTCCAGTCATTATTAGTTTATCAATCAAATAGCTTCACTAAGAAAAAGAAGTGCTTCTATCTTTTATTCGTTCATTAAAATTGTTGTTGTTTATTTTTTGTTGTTGTTGTTTTTCGGACAGTTTGAGCCATCTTCTTAATATTGTTTATCTTCTTAACAATTCATATGAATAACATATGAATACAATTAAACATTAGTACTTGAAATTGAAATATTCGCCATTAAACAAGATAGACAACATTCAGAACATTTTTTAAAATTCATATATTTACGAAGCTTTTCGTAGAAGTTTCTACATCATCATTTACTTAATTATATTTTATCAGTCATTTGGGACCGTTTTTAACTTTTAACTTATATATATTCAAATTTAGTATTTTAGCAGTATAATTATGTTTTACCTGATGATGTAGAAACTTCTACGAAAAGCTTCGTAAATATATGAATTTTAAAAAATGTTCTGAATGTTGTCTATATTAGTACTTGAGATCAATTTTTTGTTCGATTTACATCATTTTCAGTTTAAACAGAACAAAAACTTCTTGCTAACAATAGTACATTCTTTTTTTTTTATAAGAACAATTTTATAAGAACAATGAGGCTCAAAATGGCCAAAAAATAAGAACAATTTAAGAACAGCTCTGAGGCTCAAAATTTTTCTGAAATGTTTTTTTTTTTTTTCTTTTTTCTCCTTTTCTTGTTGAAAAATGTAACAGAAGATATTCCAGTTTTACAGTTTAAATTAAAAGAATAAAAAATAGGTTCAAAAAGTAAACATAAGTATATGATATATGATAATGAAGCTGCAAAGCTTTTTGTAACTAGATTTCTGTGTAAAAATAGCCCAAAAATAAGAACAAAATAACAACAATTTGAGGCTGAAAGTGGAAAAAAAAATAAGAACAGTTGAGCCTCAACTCAAATTTCATGGTTCTTATAAAAAAAAAGAGTGTAACTTCATCTACATGGGTTTTATTATCAACAACACAGGCTAAAATTTGCCATAAATATTAAAAATGAGCTTTTATAACGTAAGAAATAGTAAACAAAAAGAGGACTTCAGTTAAGAGTTACTTGACCAAAGCTTTGTCTCTGCATAGAACCTCAAACGTGTTAACATCAAAAGTGGTAATTTGGTGGTGGAAGATTCAATGAAAGGTACATGCTAGCAACACTCAAACAATGCCTGAAGCTCAAATTTAACAATAGTTGAATACTCGCCTTAAACTCTAAAGTGTTACTTAAGAAAAAAAATTGTTTTGAAAGCGAAAAGGAAAACCTACATTGCCCAGAGTTACAGAGACCATTAAAATCATTTACAAATTCTGACAGATAATTCAACAAAATGCTTTTTAAGATGCAGCAAGTTCTTCCGTGACAAAAAAATATCCTTCACCTTTCAGACAATAAAATTATTAAAATCATTAAAATCATTTACAAATTCTGACAGATAATTCAACAAAATGCTTTTTAAGATGCAGCAAATTCTTCCGTGACAAAAAAATATCCTTCACCTTTCAGACAATATAAAGTTGCATTTCTCATGAACTTTTACTGAATCTTGGGCTTGTCCTTACCAAATTACTTTGAAAATATAAATACATCTGCTTCTCTTTTCTTACAGTTCTCTTACTTTTGCCTTGAGGACACCTGTGATGGAGTAAAGTCCTTACAATACCCGTTGCGTACTCCTCCTCCTCACCCTCCTCATCTTTACATGAAATCCTTGCAAAACTCGAAATTTCAGCCAAATTTGGACCAAACTTCAAAAGTTCTCCAATTTTTATAAAAATTTGCACAAAACCTGACATTAACAGTAATTTTGTCAGATTTGACCAACATTGGGTGATGCCGACATTTTGAGAATATTTTGTTATTGTTGACAGTAGATTTGTCATTATGACAAGTCGTGAAGTGTTCAAGCCATAGGGCTTATTGTGTTTGTGTTTTAAAAAACAAGCGCAAATGAATTTTTTAACAATAAATTTATTGACTTTGGTAATTCTTGACTATGTAGTCTTAAGTCTAATTACAGCGAATTATTTATAATTTAAATAAATATTTAAATAATTTAAAGCCATTTTAGCGAAAGAAAAAAATATCAAAATCTTTTGATATAAGGGACTGTTTATATGGAAGCCGAGCTGTCTCGTTTGTAGGGTTAGCCCTTTAGCCGGGCTGGAAATTTTCTCTGTTTATATGAACCGACATAGCTCTACAAACGCACTGAACTCAGATGAGAGTAAAATTGTCAAATGGCATTTATTTCAAGATATTTAAAAGACAAATTTGTAGCTTGTCACCAACAAGAGATAGAAAGTAGAAAAGTATAACAAAGAAGCTGCTCAACATAGATGAAACTTTTTCTATGACTATTGGTCCTACATCACCTAAAATTTCAGAGCAATAAAAAGTAAAATAACTCTTCTTGTTGTTAAAACCTTGGCATGCAGACATAACTCGATAAGGTGGTCCTCACCTCCGTTTATTTTTGACTATTGTCTCCTAGCCATAGTGTATTTTTTGTATAAAAATATCTACTGTTTACTGGTAAAATAAATATATAAATGAAAATGAAAAAATGATAACGCGGGTGTTAAATACCACCAAAGCCCGCAAGAACAGCGTTATTGCCATATCATTGAGTTACAAATGTAAATAAAGTCAGAAATACGAAATTCAAGCAATACAACATATTACCTGTTCTTTTTAGCCGTACAGAATCATCATGAGGGGATGTTGTATTCAATATAACGACACCAAACTGAAACAACCTAACAAATACTTTTATTCTTCTGTTGATCTTTATTTTTCCAATCCTAAAAAAAGTACATTGTTGAATTCAAAAGGAACACCAAAAGCTGGTTTGGAGGTAGCTGCCAAATTTCCAATTAAGATCGCAGAGCATTCATTCATTGATTTTTGTTGACACTATTTTTGATTTCATTTTTAGTTTCAAAACATGGACATATAAAAAGAGAAAGACTAACAATTCCTTATAAAATTATTCAAATAAAGCTCGCTTCGGTTTATTGAAATTTTCCCAAAAGCAGTCATAAAACTCCCTCATTAAAAAGGAACGCTAAGTAAGTAAGTAAGTAACCGGGAGTTTTATTTGGCTGAAAAGGCATTAAATTTTCAGGCGTCATCCAGGCCTAAATCATCCAGGGACTAAATCTTTCATGCACACTGTTCACACAATGTTCGAATGTGCACTCTTTTCTAATACTTTGATTTTGAATTCCATATTCTAATGCATAGACTTACCTGCAGTTCTTCTTGTCAAAAAGAGTAATTTTTCAGAATCTTTTTTGGAAATTCACAAAATATTCGCCAGCCTTCTACACAAGTGAATAATAAACTTTATTCGAATCGTGAATGAAAAATTTTGTCAAACTGAATAACTCCCAATTAATCAAGCATTATCCTACGAATTTATAAATTTCATAGGGTAACTTGCGATGAAGACCAAATTTATACTTTTCTTTCAGCAGCAGATTTGAAACTAAATCCTCCATACATACAATTGCAATGTCATATCTTTGGCGAGAATTCAAGTAAAGACAAGGTTGTTTTTGGTAACTTTAATCGAAAACGATAGTGAGTCATACTTAAGGCCTCATTTACACCAGAGGAATCAAGTGTCACAACGGTTTGATTGAGAGCATGGTGATGATACACAAACAGCAAGGCGAGTTGACGATTGTAGCTTTTGTTAAGAGTGTTCATTTTTCTGTGCTCTTAGCAATGCCCTTTTGAAACATAATCTTAAAATGTTGCAAGTACGTTTGAAAAGAACCGAATCACAAAGTACGTTCCAGTCTGAAGTAAAAAAATATTGAACGCTTGCTTTAAAGAATTGAGGCTGCGTTTTTTCATTAGAATTTACATGACAAACAAAAGAAATAATGTACAATGCGTGAAACTATGTTTTTTATATCAGAGGTTTTTTTTATAAAAAGAAAGTTATGTAAGACCGAAAAGGAAAAAAAAAGAAACGCCTTCTAAAAAATATAAGAAACAAAGTAAAACCGTTTCAAACTTTAGTCCAAGACATTTTTGTAGACAAGCAAACGAAATACTCACGTACAAAACACAAAAAAATGTAAAATGCTTTTAAAAAGTTTAAGTTCGATAAATCTCGATGAATCTTTGTTAACTGCGCAAGAAGAAGAGAGCTTCGAACTTCGAAGCACAAAACATTACCAAAAACAAAGCTTAAGTTTATTTTAACCGTGTTTCAAATTAGGTGCAACTAAAGTTCTTTACCGTATTTTCAATAGCAGTAACGTTTATTAAATGGCGAATCTATGGTAAAATCCTAAAAGAACTTATATATAAAGAAAATTTTGATAGTTATAAAAATTATTAGCCTCAGTTCTTTAGTTGCAATTTACGCAGTTTCGGAAGCGACATTCGTAGACTGCACAGGCTGAACTGCCATTTCGGCCGGTAGTAGGAGGAAGAGGAGGAGGATGAGGAGTCCGAGGGTGTTTTAATACGGTATTGGCTTCGCTGCTACCGTAATAAAACCTTGCAAACTAGTAGCAAAATAGTGTTTATAAGAAGCTACTCTATACATTGAAACTTCGCACTTTTGCCAAGATTACACTTTAAATTAATTGGTGCTAATTGTACGAAGTCATTGCATAAACTCATTCTTTTCGCGATGTTAATGGGTTTTTTCATTAAAACTTCTATTTTCTTGCGGTTTATGTGTGGTTTATGTACAGGTAACGTGTCAGTCTAATCAGTACAAGATTTAAACTCATCTAAAGAGGTTATTTCAACTAAGTACTTTTCTGTTTACGTACGTCAATGCCTTAGAATCCAGACACATTAAAAACAAACATATTTTCGTATTAGAGAGTACAAGAATTCCAAATATGTCTTATTGTAATAAACGGTACAAATGCAGATATGTCCAGATCGTTGAAAGTGTAAATTAAACTTTGTACCGATTCACATTAACAGTATGTTTAGGTGACAGGATTAACATTAGACTTTCGGTGTAAACCTTATGAAATGTGTCTGGGCTAGTAAGAATAAGACTCATTTGTTCAAATACTTTTATAAGTGTTTTCACAGTTATAATGTTATGTTTGAATCCTTGGCTTCACCATTCTCTTCAAGAATCTCCACTGAGATTTTATACAGTAAAATCATTTTCAAGTATTTTTATTGCAATGTGCATGAATGACTTTTCCACGCACAAGCAAAACCGCACATGTGCAGTCAAAAATGCTTTTATAGTTGCAAATGTATAGTCTTTGTTTGCCAATACATCGCATTAGTGTAAACTGTAAGCGATACCTATCCGAATACACAGCGGAGATCGGTAGTTCTCGTTTCGGTTATGCGTCAAAAATCTAAGTAGTTGTAAGCAGTTCACTAATGCTTGATTTTTAAACCTGTGTCTTTCCGCATCAATGAGGATATAAGAATGCGGGAAGTTCGAAGTTAAAAATGGAAACTATATATGTACATGCGCTTAAAATTAAGGAATCTAATGGCAACATTTTCTTTGGAGAACGGATTTGAACTGAACACTAATATCATGTCCTCCAAGTTTGATATACGAGTTTGAGAGACAAAGAAAAAGTAATTGAAAGAAGGCAAGAGAGCAACAAATCGTTATCTGTTTAAAAACGTTTTTCCAAGGGCAACAATTACATGTATCAAATTTAAATGGTATACATTTGTTGTCTGTTGAGGAGGTTTTTTTCAACAATGGCTAAAACTTTCCACTCTCTCAATTTAAATTCTTGTCCATCAAGAATATGTTTACATTCTTGCTGTTAAACCCCAGCTACTTGCAATTCTTTATTTTTTTCAAGACCCATATCAGATCCCATACACATTAATTGATAGACCGGATATTTGCTTTAGAAGTTTTAAGCTTTCGTATTATTGTTTTGTTTTTTTCGTGTGGACACGTGACGTGTGTTTTTTGGTTAAAAGTAAAAAGAGATAGCAGAGTTTAGGCTATAAACATCGATAAACACCCATTCTTCTTAATTACTTGAGTCCTTCACCATTCCAACGCTAAAAGTAAACACAGATTCTGGTCATGAAAATATACATCCACCCTCACCAAAATCACCACGTAGAGATGAAAACGAAAGATTGCGTTTTGGCTTGATTGACAGCATGGAATGTGCAATGTTTTTAATTTACAAAGTGTTACGTTGGAATGTGTTTTGATTTTAGTTTGCAATAAGGAAGGTCGGTTGTATGTGAATTGTCAGTATATTTATTATTGTAAATATGAATATTAAGATGAGCAAAGCTTTTTGTAAATCACATTTACACTGTCGAACTCCAGGGGCGGATTTAGGCTGGTGTACTGGTGTACTTACACCTGTGAAATTCAGTCATTTAATTGAACCTAAAGTATGGAATTATTATTCCTTCAGTTAATACAGTTTTCAATCTGACACTTCCTTTTTTCTTTCTTAACTGTAAAACACTGTTTTCGAATTGCGCTGCTGCGATATTTTTCGCCTTCACGGAATTTTTTTCGGTCGATAATTTTATTTTTGAAATATTTGGCCCGTATAGCAAGTATGGAACGGGGTGCCGATTCGGAAAATACACGTTCAGTAGGTCGGTTGCCGGCATTGCTTTTTACACCACTCGAGTGGTGTAAAGATGCGGAGTTCTAGGGGAAATTTTGAGATGCTTCTGACTGGTGTAAGCTCGACTGGTGTAAATAGAAAAGTGTACGGCATGCCGATCTAGATAATTAATACCTTAGCAGCGAAAGCAAACAGAAGTCCAGTTCTATCATGGCAGCGTGACAATGCTGCAAAGTTGGAAGGAGAGATGCCAAAACCGAAGACTGGTTGGGGGGGGGGGGGGGGGGGGGGGGGTATCCAGCTATTTGGAGCCACCCAAGTAGTCTTTGAGCCCTTTGTGCAGAGAAATGAGCTGTAACAGACCCAAACGTGATCATTTATTCCCATGTGGTTATGGTACATTTACAATGCAACTGAGGGAAGAGAAACAGTAAAACTGATATATAAGGTTTAAATTTTGGAATTGCAAACATAAAAATCAAAACTGGGATTTGGTCAAATCATTAACAAGGACTGAATTAAATTTTTAAATTTCAAATATATATTATTATTATTATGAAATATCGAGTATGACTACAAACACTTCAATAACAAGTAATTGACCAGGAGACCAGCCCATGTATCAAAAAATGTTCACAGGTGCTGGCTGCCTGTCAACCATTTGAACATTACAGAACTTTTTTTATTTCTGAATAAATACATAATACGTTGTGCAAAAAAACAGCATATATAATCTAACAAATGGACACAAACATTTTGTCCATTATGTGTGGATTGTTGGTTTTAAAAATCACCACCACAGTAATAGCATATATATACTAAGAAAAGAAAGTTTGTTACTTGAATGTATACAATTAATGTTTTGAATTGCTAATTTCCATAACCTTTACAAAAACATCAAGTTCATTAAAGATGTGATAAATCACAATTGTAAACAAGCTGAAAAAATCATTACAAAAATTAAAATTATACGAGCCGCCAAGGCGGCGTCGCTTGCCGCCCATGTCCACCTGCTATTTGTCACTGTATCAATAAACGTCAAATTTCCTTATAAACGGCTCGTACAACTTGTGTTCAACCAGAAGCAGATTCGAAGTCACAACCTCTGGTAAAACCAATCTTTTATCAGTGTAACAATACACTCAAAACGTAGAGAGAGAAAACTTCAACTTTTTATTAGCTTTTGTTTTAAAAAAGTTACGCACTCTAACATGGGTGCTATCAAACGTAAGGGGGAAATCGTTGCTCTTCTTAAAAAGATCACGCCGGAGGAGAGAAAAAAGGCACGTGCTAAATGAATAAAGAGAATAAAAAAACGTTCGATCAGAAGCGCTTAACAATTAAAAAAATAAATTAAATTAAAAGAAAAGCAAAAAAGTATTTTGTTTCATGATACTCTTTTTTTACCTATCGGTTTTTAAACATTTTGATTGCTCGAAAAAAAGTTTACCCGTCTCAGACAATCAGGCAAGGATACGTTAGGATACACTGGCAAGCATGCTGCCAAGTTCTGCCACTGCTGCTTTTTGTCCAAACTGTTTAATCAGTTAGTTTCTTTGTATTTAGTTGATGTATTGTTTTCAAAGCCAACGTAGCCAACGTAGTCCTTGGAATATAAAACTAACAATACTAATAAAAACAAAACGTTATTCCTATTAGTTCATCAGCCAAAAAAAGTCACGTTCGATTGGGGTTGCAATGTATTTGCTTCGAACTCACGTCGCACACAAATAAAGAAATAATTTCGCTCACAACTCAATCTACCATTTTGCGTAACAGACAAACGGACAGAGAATCGGCTATTAATATATAGACTAGCCGCCAAGGCGGCGTCGCTCGCCGCCCATGTCCACCTGCTCTGTATCACTGTATCAAAAAACGTCAAATTTCCTTATAAACGGCTTGTTCAACTTGTGTTCAACCAGAAGCAGATTCGAAGTCACAACCTCTGGTAAAACCAATCTTTTATCAGTGTAACAATACACTCAAAACGTATAGAGAGAAAACTTCAATTTTTTATTAACTTTTGTTTTAAAAAAGTTACGCGCTCTAACATGGGTGCTATCAAACGTAAGGGGGAAATGGTTTCTCTTCTTAAAAAGATCACACGGGAGGAGAGAAAAAAGGCACGTGCTAAATGAATAAATTGAATAAAAAAAACGTTCGATCTGACTAAAATAGATTAAAAGAAATCGATTAAAACAAAATTAAGACAACTATTATGACAAAAGCAAAAAAAATATTTTGTATTTTTGTATTTTTTACCTATCGGTTTAAACATTTTGATTGCTCGAAAAAAAGTTCACCCGTCTCAGACAGTCAGGCAAGGATACATTAGGATACACTGGTAAACCGCACATGCTCCCACGTTCTGCCACTGCTGCTTTATGTCCAAAACGTTTACTCAGTTAGTTTCTTTGTATTTAGTTGATGTATTGTTTTCAAAGCCAAGTGAACGTGGTATATAAAAGCAACAATAATAATAAAAACAAAACGTTATTCCTATTAGTTCATCAGCCAAAAAAAGTCACGTTCGATTGAGGGTTGCAATGTATTTGCTTCGAACTCACGTCGCACACACAAAAATAATAATTTCGCTCACAACTCAATCTACCATTTTGCGTGACTTACAAAAAAACGAACAAACAAACAGACAGACGGAGAATCGGCTATTAATATATAGAAGCCGCCAAGGCGGCGTCGCTCGCCGCCCATGTCCACCTGCTTTGTATCACTGTATCAATAAACGTCAATTTTCCTTATAAACGGCTCGTACAACCAGAAGCAGATTCGAAGTCACAACCTCTGGTAAAACAAATCTTTTATCAAGGTAACAATACACTGAAAACATATAGAGAGAAAACTTCAACTTTTTATTAACTTTTGTTTTAAAAAAGTCACGCGCTCTAACATGGGTGCTATCAAACGTCAGGGGGAAATGGTTTCTCTTCTTAAAAAGATCACACGGGAGGAGAGAAGAAAAGGCACGTGCCAAATGAATCAAGTGAATAAAAGAAACGTTCGATCTGATATAAAATAAAATAGATTAAAAGAAATCGATTAAAGACAACTATTATGACAAAAGCAAAAAAAAAATATTTTGTTTTATGATACTCTTTTTTTACCTATAGGTTTTTAAACATTTTGATTACTCGAAAAAAAACTTCACCCGTCTCAGACAGTCAGGTAAGGATACGTTAGGATACACTGGCAAACCGAGATGCTACCACGTTCTGCCACTGCTGTTTTTTGTCCAAAATGTTTAATCAGTTAGTTTCTTTGTATTTAGTTGATGTACTGTTTTCAAAGCCAAGTCAACGTGGAATATAAAACTAACAATAATGATAAAAACAAAACGTTATTCCTATTAGTTCATCAGCCAAAAAAGTCACGTTCGATTGGGGTTGCAATGTATTTGCTTCGAACTCACGTCGCACACAAAAAAAGAAATAATTTCGCTCACAACTCAATCTACCATTTTGCGTGACAGACAAACAAACAGACAGAGAATCGGCTATTAATATATAGACTAGCCGCCAAGGCGGCGTCGCTCGCCGCCCATGTTCATCATGCGTTGACTTCACGAAAAATAAAAATAAGGAATTGGGAACCGAAAGTGTTCCCATATTGTAGAGCTCGAAAAACTGATAAAAAAAATGTATGGGATCGTTCCGCTACGATCAACCGTTACAGAGATATCATTGTTCAAAGATTTTGATGACGTCACAGACCCGTCCCCAAAAAAAATTAGACCCAAATTTTTCGTCACCCCATCGCCTGTATCGCGGACCCCAATAAACGTCAGTTATCCCTATTGGTTATCGAGATAATTTTCCCTAAACGTCGCATTCGATTAGGGTCTCAATACAATGGTTTCACACTGACGTAGCGCACAAGAAGAGAAATAATTTATGTGTGATCTTACATTGCTGACTCTTCGATTTCTTTCGCAGTTCACATCTACCATTTTGCGTGACTTACAAACGAACAAACAAACAAACAAACAAACAAACAGACAGACGGAGAATCGGCTATTAATATATAGATACTAGCCGCCAAGGCGGCGTCGCTCGCCGCCCATATCCACCTGCTCTGTATCACTGTATCAATAAACGTCAAATTTCCTTATAAACGGCTCGTACAACTTGTGCTCAACCAGGATTCGAAGTCACAACCAATCTTTTATCAGTGTAACAATACACTCAAAACGTAGAGAGAGAAAACTTCATTTTTTTATTAGCTTTTGTTTTAAAAAAGTTACACGCTCTAACATGGGTGCTATCAAACAGGGGGAAATGGTTTCTCTTCTTAAAAAGTTCACACGGAGGAGAGAAAAAAGGCACGTGCTAAATGAATAAATAGAATAAAAAAACGTTCGATTAGAACGCTTAACAATTAAAAGAAGAAATTAATTTATCAAAAGAAAAGCAAAAAAAAAAAAACATTTTGTTTTGATATGATACTCTTTTTTTACCTATCGGTTTTTAAACATTCTGATTGCTCAAAAAAAAAGTTCACCCGTCTCAGACAGTCAGGCAAGAGTTAGTGGCAAGCCGAACATATGCTGCCACGTTCTGCCACTGCTGCTTTTTGTCCAAAATGTTTAATCAGTTAGTTTCTTTGTATTTAGTTGATGTATTGTTTTCAAAGCCAAGTCAACGTGGAATATAAAACTAACAATAATGATAAAAACAAAACGTTATTCCTATTAGTTCATCAGCCAAAAAAGGTCACGTTTGATTGGGGTTGCAATGTATTTGCTTCGAACTCACGTCGCACACAAAAAAAGAAATAATTTCGCTCACAACTCAATCTACCATTTTGCGTGACTTACAAACAAACAAACAAACAGACAGACAGACAGAGAATCGGCTATTAATATATAGATATTATAACCAATTCAAAAAAAGAATGCAAACATAAAAAGATCTGTTTACAAAATCAACTTCTTACGTAAAAGATTTCAAAATAAAATTCATAACCTATCCTTTATGGTTTTTGAAAGGGTAGTTTTATGTTGTACAAGTCAATAGAAAAAACTGTCTAAAAACTAATTTAACACTTTTCTTCTCTTAACTTTAAAAATTTACCATCACACTAGAAACAGTTTGTTAACACACAGAAATACGAAAACAGAAAACTATTGTTACCAGTAAAGAATAATACAAAACCATTTAACTTATTATTATTTTGAAATATTTGACAATACTTTCAACTAAAGGTTCTGATCTGTATACACATTTTATCCTTCAGCATAAACGTAAAGCAATAAAAAAGACAGTGAAAGCTAAAAAACTTGAACAATACATGGCTATAAAAATATACGTTTGTACATAGGAAAAAATATAACGTAAGATGTCCTTTGAACAACATTGAAGTTCTTCCGACCTTCCGACACTGTGAAGGTGCCATGATGCAACTGGAATTCTGTTCGCACTCGGTAGAGGCTATAAAATTATCTTTATCGTCATGCCGTACACTTATCAATTTGCACCAGTTGAGCTTGCACCAGTCAGACAGATCTCAAAACTCCCCTAGAAACTCCGCATCTTTGCACCAGTTAAGTGGTGCAAAAAGCGATGCCGGTAACCGACCCCTCAAACACATATTTTCCGTTTCATATTTGTTATACAGGGCCAAATATTGCAAAATAACAATACTTTGTTTTTTCGAGCGGAGAAAATTCCCGAGAATATTACACGACGCAACAAGAAGCCCACGGTGTGAGAACCGAGACTGAAACTGAACAGTTTTATAAACATATATATATTTCTCAAGAGATACACCTTATTTTTCAACATATCGAATTTTACTGGTGCAACTGCACCAATGCACCAGCCTAAATCCGCCCCTGTATAGTGAGAAGAAACTAAAAGTGAATTACTTTATAAACAGCTAAGCATTTTTTTTCTATATCTGCTGCTTTGTAGCTTTTTATGTATTATAGATTGTTGTACTTCCTTTTGACTTGTATCTACATTGAAACATAAAACTACCCATTCGAAAACCACTTAACCAGCTAGCTGATAATCTGTTTTGAAATGAAGGATTTCTATTATTTTTATTATATATAATGAAATCTTGCGGTAATGAGGTGGGTTTGTAAACAGATTTTTTTATTGTTTATTTTCCTATTTTCTAAATTGGTTATATTATATATAATTTTATTTTTTATTATTATTTTAGCTTCTTTACTATCATGATTGATCACATCTCAGTTGCTGAACTTGATTGTTTTGAAAACATTATGGAGATTGGCAATTCATAGCATTAAATGTATATATACACAAACAAACTTGTTGGAGTACTCACAGTACAGTGGTGATTCTGGGAATGTAGTGATCTTTTTTGTGTAACTTAAAAATGATATTGTGAACTATTATAAGCTGAGCTGAGGGTTGCAGATTACTGATGTCAGTGAGAACCCTCATTAAGAGTTAACAAACACCAAAATCGCTAAGGAACTCTAAAAAAACCAATTTCCATTAAGAAAACTGTTGACTTATATTTTCTGTCATCAGCCTTCATAACAGTTCATGCATTATCTTTAAATATTTAGAAATGTATTATAATTTTTGTTCATTCAATTTATAATCTTTTTGCCACAAATCAGACAAACAGTTCTCCTTCTCTTTATTCAACTCTCTGTTTTGATAAGCTTCCATTGCTTCTTATTAAAATGTAATGCTTCTTATTAAAATGTAATTCCTTATGTTATAATCATAATTTTTTTGTGAGAGACTGCAGAATATCTAACTGTGTTGCACACATATATTTTTGTCAATTTGTTACATATCACATATGCATTATTTGACATTCAGAAATAAAATAGGTTCTGTAATGCCTAAATGATCGACAGGCAGCCAGCTCCTTTGAACATTTTTTTAATAAATGGACTGGTTTCCTGATCAATTAGTTATTATAGCAGAAAGCTTGATATTTCTTAATGTATATGTTACGGGGAATATGATAAATTGGAAATTATGCATATTCCCCGGTTATTATGCATAATAACCAAAAATTGGTTTCTCTTTGGGTAATTTTGCATAATAACCGGTCATTTTTTATAATTCCCATTAAAGTTGGTAAACGTAACAAATATCATGAGGTTCGTTACTTTCACCGGTTATTGAAAGTCATCGTTATCTGGAGGGCAAGGCTACAAGCTGTGCAACTGTAAGACAGCTTGGCCAAACAATTCGTGCTCGTGTAGAAAAGCTAAAAAACTGTGTACTTCTAAGTGCCACAGCAACTTATCCTGTGACAATAAATAAAAGACATTGATATGTTAAGTTTTACTCTTTTCTTTAGAGTAAAAAACAGCTTTATAAAAATAGAACGACGTTATTTATCTTGGAGATACTACATTAACTAACTTGAAAAGTATTTTAACATACCCTCTTTCACTTTTCATAGGTTAATAATCTTTTTCCGAAAAGATCTTCTTTTTAATCCTAGCAAGCTCGACGCCGTAAGGTATAGCTTAATAAACGACGTAAAACAAACAAACGATACGTCTCCTTTCCTTTCAATTCTGTTTAAACACAATTCCCAACCCAGTCCGTAGATTTTACATATTCCTCAAAAGAATCTAGAAATTATACATATTAGCCGGTGAATTTGACAAATAGAACAATTCTTAATCACATTCTCCATTCTCTATGGGAATTATATAAAATAACCGGGAAATTTGATGAAAAAATCTGTATTAATCAAATTACCCAATTTGGCCGGGAATTATGTAAAATAACTGGTTAATATGCATAATCCCCGAATTTATCACAATCCCCGTAACATATATACTGTCAATGTACCACAACCACATGGGCGAAAACAATAGTGTTTGGGCCATATTAATGCACAAAGGGCTCTAGACTATTTGGGTGGCTCCAAAAGCCCCCAATACGACTAAGTCAGTTAAGTTGACATTTACACCAGTCAAAAAAAATCCTAAATCCGCCCCTGAACTCTATATTTTTATATTAAACTATGTTTCTGTTATTGCATTAACCCACTATTCAAGAAGCACATTGTCCATATGTTGGAATTGAAATCATTTTCACTGATGATGACTAGTGGACACTAGTCAAAACGTTTTTTAAAAAAAATAGATCAAAATTCAACATGAAGCTTCTTTCTTTTATATTTGTTGTAAAAGTAATTGCCTGCTCCAATATTTTTTATCATTCAAATGACTTTAGTATATGTGTCTCTATCTCGTGTTAAAAAATTATACGTATATATTGGTTTTCCTGTACCATTTTTTTCCCCGTAGTTGTCTCGTCCTCGTCTATGTTTTTTCTCTATTTTCGGATTTCAAATTCTTTTCCGATTTCGGATTGTTTGTTTTTGCCCCCGCAGTGAACGTAAGCGAGCGAGGAGGCATAGTAGTTTCACGAGATAGGCGAATGTCAGTTTCCGATTTTGTCCTTCATCATCTTCATCCTTCAACTTTTCGTGTTGACGTTACACGGTGGTATAGAATTATTAGCTGACTTTGTTTTCTTCCCGTTTCAAGTCATGGTACTGTAAGTGGAATGTTTTTTCGTATCTCTTTCCTAATTTATTATTATTTACACTATGTTATTTAGAAAGTTCGTATCATAAAATTGCTAAGACATTTTTCATATTACTTTTGTGTTGTTTTAGTGCAGTGAACGACTAGGATTTTGAAGCACAGCTTGAAATCTGAAATTTTGACAAATTTCATTTTTGTATAATGTTTTAGCTCTAAATCTTTCATTCGATAAATTTTATTCAATACACTGATTTTTGGCGGATCTTGCCTTAAAAAGATTTTAATTGGATTTCTGTGTATGCAAGAAAGCCTACAAATTGTCGTTCTTCGTGTTTTCCTTCTTTTTTCTGTCCTCCAAACCTGGTGTGATCATGATCAATAAAACCTTCTTATATATATTTTCTTCTTGTTTTTTATGTAAACTTTAGCTATTTCTTGTTTCGAATCAAAGTTTGAAACACAGTTTTCTAATGGATTTTTCGCTTTAATTTTTTTTTTGAAAAAGTTTTTTTTTCTTTCTTTTGGTTCTTACAGAATTTCTTTAACAAATGTTTATCTTATTTTGATTATAAAATACGTATCCATGGTTTTCAGTCCACACATTTCTTTTGTAAAATAATATTCTGCCAGGTTAAAACATATGTGAGAAATAGATGAGACTAGTTTTTAAATAGCAAAAGCTTTTCGATAAAAAGTCATCTGCAGTGCTAAAAACATATAAACAAATACATTTACACTAAAATTCCACTAATACATTTCTTTTGTTTGTAGCCAATACTTTCTGATACTTGTTAAGCCTTAATTACACTTTTTGAAAGGTATAAATTAGCATCAGTGTGACATAGGACTAAGACATAACAAAAAGTAATAAAGTTTTTCTTTGTTTTTGTTTCCGTGTTGTATAGCTTGCAATGTATAGCTTGCTGTGTGTGTACAAATTGGAATGCTTGAGCGTGGGGGCATTTTTAGCTAAAGCTTCATGCTAGTTTTAGAATAGAACAAATCTGAAACTCTGGCAAATGCAATGCGCAAAGAAGTTCAAGTTTGAAATATTTTTTGATCAAAATATTAGGTTCTTTATAGTTTTTTAAGTACTTTTAAAATATTTTGGACAATTTACATAAAAGTTTTCAAATTTATTTTTAAAAGTTTTTGAATGAGTCCTTAAAATATGTGCACACAGCATGGAACGTTTTGCCAACCGTTTCATTTACGTTTTGAGGAAGTTGTAGTTGTAGTTCTGGGACTTCATTGTTGTTTGTACCTAATCTTGTTATCTAAATGTCATTGTGATAACATTTCTAAGGGAAAACATAGTGTTTTTGAGAAATATGCGTGAAGAAGAAAAAAAGTAGTAAGGGAGTAAGGGCTGATCATATGGAGCTTTTCACCCCGGCAGGGTGAGGCGAGACGTTTTCACGAGATCCTAGCTTTTGTGTAACTCTCGCTAAAAAAAATTTTTCTGATCATATGGAAAACGAAAAAAATTACCCTGTCCCAGTTAGGCGGGATCTCGTTTATTTCTGCCGGGATCCCGCTTAAGTGAGGTAGTTTTTTTCCATATGATTATAGTTATCCCGTCTTGCCGGGACAAGATAATATTTCACGCGTGCGCAATAATAAATGTTTTTATATAAACAATAACATAAAAACTATCCCGGGATGATTTCCATCCTGGCAAGTCGGGACAAAAATCTCATATGATCGCAATGTAGAAGCTGTCCCGACCGGGATGAAAAGCTCCATTTGATCAGCCCCTTAGTAACGAATAAAACTATTACTGAATTAACTTTCCACATCAAGAACATTGGTTACTACACCAAGCAACATATTTGTAGATAGTGCAAAGAAGTTATACAACTGAAAGTGCTTTAGTACAAAATTCACTCAGTAAAAGATTGTTTACATACTGACAAAGATTGAAAGTATAAACATCATTTGGCGCGAAAATTGGCAACCAATGTGCTACAATGTGAGGCAGCTTACGACTAAATTCCAAGTATAAAAGATGACATTGTTCAAAATCATTTAGATTGTCTTCACTAAGAACTACTTCATGGAGACAGAAGGGTATAGTTTGGGTTTGTGTTATAAAAACAAAATTTGATGATTGTAACTGAGATTTGTATTAAAGTCTGTTCATAAATTATATGCACTGATTTCAGCTTTTATATAAAAACCAGGCTCAAATGAATTTATGTAATTTGTTAAATCTGGTTTCCACATGGTAACTGAAATTAGTGCACATATTTTTTGAACAGACTATAGTGAAGGTTTGTGTAAGACGAATGCACATAGAAAGAAGATTTTTTTAGACAAAGAAACAAACGAGTTTCATCAAATGTCTGACTTTTTTAATTGTTTAAAAATAATTACTGTATATTGTAAGTTTGCTAGGTCATTTCTGTTACACCGACAAATCTAATAACTCCAACAAATGTAGTAACTTCGACAGATGTAGTAAACCTACGACAAATGTAGTAAGCGCCTTGAAGATTGCAATGAGCCATAATTAGGCCAAACACACGAATGTCATCACCAGGTAACTTTTCAGGGGCTATCAGCTGGTCATTTAATAAAAACCAAAATCGCGCATGCGCAGTAAAAAAGACGCTAAATGAGCCATAATTAGGAAAAGCAGATTAAGGTCTTCAATTAATTTTTCCAGTGCTTCATCGTCTCCATCAAGTAGCTTTGTGTGGTCATATAATAGAATCCAAGTTTGCGCATGCGCAGTCGAAACATTTAGGCACAAGACTCTATTTTCGGGCCCTTTCTATTTATTCTGTTTATTAACGACCTGTTTGATATTTTGGAACACTCTGAAGCTATCATGTATGCCGATGACACAGTTCTGTATATTGCAGGAAAGGACACCTGTATTATTGAATCTCCCCTGTCATCAGATATGAAAATAATTTTCGACTGGTGTGCTGAAAATGAAATGCTACTTAATCTTCAACCTGGTAAAACAGAATGCATGTTGTTTGGGACGCGAATAATCTCAAATTGCAACCATCAAAGCTGAACATTACTTATGGTTCTGACAACATACGTTTTACATTGTCCTATAAATATCTGGGTATTACTCTCGATCCTAACATGAACCTGAATTTAAACTTTACCAAAACCTTCAAATAGGCTACTGGCAAAATCCGTTTACTACGAAAAATATATCCTATGGTTGATAAAGCTTCTGCCACAGCAATTTACAAAGCCATGATATTACCTATGCTTACATACTGTTGTTTTGTTAAATTGTTAAACTGTGATTCAAAGAAAACACAGCTTACTCAACTTAACGATAGAGCTTGTAAAATTATCGATTACACCCTACAAGATAAAATACCATCCTGTAACGCGCTACTCCGTGTAAGAGCTTGTATATTTGTACGAAAATCATTAATTGGAGATGTCTGTGAAAACTACGCGAACTACTTCAACCTCATGAATCACACAAAGTCGACAAGAAACAACACGATATCACTTAAATTACCAAAAGTACGTCTTCAATTCGCAAAAGCATCATTCTACTGTACTGGTGAATTTGTATACAACAAACTACCTGAAAATATCCGAAGGGAAACAGATTTTAATATATATAGATCTTTAATTCAGGCTCATTTTTATGCAACGTGAGTAGTATAGTGTCTCTAATTGCTGCTATTTCATCCATTCCTTTATTCTTTTATTTTTACTGCCTTAATTTCGAGCTATCATAGCCCATCCTTGTTCTTTCCATCACTTATGCTACACGCGTTTCATTTCCCCAATCTTCTCACTAATTTCACTTTCTTTTGGATTTTCTTACAACTCTGGGTCATATTTTAACCTTTGTATATTTACAATTATTTATTAACATTAACATTTACTTTTATTTAACATTTTTAATTTCAACAGGACCCATATTGATAACAGAATTCTACTTGTATATATACTTGTATATAATCTGAAATGGTCATCCTGTATAAATATTTGATAAATACAAAAATACAAATATGGATTATCATTACAAATTCATAAGTGGATACATGTTTTCATTACATACGCTAGGCAAGTGTAAATGCTGTAAAATCTTGATTTGCTGTTTTGAACTAAACAGTCTCGTTACCTGAAATCCTACTGTACTACAAAAAGTACAGTACCTCCGGTATAAAACATTCCCCTAGAGGACATAATGGGAAACAGATATAGAAACAGACAAAGGGAAACATTTCCCTAGAGGACATATGTTTTTGAAGATTTTCAAAAAAAAACACGATCAAAGTGAGTTATTCTTGCATGGCAAACATTAGAACTTTAATTTCTGGACACAATAAACACACATTCTTTATACCAGTAATAAAGAACATGGGTGCAATTGTCGAAAGAAATTAGAGGGACCAATGGAAGGCAAATGTTTAACTCCATCGCTCATATACCAAGAAGTTACAAGCAACACGATGATGATAAAAAGGGAATAGTAATGCATGACGGTAGTTGTGTGCATATGAGTTAAAGGAGGATATTTTATTAGAAAAATGAACTAAACTGTGAAAATTTGCGGCGGTGAATTCGTCTAGTGGAAATTCTTTGCAAACGTTGCTGCATTCACTGACTTGCATTTTTTACTGTCGCCTTAAATGTTCAACGTTTTTATGAAGAGACAGCGTAAAAATACAATCCAATGATATTTAACGATGATTACCAAAGAAGTAAAGAAGTTTGGGAGATTTTTATTATTATTAATATTATTATTTGGCATATTTATACAGGTTGACGTTTTCAGATAAAATCTGTTATCAATAAAGGACCTTTTATAAAACCTAAAATATATAAAAGTAAAATATATAAAGTAAAACCTATTAAACCACTGCTAAATTCTGTCAGGTAAAAGGAAAATTTGGAATAGAATTAGACAGTAGGAATTAAAGAAAAAAGAAACTAAATCGAATTAAGAGATCCATAGACATCAAGGGTTTGCTAAAACGATAGAAGTTAGACAGACTAAAATAGTGTAGATACCCCTGTAGATACTATTAAAATGTAAGACCTTTTATTGAGCGTTTTAAACCTGAGAATCGAATTCTCGTTTCTCATATATGCCGGTAACAAATTAAACACTAATGATCCTTGTATGTTGAAGGAACGCCGACTGCTTCATTTTTCGATTTCGGGATAACGAGTCAGTTTCCATTACTACGTGTTGAGATGGAATGCTGGAAGAAAATAAAGTTGATTAGGTCATTTTTTTTTAGTTCATGTATGTATTTGAAAACTTCAACTGCTGATCTTTGTTTCGCTTTGTCGATGATACGATTATCAAAGGGTGCTCTGATTATTTTGTATTATTTGTTCTCTAGCATCGTTAGCTTTTGGTTAAAAGTAGGAAGACCGAGGTAGACTGGGGAACAGTAAAGCATTAGAGGTGCGATCATTGATTGGTAGATTATGTTCGCAGATGCAGGTGTTATATTCTCCCTAATTCTCCGTAACATGTGTAATCGTTGTGATACGCGTTGGGAAATCTTGTTAAATTGTTCTGAGAAACTCATATGTTGATCAAAGGTGATCCCAAGGTATTCGTATTTGTTCACTTTGTTGATAATTTCTCCATTGACGATGACTTCAGGTGAGGTTTGGTTCTTTAGTTTCTGTGCAGTTCCATATATCACCGTTTCCGTCTTCCCTGGTTTTAAATTTAAAATCAAGTCATTTTCCTGAAACCATTTAAAAAGTAATTCTCCTTCTCTTGATAGTGTTTCCGTTACGTTTTCGGTGCTTGAACTTGAGTATAAGAGCACAGTATCGTCAGCATACATAAGCATGGTGCATTTTTCGAGACATTGGTATGCATCATTGATTAGGATGAGGAAAAGCAGTGGGCCTAAGATTGATCCCTGTGGCACACCTAAGTTTATTGAACTTGGTTCCGATGAGATCTGTTCGAGGTTGACATATTGCTTTCTGTTGAAGAGGTAGTCTGCAATCCACTGCAGCTCAGTTCAGTTTGCTAATTAGACAAGCATGACTAACAGTATCAAAGGTTTTACGTAGGTCAATAAACATGGCACCTGTACAGTTCTTTTGATCCATATTTTTTCGTATGTGTTCGTGTACCTATATTACTGCATACTGTATGCATTTACTCCTTCGAAAGCCATACTGGTGTTTGTACAACAGGTTGTTTGATTCAAGATAGTTTGTTAATTGTTGACATACTATCTTTTCTATGATCTTTGATATACTGTTCAGGACGGAGATCGGTCGATAATTGTCAAGTGAAGATCGTTCCCCTGATTTATATACCGGTGTAACCTTGGCTAGTTTTTCAACAGTTGGGAAAACTCCAAGTTTTCTTGATATAGGACCAGAAGTCTTTTGGTTTATTTTTATTCTCTGCTAGGATGTTGTCACAATAATGCGAACTTCGCTTGTCGATTACTTTGGGTGACTCTGTTACGGAGGCGACGGTATTTAGTCCAATCTACGTCATTGTTTGTACGTCTAGCTCCTTTTAGGTGGTAGTCTCTTTCATGCATTAGGTTTTTTTATTTCTGTTGTAAGCCAAGGAGCAGGTTTTCCTTTTGTCATTTTCTCTTTGAGTGGTGCGTGTTTATCAGTTATTTCAATGAGAGTGTTTTTGAATATGTTCCATGCACAGTTAAAGTTTATGTGATTTCTGTATTGATTCGGTTGATATTTCGAATAATCTCTGACGAATGTTTTACGAGGTTGAAACTTTTGTGTGTGCATTTTTCTATCGATACCAATAATGTCGTGATCGCTAATTGCAGAAGGTATGACAATTGTTTCAGCGATTGTTCTCTCATTGTTTGAATAACACACATCGATAAGTGTTTTCGAACGTTTGGTGGTTCTCGTCGGTTGTTTTATTAGTTGCTTTAACACATTCATTTTAAAAATGTTTTTGATTTCTTTGTGATTGTTTGTTGTTAGGTAAACACAGTTCAGGTCTCCAGTTAATATAGTTTCTTTGTTTTCGCAGTTAACAGTTTCTATAATTGTTTCTAACTTGGAAGCAAAGTTTTGGTCGATATTTCGAGAGTTATCAGGGGTCTGTACATGAATGAAATCAGTATTGACTTCGAGTTTTTCACTAATATCTCGATCCAAATTGCTTCCATACCTTCTGTCGTAAGAAGCCCGAGTGGAAGATACATTAATACAACCGTTCTATAGAGGACTGTATATTCAACTGAAAACCATTTACAAAGTTTAAATATAACTGTCTCGTTCCAGTCCACTTAACATAACACTCCCCCACCACAATATCTATCATCAAACAACAAACAAGTCAATAAACCAACAACAAACAAAATAAGAAGTCATAACAAATTTCCATCCATAACCTCAACTTCATGATCACTAACAAAACGTAATGGAATCCGATGATCACTGAATGATCTAAACGTTAACATCATCAACAAACCTCGAAGAAATATCCTTCTCTATATCCGATTCTCTACCTCACATTCGATTGGAATCAACAGCGGTCGACGCAACTCAATCAGACGGCCGTTATTCTCCACAATGACAGTGACCCATCTAGTTAGGCCATCGTTGCTCTGTATAATGTTCGATACACGCGCAAGCTTCCATCTTTGCTTCGACAGTTTTTCGTCCATTAGCAGAACGACATCATTAACAGAAACGGCAAGTGTTCGGTTTCCTTTGAAATGTGGCGGACGATATTCTCGTAAGCTTAGTAGATAGTCATTACTCCATTCCTTCCAAAAGCGATCTATAATGTTTCTCAAGTGCTTAAGTCGTGTATGTACAGGTTCTTTACTTTGCTCGTATTTGTGATCATCGTTGTTATTGAACGGTAACTGTCGTCAAAATATAAGATGGTTACGAGAAACTTCATCATAAATATAGGTGTTCGGTCGGTTGTTCAGTATCAGTTCGATTTCGGTAAGGATCGTTAGAAGTTCTTCGTAAGTAACTAATTTTTTCGTTAGTACTTTCTTGAGGCAACGCTTTACAAATTGTACCAATCTTTCGATGAATCCACCCTGTCACGGTGCACCAGGTAAATAAATTTTCCATTTAATATTATGAGAAGCAGCGAATTCCTGTGTTTCATTTGCGATAAATGATGATCCATTATCAGATATAATTTGCCTTGGAGATCCTCGTCTTCCAATGAAGCGTTTAATAACATTAATGTATGCGATAGCGGAATAGTCTGTTGCAAGTTCTAAATGAATTGTTCCCGCTAATAAAAATGGGGAGCTCGTAGCACCAAATAATAAGCGACATAATCGATATTCTAATAATTGATTGCTTTCAAAGTTTTCGAAATCGATATTGTCTACGTCTTTGAACCAAAGGAATCTCAAAAATTCGTGATCATCGGGGTGCAAGGCAATTTGATGAAAGGCTTTTTCAATGTCTCCGACGACAGCAACGTTATGTGCACGAAATCGGATTAACACTCCTAACAGTGAAGGAGTGAGCGACGGTCCTGTAAGGAGACACTCATTAAGGGAGGGCGATTGGTTCGATTTTGCACTTGCATCAAAAAGAATTCTGACTTTTGTTGTAGTTCTGTCATTACGGACGACGGCTCGATGCGACAAATAGTGTTTGCCAGCGGTTTCATCATCGGAAATTTGTTCAATAATTCCTTGAGACATCTGTTCTTTCAGGATGGTATCATAGTTTTTTAAAAGATCATTGTTTTCTTTAAACTGCTTAGTTGATAAAGATTTCAAACGATGTTTACTAACATTGTAATTATTCTGTATGTGCGTGATGTATTCATTAAATGGAAGACGCGTCTGGTACCGGTGTCACCGTAAATAACTACTCCCTTAAAAAAGTACTCCCCAGTACTTATTTACTGGGAAATAATTACTCCACAGTCATTATTTCCCACGAAGAAAGCACTCCTGGGAGTAATTTTTTCCTAGTAAATAAGTACTCCTTCAGGAAATAAGTACTCCCTCATTGCAAGGAAGTATCGTAAATTATACAAACAAGTCCAATCAAATTGAAAAAGAGATTTTTCAATAAAAGAGATTTTTCAATAGAGTTTTTTTTGTAATCTGTTTTATCTTAATTCATCGTTTACCTTAAATGGATCAAGTTTCGTGAAGTGAGAAGTTTTGTGAAATTCTCGAATTTTGTTCATTTTCTCAAAATCTTCACACTTGGCACACAATGGATAAAAAATTCGCAATTTTTTCTCCAGAACCAAAAAAGACAGAATTTATGAACCTATCGGAAGTTATTCTTCCATTATCAGGATTATATGTATCGAACAGACGTTCACATCATTGTTGTATTCCACAATCTCGCGAAATTCCAATAAAATAGCGACTCACGAAAGGTTTTTTAATTTTCCAGTTAGTTTTCAAGACTAAGTTTCTCGAATCTCAAAAACCTGCCGTTGGAATTCGAGTGATTGGGCCACTGTAAGCAAGATCAAAATGGAATTGGAAACCCTGGAAGAGGAAATGAACTAATTATGAATCTGGAGATGATTTTGTAGAAGACGATAATTTATCATATCGGAAAGCAGATGCAGGGGTACCAGCCACAGTAGTGCCTAGGAACAACAATAGGAATGGTGGGCAATATAATCAAAGTAACCAAGTAAAGTAGTGGACCACAACTAGACAATATTGAAAAAGCACACATTCCAAATTCAAATTCTAAATTCAATGGAATGGCTTCACAGGGAGTACTCTTTTCCTGACAGGAGTACTTTTTTACTAGGTAATAAGTACTGGGGGAGTAATTATTTCCTAGGAAAAAAGTACTGCGGGAGTACTTTTTTTCGGGGAGTACTTATTTACGGTTACACCGGTCATTAATAAACTCGATCTTATTTTTAAAAGTGTTCAAGTTATACTCATTTACGTCACTAACATCTTCATTTTCCCAGAGCATGTCCAAATCTCTTCGCAATATGAGATTTCGATCCGTAAACTCTGCTTGAATTTTCAAAGTATGCGTGTTAACCAAATTTGATGAAATATCATCGGGAGCACGAATTGGGCCACTGAGAACGTATCGTCCAAGCTTAGAATACATTGCAACCGGAGTGTATGGCGGGCCTCTGATAATATGATTGGTAAAAAATGACCAATAAAAGTCTGCTCCAATCAAAATGTCAACATGGACAGGTTTTTCACAATTCGGCTCAAGAATTTTTAATCCATTTAGATGAGGGTAATTATTCTTTGTGAAATCGACAAATTGTCCAGACAATGGTTTACAAATAGTAGAAACGTAGGCGGAGACATAAAGTCTAGATTCATGTTCAGTTTTAACAGAAAATGTAACACGCGATAACTGTTTTGTAGAATTCTGACCACCAAAAACTTTGATATTTATTTCATGTTCTTCTTCCGAAGTTAAGTTTAGCGAATTGGCAGCTTCGGGCGATATGTAAGATTTTTGAGAGCCTGAGTCGAACAAAATGCGTAAAGATCCGGTTTTGGTATTTTTTGTGTCTGACACAAGAGCGGTAGCGTTCTGTAGCAAAACTGAATTTTTCTTATTGGAAAAATCACTTTCAGAAACATTGTTGGAGATTTCAGCGTCGTTGGATTTTTCTTTTGCCGAACAAATGGCAACATGATGCTTTCCTCGACATTTAAAACAACGTATTTTGGATCAACCCGAACATTTTTTACTTATATGTCCGACTTTCAAGCATAAAAACAACGCTGTTCATTTTTCACCAGTGTTTTTCGAACAGAAATGTCCTTAACTATTAAGCAATCCTGCGACTTGTAAAATTGTTTCCGAACTTTCTGCTTATGATGAGCTTTATCTCAGAGGGAATTTTGGTCATTTTAACAGGAATGATTAACATAATCGTTTGTCTTAAACCCCAAACTATCAAGACACCTGACCTGACCTTCCAGTTTATAATACAATTGTCGCAAACCCCGAATATCAGAAACACTAGACACAGGATTCAGACCTAATAAACTATTCATATGAGCAGATACAATCACTTGCTCATCACCAAAACGCTCCTTAAGCAAATCTAACGCAACCTTATAATTCTTATTCAACAT
Source organism: Turritopsis dohrnii (assembly GCA_027922465.2). Lineage (NCBI taxonomy): Eukaryota > Metazoa > Cnidaria > Hydrozoa > Anthoathecata > Oceaniidae > Turritopsis > Turritopsis dohrnii. The sequence goes on from BQMF02000286.1 coordinate 370,936, forward strand.
AGAAATACCTCTAATTGTCTCTTCAGCTGGACCAGATAATAAGTTTATTAAGTAGTTCATCTTTTCCACATCCGTAATATTCGAATTCTAGTGGATCGCACTGTTAAACGAATCAATGAAGGATTTCCATACTAACGGATCGCGATTATATTTTTTCAACTCGATTTGAGGAAGTCTAACATTTTTCTTCGTCTCCATTGTATCTTTATTCGTAGCAGGTATATTAACAATATTTTTTTGATAAATTCTTTCAACATGTAAATTTCTTCCACTGCATATTGTTCAAAGTCTGCAAATTTATCTATTTCATTTTCTATTTCTTCTTCTTCGATTTCATCAACAATTTCATCTTGTAACTCCAATATCTTTTTCCAGTTTTTTTCCAAATATAACATTTGGGATTGTAACTTAGCCATTTCATCTTCGTTATAGTTTTCGTATAACACGTGTAAACTATCAACAGATTTTCTAAATGAATTTATGTAAGCAGTCCGACTTCTCTGCTTTCTACTAGCCATTTTGAAAGTTTTTCACGAAAAGTAAATATAAATATAACGTATCTTCAAATTATTTCTTCTTACAAAATTTTATCCGGCTCGGTGTACCATGTCGTAAGAAGCCCGAGTGGAAGATACATTAATACAACCGTTCTATAGAGGACTGTATATTCAACTGAAAACTATTTACAAAGTTTAAATATAAGTGTCTCGTTCCAGTCCACTTAACATGACACCTTCAGTTTCCAGGTCTTTTCTACGTTCGTAATTGATATCATTCCTCAGGTAACAGATGACACCACCATGACTACCATTTTTTCTATCCAATCTTTCGATACGATACCTGTCTATCGATAACTCTGCGTCTGTAATGGTGTTATTGAGGTGGCTTTCTGTAAATCCAAAACATTAAATATTTTTATGTTGTAGCGATATTCTAACAGAGTCAATTTTCTTGCAAATACCATTAATATTTTGGTGTAGTACCTTGAAACCATTTTTACGGAAAAACACATTCAGACTTGGGACAAGATGCGGCTCAATATCACCAGCTACAAGCAGCAACATAAACAATAATTTCTTCGACATATCCTTTGGTCTCAAGACAAAAGATTTCTCGTTGCCAGAAAATAACCAGTTGTACTCTAATAATTATTACAGCTTCACCTACTTGGGAGGAGCACATATACCTAGCTTCTCGTTGGTACAATTTTTTAATTAATATTTAAATGGCATTATTGACAAAATGACTGTATAAGCGAAAACTTCCTTAATAATAACTTCTTTTCGCTCAAAAACATTACGTAACACCATAACGGAAAATAATAGACTGAATTCATAGCTCTTTAAAAGCTACTTGGTTAAGACCTTCCAGTATTTTGCCCAAGTATGGCTCATCTGATACGCAATACTACGATACCACTTGATACTACTTGAGAAACTACCTAATGAACACCTTGATGAGTTATGCCTAATTACGGCTTATTTAGCTCATATTACCATTTTTTAGTATACATGCGCAATTTTGAATTTTACTATATGGACAATTGACAGGTGAAACTGTATTTTGCATACGCATGTCCAGTGAATTAGCAGCTTCGATAATATATATAACATAGGCACTTGGTTTTCATTATTTTCTAATTCGTTTTTCTCAACTGAAAATAACCTCATTTATTTGCTATATCTGGGGACTAGAAACAAAGATTATCTTGTAGTAGTGGTGTCATCTTAGCATGGTGAACCTTTAAAGAATTGCAACAAACTTCGTTTTCATATTTACAACTTTCTCTTTTGCAGCTATATATACAATCAAATATTGGAATAACCTTCAAAATGAGTTCATCTTATTTCAGTATTTCTATTAGCAGATTACAGTGACATGGTTTGGACAACGACATCTACCAAACTCAGACAATCTAATGATGTTACTCCTTTCTTTATGCACATTCCTGTGATCTGAGTAGAAAATGGAGCTCTTTGAATATAAATACAACGTTTGGCTTTCACTAATAACAATCGCTACTGCGCCGGATACGAAAAACCCCCTCGTTGGAGGAAACGCACTCTTGAAACCATGCTGCAGTTACTAGCTCGCCAAGGTTACGAGCAAAACAAAAACATATATATGTATATAATAATAAATTTCGATAGTGACATAGTTACATATATGCTGGATATCGTCATTCAGTTTCTTATAACACAAAATCTTTAAAGGAAGTTTAACTTTACCGGTTCGAAGCTAATTGACCTGTGACTGTTTTCGCGCCATTTCCCCTTTTTATACTGAAGTCACGTGACTTGTATTTACTTACTGAGATAAGACCCTTATATCTAATAAATTCAATTAACATGCACTGCTCCATACCTATGTAGCAGTTACCGACATATCCTAAAACATGGGGCGGACGTAGGTTAGCTGGAAGAGAAGCAAAACTAAATACATTACTATAAACTCTAATATACTTATAGAAATGTTTAGACAGAGCAGAATCATTGCGTATAAGATTCTGTAACTCAGGTGGATAATCTAATAAATTTGGAAGTGTTACCTTTCCATTTGTGCAACAATTAAAATTAGTTTCAGGGTCGAATTTGACTGCACCACAATGTTCACATAAAACATTAAATTCACATAAAGAATGAATATCAGGCAAGTTATTGTTTTCAATATTAAACCGTGAAGCATTTAAAGAACCGATCCCTGCGCACTCGTCTGTTTCGGACATATGATCTTTGGTGTTATTGAGCATCAGTCACACGTCAAATAGCAGCTTGTTCGGATTGCTCATTGTCTCAAATTTCACTCAAATTTGCACGGTATCGCTTTTTTCGTTCAACATTTTTAATTCGACGACGTTGTTGAGGGTCATCAGGGAATTGTTGTTGCCTCTCGTGTTGATGTTCCCGTGCATCAACAATATCTTTATCAAATTGTGATCTAGGCAAGACAAAGGATTGCATAGTCATGATCAGAATTCATAACTTGTCGAGAAAAGAAGCAATATACAGGACAATAACTTTTATCTCAACAAAAATAGAAACACAGGCCTAGTGTGATTTGTCTGTTTACCTAGCTAAACAGACAAATAACAAATAACTAGTTTTTTTTTTAAATTTTTTACTTATTTTTAAAATATGAGAAAACATTCAACATCTATCAATACTGTACATGCAACAGAAAAATTTAAGTACCAACTAAACGTAAGAAGACATAAAATATAATTTGACTAGGTCTTTCAACCTGTTAAGTGATAAAGTTGACAAATCATCAACATCAAGGTAGAATAAATATATTGAAACAATGTTATCCATTAGTCTTTGCTATCCTGCACGAAGTGGAGTATGTTGGCTCGTACAAACGAGTCATGTAAAAAAATAATTACGTAATTACCTGCTAAACCAACGTTTTTGGAAAATAAACAGACTTCCCAGCCACTTCCTGAAAAAATACTTTTATCATTAAAAAATCCAGAGTAAATTCGCTTGAAAAATGACCATTTTGTAGTAATAATGTTGCTTAATCTGTTGTTATGCATTACTCGATAATAATTACATTTTCCATCTTTAAAAACGTATGTATGTTATAAATATTTAATTGAAGTAGCAAGTATAGTCTAGGACATTGAAGTCTAGAACATTCAAACCATTTATAGAGCGTAAAACCTGTTCCTGCAACCTAATGCAACAACTTTAAGAAATGTGCTGTAGCTATGCTAGTGTTTCATCATTTCAAAATTGCATGTTGATAATTCATTTAAGATTCTGGTAGTACTGTTTTTGGGAAAAGTTTTTAGTGTTGCTGATAAACGTCTTACTTATAAAAACAACGTGTATAATGATTTTGAGTCACTATCAAAATATTCAAGATAGTGGTCCTGTAACAAAATATGAATAGGTTTGGTAGATCAGAAACAACTAGCCTCTTTTTGCAAAAAAAAGACAACATAGTTCTAACGCGATAACAACTTATTTCGTCAGAAAAAATACAAACTTGAATAACTGAGTCAAATATTTTGATAATATAAAAGTTAATTTGGGCAAATAGTTTAATAATAAACAAAATAACCAGAAGCATCATAACTTTTGATAAGGAACAAGATGACAAATTTCCTTAAAATCTAATATTTCGGCTTCTATCCTGAAGCCATTTTCAAAGAATAAAATTTATTACAAGTAAGAGGTTAAATTCGTTAAAATCGTTTATAACAATTAACCAATTCAAGTCTCGTGAGAACAGTTTCAAAGGCACAGAAGTGTCTTGAACTTTCAAAGGAGGCTTAAATTTTTTAATCAATAATGCTTCAGATATCAAACGCATTCTTTTGTTTCTGAAATATTGCTACATATGACGTCAATGTTTTCTGCTACAATAGCGGGATGGTTAGTTTCATTGACGTGTTTTTTAACATTTGAATTTCTATCACGTCCCTGATGGTCTTTTATCCTTTCTGTTAAACGTCTGCCACATTCACTAATATAAGTAGTATCACATCCCTCGGCTGGACATTTAACACGGTACACGACATTATGTTTGTTTTCAACAGGAATTTTATCCTTGACACTAAAACATGATGACAATCTCGTTCCAGTAAAAACAATTTTCGGCTGTATGTTTGCAGGCCGTTTTTGAGATAGTTCTGCTTTCATAGATTTTACTAAATGTTCACCTTTTTGACCGACATACGGAAGTATTAAAAATGGCGATACTATGTTCTCAGGTTGTGTAGTGACGACATTTTCTGTCGGCATCGGATTAACATGACGTTTTTTGTAACCACATAAAACTTGATTGAAAAACCACTTAGGGTATCCATTTCTCGTTCGAAAAACATCTCTTAAATGACGAATCTCAATGTCAAGATATTTTTGGTTTGAACATACCATATATGCATGATCAATAAGCGTCTTAAGTGTCCCACTTTTCCAAGTAAGGGGTGCAAAAGATTTCCAGTGTAGGTATAAGTCACTGTTAGTACTTTTACGGTATACTTTCGTTTTTATGTTGTTGTTGTTATTACGTACCATAAGTACATCAAGGAACGGGAGCATACTATCTTTTTCTACTTCAAAGGTGAATTGGATTTTGGGATAAAAGTTATTAAGTACAGATAAAACGTATTCTATGGAACCAATTTTTAGAAAGGCAATCGTATCATCAACGTAGCGTCTCCAATATGGTATTTGAGCGATTAACAAGGGTATTAGCCGTTTTTCTAGTTCAACCATAAAAATGCCTGCCAAAACCGGTCCTAATGGAGAGCCCATTGTAACACCATCGGTTTGGATATAGGTTTCGTTATTGAAGGTAAAGTGAACTTCTTTTGTACATAGAATAATCAACTCACGTAAATCTTTTCGACTAATTGGAGGTGTTAATTTCTTGTTCGTCACACACTCGTCTTAAAATGATTTCGATTGTTTCATTTAGTGGGACGTTAGTAAAAAGCGAAACCACGTCAAAGGAAACCATCTGATAATCAGCTGATAATTGTTGATTGTTTTTTAGATCTTGTATAAAGTGTTTCGTGCTTTTAATAGTGTACTCACTTTGACTTAATGGCGAAAGTAATTTGGAGAGATATTTTGCCAGATGGTAGGAGGCTGTTCCGATGTTAGATACAATTGGACGTAACGGTAGTTGTTCTACTGTTTCTCCTGTCTTCAGCTTATGGATCTTAGCAGTACCATAAAATCGTGCTGCATTGGAGCCAGTAGGATAAAAGTTCTTATACTCTCGTGCCGATAGTTTATCTTTAATTTTTCATAAAGCTCGTTGAATCTTTCCTTCGTAACGTCTCGTGGGATCGAAAGATAGCTTCTTAAACTGTTTGGAATTAAGCATCGATGAACACTTGTCTACGTACGTATCTTTATCTAGAATAACAACTCCTCTCCCTTTGTCTTGCTGTAGAATAACAATCCTTTCAATTTTACGTAATTTGTCAATAACTTTCCGGTGTTTATAAGGTACTTTAATTTTACTGTACTTTTCACATATACTTGACGCATTTTTGTTTTCAGTGATGTACAATCGTCGTCGGTTAAATGTGATGCATTACGTAACAAAGATTGGTAAAAATTCTCAAACTCTGAAAATAACATACGTACGTACGTAAATACGTGGTTACAAAAAACGTCATGTTAATCGGACGCCGACAGAAAATGTCGTCACTACACAACCTGAGAACATAATATCGCCATTTTTAATACTTCCGTATGTCGGTCAAAAAGGTGAACATTTAGTAAAATCTATGAAAGTAGAACTATCTCACAAACGGCCTGCAAACATACAGCCGAAAATTGTTTTTACTGGAACGAGATTGTCATCATGTTTTAGTGTCAAGGATAAAATTCCTGTTGAAAACAAACATAATGTCGTGTACCGTGTTAAATGTCCAGCCGAGGGATGTGATACTACTTATATTAGTGAATGTGGCAGACGTTTAACAGAAAGGATAAAAGACCATCAGGGACGTGATAGAAATTCACATGTTAAAAAACACGCCAATGAAACTAACCATCCCGCTATTGTAGCAGAAAACATTGACGTCATATGTAGCAATATTTCAGAAACAAAAGAATGCGTTTGATATCTGAAGCATTATTGATTAAAAAATTTAAGCCTCCTTTGAAAGTTCAAGACGCTTCTGTGCCTTTGAAACTGTTCTCACGAGACTTGAATTGGTTAATTGTTATAGACGATTTTAACGATTTTAATCTCTTACTTGTAATAAATTTTATTCTTTGAAAATGGCTTCAGGATAGAAGCCGAAATATTAGATTTTAAGGAAATTTGTCATCTTGTTCCTTATCAAAAGTTATGATGCTTCTGGTTATTTTGTTTATTATTTTGATAATAGTTTTAATGTTTTTGTTGTCAAGACGACGATGAGTAATGTCACTTTTATTTATTTTCTCAGAAGCCTATTGTTTTTATTTTTAATCGTTTCTAAATGCCTCAGGCGTAAAGATTTTAACATCACATTATTTTATGTTTTTACAAAATATCTGATAGCACATCGGTTATTAGGAATGCGTAGTCATACAATATTTTCAATCCATCGTTGTTACAACATTAGTACATCGGTTATTTGAAACTCAAATTATATCGGCGCATATAGTAAGAAAAAATTCTTTCATTTGGTTTGAATTTCTTATTTATAAGACAATTAAAAATTGACAATTACCAACTCAATTGGGTTTTTCCTACTCACTGCTAGCGTTTCGTCATTTTAACATAACATTTATATGGAAAGCGGGACAACAAGTTACGTCTGTGGAAAATCAAACTTTCATTCGGTTCCAATTAAAAAAGTTAAGTTGACACATTAATGACCCCAGCCGGCAAAAAAGCGTTTTAAAAACGTCTTAAAGACGTCTTGGAAGACGTCTTAAATCCGTCTTAAACCAGTCGGATTTGTCCGTTTAGAAAACGTCTTTTCAAGACGTCTTTAAGACGTCTTCCAAGACGTCTTTAAGACGTTTTTAAAACGCATTTTAGACGTTTAAAACTTCTTTAAGACGTTTAGAAAGCGTCTTTTCAAGACGTCTTTAAGACGTTATAAAAAGACGTTTTCTAAACGGACAAATCCGACTGGTTTAAGACGGATTTAAGACGTCTATTTCTAACGTTTTAAAGACGTCTTCATTTTATCTGCTAAAAACGTTTGTAAAACCACTTTAAGATGTGTTTTCAGGTGCGTTTCTCCTTGGGTAACAGAGAAGACTCATAATTAGTTTTTCAATGTCTTCATGTTTCAGTAATAATAAATGAATGAATAAAGAATTAAATAAGAAAACTGATGATAAAATCTTCTTATTCAAATATTTACATGTAGTTTATAAATTAATTGGGGAACAAATAGCTCATAACACTGCCAAAGTTTAAAGCATATTAATATATATTAAAAAATATTCCGTAAAACGTGAATATAGTCTTTCAGGTATAAAAACGACACTTGAAAAAGGGTTAGCTAAATCGAAGTAATGTTCAAATTTTAGAAATTGTCATGGGTTGGAACTGTTTCTTGTTTGATTTTACTTCAACTAAAACTCAGAATGACAGAAACTCTTTGAAAACCAAACCAAAAAGTCATGCAAATTAAAATGGTGATTTTTCAATTAGCAGGAGCATGAGCTGTTGTCATGTTTTTCTTCAGTGAAACAAGATCAGTTTTAAGTTCATCGCATGATTTTGTGTATTTCCTCCTCCTCAGCTTTTTTGATAGTAATCTAAAATACAAAAACCCTATTTAATGAGAGGTGTTATAACAATCACAAAAATGAAAACATCTAGAGTAAACAGGACACATACCAGTAACTGCTTGATATAATCTTTTCTTCTCACTTTCTTTTGTTATCATGTTAAGATAACAATAAGCAACTTGGGTGGAAAATAATCTAAATAAAGAATGACAAACACTTTTAGCAGAACAGAACAAACAGAATGCAGAAAGTAGAGTATCTTAATCAAAGTGAAATGTCTAAACTTTAAATGTCTAAACTAAACTTTGCATCCATCATAGTAAAACAACCATCATTTAAAAAATTCATCTTTTCGTAAAACTTCAAAGTTCTGAATGGAAAATATATATTTCATGCGTTCGAAAATTTGTTCGAAAATTTTTGCAATGTCATTGTGGATGGTTTCTACTTATTGGTAGTGAGTTATTAATCAGAAATGATTACTACAGACAAATTTGTGATGAATTACTGTTACTAAAAATTATAACTTATGACTTTCCCCTTCAAAAAGGATTCCATAATTTCATGGTACTACATTATACTATACTGCTAGGATCAATTTTAATCATATGAGTATTCTGAAGTAACTACAAGCAAAAACATCACAGTCATCATCTATCAGCCATCCACAAATCACTTCATTACATTACTACACTTCTACTACTACATTAAACCAACGACAAAGCAAATTGAAACAGAAAAAGTCAGTAAGTTGCTAATATAAAGTTAAACAACAAAACTCAAAACTTGAAACATGTCAGAGATCTTTATAAATAAAGCATAAATCTTCCACTACTGACTACTCACGTCCTCAAACTAACATAAACATTGACTTAATCTCAAGTAACAAAATCATATAGATTTATATATTTATAAAATTATATTTAAAAAGTAAAAAACACTTGCCGATTTATCAACGAAGTCTTGGTTTATGCAATGAGAAATCACAACTTCCAGAAATGTTTTGTAAAATCGACGAACGGGAGATCCGATAATATTAGAAAATGTTTCAAAGCTTTTTACCAATGAAATGTAAAATTTTTTGCTACTTAAAAGAAAGATATAATAGTTGTTTTTGTAAATTTTAAAAAAAAAACTGACAAGTTTGAAACTTTTATATCAATATTTACGAATACACTATTAATATTTACCCCCGTCATTTCTTCCCGCCACGCGCGAAATCGAAATTCAAGGACGTCTTAAAAACGCATTAAAAACGTCTTTCCAAGTCCTCGTTTAAAACATGAATTCGACGGCATTGCTAAAACGATAATAAGACGTCTTCAAAACGTCTTATTCTAAGACGTCTTCTGAAGACGCATTATGGGCGTTTTAAATGCGCATTATCAAGATACGTCTTATAAAGACCTGATTAAGACGAATTAAAGACGTCTTCAAAACGTCTTGTGCTGGCTGGGACATGGGAGAGCTTCATTTCATTTTAAAACGTAAATTCGTGTTAACAATACGCCCTATGAACATATGTATAATGTCATACTCGCTAAAAGGTTTGCAGGAGGTATCGTTAATATTATCACAAAATCACAACCAAAACAGCGTATGGTTGAAACGTTTCTAAAGATATCACATAGCTATAGTAATTTTAAAAGGATAGTATTGATCGGGATGTTCCAAAACCATAAAAAAACTTATCAAATACGAATAGAAATACAAATACGCAGCCAACTAATTCACCAACTTTTGTTTTGTTTTGATATTTTGTTATAATATATTTAGTTTCTATCGGATTTATAAACCACTATGGAAAAAGCAGTCATGTGTCAATTTCTTCGACATCGTCTTCTCATAAGACAAGACGTTCATTAGGAAGCCGGTTTATACCAAAATTGAATTTATTGATTCATGACACTAATGTCCAATTATAAAGAAGGTGTCAATATAAGTATTTTAAAGTTATCAAAAGAATTTGAATGAACAACGAGACATCAAATTATCCATCAAAATTGTCGTTGTCTGTCTTCGCAGTTTGACTGTTAAGAGGAAAGATCATCCAAGTTCTCTAAAGCCCGACATGTTTGGAAACAAACATTACAGCTACTATACTTATACCGTAAGTTCTCGAATAAGCGCCCGGGCGCTTATTTAATTTTCTTTGCTCTAGGGAGGGCGCTTATTCGAGGGGGGGCGCTTATTTTTTATTTTTGAATTTGCTAAAATCAAAATTTTTCGAAAAGGATAAAATGGGATTCGGAAGAGATAAATGAAGAGATAAATGATGTAGAAAAAGAAAGCTAAACCACCTTGTTTTATATATTTGTTCCATTTTTCCATTGTTTTCCACATCTAAAGAGGAACTCCTATCCTAAAATTTTGCGTAGGCCACTTATTCGAATAAGCGCCCTCGTAATCCGTCTAATCGCCCCTCCCCATAGGAGGGCGCTTATTCGAAGGGGGTGCTTATAAAATCGTTTTCATTAAAAGGGGTCACTTATTCGAGGGGGGTGGGGGGGGGGGGGGGGGGGGGGGGGTTGGGGCGCCTATTCGAGGGGGGCACTTATTCGGGGATTTACGGTAAGTACAAAACGGTAGCCAGAAATTGAAAATAAGGGCTTAGATACACGGTCTTTAGGATCCAAATTCGCGAAGGGGACAATAAAGACAGATCTTTTACAATGACTAAATCTGTGGAATGGTATGGAGATTTAGACATTCCGGCTATCCATATTGTTTTTTTTATGATGCAATTTGCAGATTATGAATCAATTGATTCGTTGGTATTTCTCAATGAGAAGGTTCCTTAAATAAAAGTGTCCCTAACTGATAGTGCGCACCTGACTAGGAAAATGATCTTGATGTACCCTAACTAAGTTTTTCAAAAGTAATTGTTTTTGTCCTAATTATGAAGTGCACCCTTTAAAATAATTACTTTTCGATATGCACTAAATTAGGATAATCACGGTATCAGTCTGAATCAATAAATCTTATTTGTAAAAAGTCCAAAGTATAGACCTTTCTCGAATTTCTGTTTACACGCTGCATTGTGGCCGAGTTGTCGTGTCTAACTTCACTTTGAATATTCAAATTGTTTCTAATTATTGGAATGGAAATTGATAGTAATAGACTAATAATATTAAGTTATAAAGTAACGAAGCAGTAGAACAATGAATCGCATTAAAACGAGGTTAGATATGAAACTCAGTCACAGCTCAGTGTTTAAACTGAAATTCGGGAAAGGTCTATTTAGAGAAAAAAAATGCACAAAAACCAGAAATCGCAAAAGTTAATCCCACGCGAAATTCACTTTTCTAGTTTAACCCGAAAGATTATTTTACTCGTGGTAGATTTAATCTCTCATTTGCGAAAATAAATTCCTAAAAATTCTTGTTTTTTTTCCACGAGAAACTTTCTCCCTGCGAAACTTTCTCCCCGTAAAGTAATATATAACACATTGCTCAAATCCTCTCTCTTTGCTTGCATTCACGATTCATTAGGGAACTTACGAAAGTACGACGGCAACGTGGACGACGACGTACAAGATATTCATCTTCAATGAATCACAAAAGATCAGAAACTATACACTTGAGTTAAGAAGTTTGTTTATAATGCCTTTGAAGTTTGTTTTTTGAACTTTGAGAGACAGAATCATGAAGGAACCAAGGAAAATTTATCGGAAGCACTGCTATTCTCACGTCTTCGCTTTCAGTACGACTTCAAAATATTACTTTTCACGTTGTGTATAGAACGTGCAAATCTCATAATGATATTAGTAAAATTAAAAATATTTCCCAATAGTATAGTGTGAAATGACTTCCATTTTAAAGCAAATCTATGGAGTAACGTGAATCTTTTGTTTGCCTCATGTCGTCGTCCACGTTGCCGTCGTAGTTTCGTAAGGTCCCTATTTATAGTAACTGTTTGTTTTTCTTTTTTTACTTTCCCTGATTTTTTTTTGTTTGTTGAAAATGACTTACAACACTTACGAGAACATTTTAGATGTCATCTTAGAGCTATAATAAGTCTTTCTTGACAATTAGAAGAGTCATTAGCTAATATGATGAATATCTTCACGACGTAACATTTGTACTTCTTGTTACGGTAGCAGCGAAGCGAATACTTGGACTACTCCTCCTCCTCCTCCTCCTCCTCCTCCTACTACTACTACTACCGACCGAAATGGCAGTTTAGCCTGTGCAGCCTACCAATGTCGCTTTCGAAACTGCGTAAATTGCAACTTAAGAACGGAGGCTAATAATCTTTATAACTATCAAAACATTCTTTATACGTTCTTTTAATATTTTACCATAGATTCGCCATTTCCAATAAACATTTTCCTATTAAAAACACCGTGGGGAACTTTAGTTGCACCTAATTTGAAACACGGTTAAAATAAACTTAAGCTTTGTTTTTGGCAACGTCTTGTGCTTCGAAGTTCGAAGCTCTCTTCTTCTTGCAGTTACAAAGATTCATTGAAATTCATCGAACTTAAACTTTTTAAAAGCATTTTACATTTTTTTTATATTTTGTGCGTGTGTATTTTGTTTGCTTGTCTACAAAAATGTCTTGGATTAAAGTTTGAAACGGTTTTACTTTGTTTCTTATATTTTCAGAAGACGTTTGTTTTTTTCTCTTTTCGGTCTTACAGCTTTCTTTTTATATAAAAAAATCTGATATAAAAAAACGTAGTTTCGCATATTGTGCATATTTCTTTTGTTTGTATCAAATAGTTTTCTGGTGGTTTTAGTTAAGCCCTGTTTACACTTTTTCAAATGAAAATTGCCTTAATTTAAGCCTAAGAGATAAACAAAGGTCGACAAAGCTTCATGGGGCTTTCAGACTAATTAATTTAGAATCTATTTCGTTTTGTACATTGCGAGTTGAAATGCTGCTACCGTTTTGTGCCATATGGCTCTTGTTGAAATATTATGGTTGAGGTATTTGTTGATGGCCTTCTTAGTTGAATAGCAGAGCTTCCATGTTCTCCCATCCTCTTACCTATTTTTAATTAACTCACGTGATAAACATTTCCAAATTCCTAGAACGTTCTTTTTGCATTTTGAATATCTGAATATTGAATTTTTTTTTCAAGAACTTCTAAGAAATTAATTAAAAACCACTTATGTGTAAAGCTACTATGTAATTAAATATGCCTAAGGTACTGTGGATACATGTGTTCTGCGCGAGTTGTAATCTCTGTACCACTTTGTAATTATTCTGCACTACTTTGTAATTTCCGCGCCACTTTGTCACTAGCTGTGACACTTTGTAATTTCTTGTCCTTCTTGAAAATATTCGATACGGTTGGCAGAAAAATCAGCGTCTTGAATCTCAAGTTCTGAATAACGATGTAAAATTATCATCAGGATGTAGTTATCACATTTTTCAATAGTTACCACAAATGCTCAATAGGAAAATTACATATATAAAAAGACCCGCAAATTGTTGAAGCCAATAGTTATCAATTGAATATAAATTATAAATTAATGAGTTACTTGGGTATTTTGTATCGCGCATGCGCTAATTTATTTCAAAAACAACACCATCACCATCAACAAAGTCGTTTTACTTTGTAAATAATTGAAGTCGACAGTTATAAATTGATAATTAGCAAGTCAAATGTGTGTTTCCTACTCACTGAGCTTGCGTAAGAAAATGGAATACTCTAAAGATAATCATTTTCCGTATAGGCATAAGGAAAAAACCCAGGTAAAATAGGATCGCAAATTACAAAGTGCCACAGCTATTAATTATAAAATGGAATAGCTTGAAAACTACAAAGTGGTGGAAAATAATTACAAAGTGGTGCATAAAAACATGTGTTCATATTTTCATATAAATGTATGACATTCCCCTTTTTCAATTATCTCTTAGATACAGTGTCTTTCGAAAAATTGGCAACAAAAAATATTACCGCAGTTTTTAAAGTAAATATCCAATTTATTATCTTTTTGTCTTTCTCGTGATGCATTTTTTTTGTAGGAAATGGAAAGGCAGCAGCAAAATGAGTTAAGAAAAACTCATTAATTTCTTAACGATCAATTAAATATCTCATTAAATAATTAAAATATCTCAATGGAATAATAAAAGCGTTTGACAAACGACAAAGCCTGGTTCAGAGCTGACGATTACGACGATTACGACGGTTAAAATTTAGTGTAATCGTCATAACCGTCTAATGTGAACGCTTGTAATCATCGTAATCGTCATAAACGCTTGGCGTTTACAATGACAAAGTTTAAAAAACTTTTGATATTTTATCGTGGTAGTCGCTCTATTGTATGTAAAAATCTATTGAATTTTACGTCAATTCTATTGTTTTAAGACCGTGAAGGTACGTGCTTCAAATTTTACAAAGAAGTTCAAACTTAACAAGGGAAAGAAGTATCGTGTTTCAATTTTGAAATACGATATTTTCAGATACTTGAGAGTGTTCAGACCTGCCAATTGGCGATTACGATGATTGATACTTTTTTGATCGTCGTAATCGCCGTAAACGTCAAATTTGAACCAGGTTAAACTGATGTTTTTGACGGCACAATGAAAATAACTTATGCAAATCCCACAGCAAGTAATCATTGCATTGCTTTATGGTAGTTGTATGACATATTATAAGGAGGACTGCCGATTAGAAGTAACTAACCGCCCACTGTTATGACCTATATGCATTATAATCATTCTTTCATGAATTAAGTGGGAAGAATTTAATTAAACCTATTTTAAAATGCTTGAGACTCTGATGTGTAGCAATTGCTAAAATCTTTGTAAGCTTGTCAATATCATTCCACGCTTGCCCACGAGACGTCCACAAGACGTCTAAAGTAGTCCACCAAAGCTCTAAAATTTCACTAGTATTAGATGCCCGTTTTAACGAAGGACGGACGGACAGAGTTTGGACGTCCAATAGACGTCCGATGGACGACTAATGCCCACTGGGAAAAATGTAATTGCGATTACGATCCGTAAGTTATCTTTCCTGGACTTTAGGGTCAACAATAAAGGTAATGTTACTGGTAAAAAATGTACAGAAATGTACAGAATTAATACATTTGAAGCTAAACTAACAACCTTAATAGGTATTATAGATGCTAAGAGAATTATCGACATCGCTGAAAGAGAATTCATAAATTGAAAAGGTGCACTGGCACTCTGATATGCCACCACATTTTTTGTAATTTTAAGTCGCTCAGCAATTTTTTTGTTTTGTCACTTATAGCTTTGATTATTCAAGAAGTAGAAAATTGCGCAATTTTTCGCATACTATTTGACCAAATTAATAGATATACATCGATTGCCTTGCAGGCCAGTAGTTGTATTTCATGCTTCTTGTATTTTCACAGATCATAAAGGCAACGTAATTGATCTTGGCTTCTATTTCAATTTTCTATATAAGTATGTATATATGAGATGGATTTAGTATAACAAAAGGATTTATGGAAAGGAAGGGTAACTTGATTAGTCATTAAGATGGAGCTTTAAATTAAAGCTGACCCAGTTCGTTGAAAGTTGGCTGTTGTGAAATTTCTTAATTGCTGTAAATTGTTAAGGTTCTAAGAAATCCTAGGTGAGTCCTCGGTGCAAATCTCAATCTGACACGTAAAAAAAAACATATAATCTACCTCACGAGAACTTTGCCGACAAATAATGATAAACCGGAGGGTTTTATACTGATTGCATGTAAGCTCAATGATCAGTTGTCTTACAATGTGCCAATTTTCTGTGATCATGACGTCGGCTTTCACTAGATATAGGGATTTTTGTGGCACATAAAGTTCGTTTATATTACCGTAATGTTCGGTCCAATGCTCAAGGGATTGTCTAACTATTTTTGAATTTTATGCTTAATTTGTTAAATTTACTATAAAATTGAAATATTAAATTTCAAACAAGCAATGAGAAAGTCTACTTATTGTTTGCCTAAAACAATCGAAACTTCATTAGATATGCAAATCATTCTCTCTCCCTTCATGTTTCTATGATATAAAAGGAAAAAAAAACTTTCGGAATTCACACGTAGCTAATCAAAATATTTTCCATATTGATATAGCAAAGGTTAAAATCTAAAGGCTATCCACGTTGTAATGCGTTTTTTTTTGCTTCTTTTGTGTCAGTTTTAATCATCCTTTATGCTTTATCATTTAGAAGTTTATATTCATAGCTAACTCACGACACAGGGTGTCTTAATGCCTTGATAATGGAACTAATGAACCATCTAAGACAAACAATGCATACTTTGAAAACATACCATGATATGAAACTCAAAATGAACGACTTTCTAATTGATAAATAACACAAGAACGACCTAAACTTAAAACAAACAGATTTTGTTATGAGAGCTTGCATACCGTTACTTTAACCACAAATTGATATCTGCTGAAATTTTATTCATCGTGATCTGAAACTGCTGTCAAACAATGTAATTGTTAAAGGTGAGTTTAATTACCAGTTCATCCCAATCATATATTTTTGGCGTCACGCCATTATAAACTTACAATAAAATCTGAAATATTTATGATACTTTACTTTTTAGAACATAGAGTTTCTATTTCTATATTTTATGACTTCCTATCATTTTATTGGTTCCATTTATTATTACGGTAGCAGCGTAAGCGAATACCGTATTAAAACACCCTTGGACTCCTACTACTACTACTCTACTACTACTACTACTACTCCGGCCGAAACGGCAGTTTTTAGCCTACGATTTAGAGTATGCGAATCCCCACTAAAAACTCAATATACATTCTAATGAACGAACACAGCCTTTTGAATTTTCGAAGGTTTTCAATCACATACATTTAAAATACGTTTTCTTTGATATTTTATCACTTAATTGATGAAGGAATAGATATTAATCAAATAGGTCTACATAAAACTGGGACTTTTAGTTACTTTTATGGTACTGAATCAATGAACTTTGGCACTTGAAAATAGATATGTTTTTCGTGTCAGTAAAGCACAGATCAGACTTTCTTATTGCTTTCTACGATTGTTAGCTATCAGTTCTGTCTTTGAACATCAAGGTTTTCAAAAATCGAGTTAAAAAAAGGCAGTTATCTGTTTGAATTCATTTTCGGTTTCAAAAAATTATAATTCAAAACATACATTTTTTTTTCGAAGAAACGCGTTTTTTTTGAGGTTCGGAATTCCCGAGTTACAAAACCGAGTTACAAAACCGAGTTACGCATTATGACGTCACAAACCGAGTTACTAACTCGGAGATTTTTAAATTTTAATTCTTCTCGAGTTACTAACTCGGAAATTTTATTCACGTAAAATTTTCCCGAGTTACTAACTCGGAAATTTTTTTTTGATTTATTTTTTCCGAGTTACTAACTCGGGAAATTTTTAAAGTATAATTTTTCTCGAGTTACTAACTCGGAAATTTTATTTTCGTAAAATTTTCCCGAGTTACTAACTCGGAAATTCTTTTTGGTTTTATTTTTTCCGAGTTAGAGAATATTTTTCATATATTGTAAGGAATATTTTCGAAAGTTCACTGGGAATAGTGTGAGTTTTTAAAAAAGGCAAAGTAGGCCAAGTTTGTGGCAAATTTCGAAAATCGTTCAATTTTAATGAAAATTTAATAGTGGAACAAGTTTGTACTGCCGATTTCAAACATGAAGGGCAACTTGTGGATAAGGTCAAATTAGGCCAAATTTGGACCAAATTTTGAAAATTGTTCAATTCTAATGAAAATTCTAGTGAAATAATTTGAGGCTAAATCCAAACAAGGTACGATGAGCAATGGTACTCGTTAAATGTACTCGTCAAATGGTACTCTTTCGTTTTATGCCATCTGGCGCATGTTGATGTACATTAATAACGGAAACTTTCGGCAGGAGATTTTGACTTGTCCTAAAGTTTTTTAATTTAAATACTATCGGAAATATATTTTTTTGGTTCATTTGAGGCCTGAAGCAGTCGGTGAAGGTTTTCTGCACTTTGGATAACATTGAAGAATACATGAGAAAGAAAGTTGTTTATATTTTTTTTGCTGTATGTGCTCACGTGTTTTGTTTCAGTTTTTTTCTTTTCTCCCTAATCATCTTAAGCCGGTGTGTGTTTTTGTTACTGTAATTATAATGTTTACACTCTTTCATATTTTACAGCACTTTCTTTAATTAATTTTTAACACATTTAAACTTTTCAAAAGTTTTTCCTCCGGCAATTTTTGTTGTTAATGTAGTTTTCTTATAAAGGACTGTATAAACTAATCTTAATTGACAGATATTGATATATTTACGAACTCAATAACTTTCCAAAAATGCTATACAAAGATAATATATGTTTTCATTAATAAAAAATAACAACAGAGGTATCGCTATGTTTTGTAAAAAAGAACAGAGCTGTTATCAAAATATATAAAGTGTTACTTTAGTAGTTTCAAAAACGCCAATGACATAAACCTAATATTAGCACTCACAAAAATTAATTTGAATTTAAGATCTCTGGTCTTACAGGTTTATTTTAAAGTTGCCAATCGAATACAACAATCTAAAAGATAGTAAACAAAAGGTATTTACGCCTTTGGTGTTGAATCATAGTCGGCTTTGAAAAGTCACATCGAACAGTAATGTCGACACTAATTTATTTGAAATCTTTTTGTATTTAGCACTGTTAAATAATTTCTTTTAGAATTAACATGATACCACCTCAAGATTATGAAATAAAATAAATTCATATAGAAATATAGAATCAATTTTCCCACTTCGGCAACTTTTTATGTTGGAGTTTTCAGCTGTCACAATTCATCAAGGGTAAGAGCAATAGCAAAATATGTCAGCGGTGCCATGGTCAAGCTTTAGTTAAAAATAATATCCAGGACAGCATAATCATTAGGATTAACATATTCATCGACTTGCTCAACTGATTAATTTTGATGCCATTTCTGCATTAATGAATATCAAAACTTGCGCTATAAAATTTCTTCGTTTGCAAATTTTCATTATAGTTGAACAATTTGGTCCAAATTTAGCCTTATGCACAAGTTGACCTTCAATTTCGAAAACAGCAGTACAAAGTTATACCTCTATTAAATCTTCATTAGAATTGAAAAATTTTCAAAATTTGGTCCAAATTTGGCCTAATTTGACCTTATCCACAAGTTGCCCTTCATGTTCGAAATCAGCAGTACAAACTTGTTCAACTATTAAATTTTCATTAAAATTGAACGATTTTCGAAATTTGCCACAAACTTGGCCTACTTTGCCTTTTTTAAAAACTCACACTATTCCCAGTGAACTTTCGAAAATATTCCTCACAATATTTGAAAAATATTCTCTAACTCGGAAAAAATAAAACCAAAAAGAATTTCCGAGTTAGTAACTCGGGAAAATTTTACGAAAATAAAATTTCCCAGTTAGTTACTCGAGAAAAATTATACTTTAAAAATTTCCCGAGTTAGTAACTCGGAAAAAATAAATCAAAATAAATTTCCGAGTTAGTAACTCGGGAAAATTTTACGTGAATAAAATTTCCGAGTTAGTAAACTCGAGAAAAATTAAAATTTAAAAATCTCCGAGTTAGTAACTCGGTTTGTGACGTCATAATGCGTAACTCGGTTTTGTAACTCGGTTTTGTAACTCGGGAATTCCGAACCTCGTTTTTTTTTCTACATAAGCTCTTATAAAAAAAACGTACGTTATAAACAGCTCATGCATGTATAATTCTTTTGTCTTCTAATAAATTAAATTGCTGGTGTGTTGCGATTAGACCCTATTTACACGAGTTAGTAATTTTAAACATTATAATATCGTTTATGCCTGTTTTCCACCAGTAAGATATCTCAAGGAATAACGTTTACAGAACGTTTAAGAACTTTAAGTAAAATTTCAAATTTAAAAGTATTCTTGTGGCGAGTACTTTTGCTGCTACCGTTTTGAGCCATCTGGCTCTTGTTTGACACTGAAACGGTGTTGCTACTACTGCTAAAACTGTTTGTTATGGTTGTTGTTGTTGTAATTGCTGTTTTTAAGAAAAGAAAATTTTATTTGAAGAATTCAAACTCATTATTAAGGAATGCATTCATTCTCATAGAAAATTTTCTGAGTGGAAAAGAGTTGAAAGAAAAGAGAATGGCAGCCGCAAGTGTAGGTGGCAATGAAAATAATGAAGAAATGCGATACAAGGCTCTCTGTTTCAACCAAATAGCATCGTCGTGTGTACGATACTTACTTGAATACTTATCCGTGCAAAGCAATATTGCAGTTGATCTTGGAGTAAATACGCCAGGCGAAGCCTTATCAGCTATTTTGCAACTTCAAAAGCCATCTTTATTTGATTATGAACTGAAAGCACTCATATCGGAAGACAGCACTAGCATTGATTTTCAAAAGCTTGATACCTTAGCAGTCTGTAAAATCTTATTAAAAGTAACCGCCTTTCCAACATGTGACAAAGACTATGAAGCAACAAATGGTGGCAAGATTTTTCATAAAGAAAATTTGTGTTCTAACAAAACAACATGTTGTTCCAAATGCATGAAATGTGTGGGATGTTACAGTACGAAGTGCACATTTTCTAAAATTAAAGTGAATGAAATTCGAAAACTTCGCAACACTTGCTCCCATTTGGCACCTGCAGATGTACCAGATCAAAAGAAAATTGACGATTGGAGAAGTACGATTCTTGGGATATTAAATTTACTGCGACCAGAAGCAGATGCTGAAAGAAAAGGGGAACTTGATCGGTTGGAAACATATCTGAATCTGGTTTATCAGAATACTAGGGAGAGATACTGGATGTGCATTTTCCCATGCTCATCTTTCTCGGAAGAAAAATCAAAGCTGCAACTTCACAAAAAAACATTTACGTTTACGTGTCAAGTTACTACAAAGCATCAAAAGCTGAATGAAGTTACAAATTTAGAAACTGATTTATCAAAAAAATTACAAGATAAACTGGCGGTCACAGCACAAAAAACACTCAAGGAAATCATGAATTTAAATGAACCTGATGAAATTTGTGATATATCATTGACAGGTATAACCTTTAAAAGTGAGACAAGAAACTGCGAAGAGGTGGAAGTCAAACTTCAGATAAATTCTCAACATGATATGACTTTAAATGAGTATAAATCCATCACATCTGATGAATCTAGAGAACTTATGCGGAAAGTCAAAGAAACCTTTCAAAGGGGCTTTCAAGATGTGCTTCCAAATAAAAAAGTGAAGGTAACTGTAAAAGGATTCAACTTTAGTTCCATCAATGTTTTCCTTACTATTTCTTCGCTGGATGCTGAAAAGTTCACTGATGAAACCATCGGTGATATCAAAATCGCAGTGCAAAAAGTAGTTGCAGGTGCAGAAATACAGAAATGCCTTTCAAAAAGCAATTGCAAAGGGTGTGATCTCAAAGTGACTTTCCCAAATGATATAAAGGAGGAGTTTTTAACCGTTCAATTTAACATCAATTATCATAATGAGAAAGATCTTTCAAGAAAAGTGAGTGATAATTTGAATATCATTAAACAAAGGATTGAAGAAGAATGTCAGGTTAGTATATTTGCTGTTATGTTTTGATTTTTTCCGAGTTAAGGCAATTCAAGGGTCTTTGGATGCAAGATACTACCATTGTTCGCTGTAAGGAGGTTATATGTGTAGTGAATTATAACACAACATGTGAAATTCAAAGATGGAGACGTTGATTCACATGCACCTTCTTTCATTTTCCAGTGTATGTATCATCAGCAGCAACGTTTCTTACTTTTTTGATTTCCGTACAGGTAAAAAATACTGTCACCCCAAAGAATATAATGTAAACTGTGCTTTCAGCCTGTAAACATTTCGGAAGTCATATACGTATTGTCGGAGATTAGCCGTAACCGGATATGCACCACCGTGTTTTAACATTAGATTTTAATCTTACTTCCATGGTATATGGAAAGACTTATGATTACCTTTTCAATAATATCTGCTAACGTAGCTATCAACTTAACTAGGCTAAATGACATTCGTATCAGACAAAAAAATACATGGAAATGAGTCACTGAATTTCTAATGTGATTCCTAGAAGTACACTATTAAAAACCTTGTGTCTTTCTTCAGCATTAAGATTTTCCAATGTTTGATTCCCATCAGATTTTATATACAGTAAATTTGATATATGAAGTACATATAATCTCCAAAATGAAGCAAAACGAGCGTTGTCTGTTATTTGTAGCCTTCGCTATTTTATTTCGATTGTGGTACATAATGTCAAAATATGTAATAAATTTCTAATCTCCAATGACTTTCTAAACCTGCTTTTAGAAAACGTTTTACAGAGAAGTTAATGGTAGAGAAGTAATGACCAAGAATAAAACTGAAGTAAGTCAGTTTTTTTTTGCGCGAGTTCTTTGGAACACAGGTGAAAGTATTCCCACAATAAGTAATTACAGCATTGCAATATGTTAAAGGAAATAATATCATATCGATAGAACGGTGAATCTAGATATCGGGTATTAATGCACGCAGAAATAAATGTGAGAACCTCAGAGGATATCTTGCGCCATCATCATTTGCGGGGTTTTGCTAAATTTCAGGCCAAAACTAACTCACAAAGACATTTCCACATTTTCATCACAGAAGGACTATTTGGGGCTAGTTTGGGAAAATTCTGTGTTTTGAGAATTTCTAGGCAGAATCCTTAATACTATCAGCCTAATTATAATTTAAAGTGACTATTAATGTGTTTGACGTTGAACATGATATGAAAGGAGCTTTAGGAGTAACTCAGCAGGCATGTTAAAATGTCTCTACAAAGGAGAGGTAGCTAAAGCACTTCGTCGAAGTTAGTTTTTAACGATTTTGCCAACTGGGAAGGTAAATAAATATTCCTTCCTCAACTGAAAGCTAACTAAAAACTATTTATGACTTCTTCATATCTTCGTATTTGTTGAGTAAAAAACCTGCCATCTCTCTATCTCTATATTATATAAGGAAATATTTTGCAATAAAAGAAAATAAATAGTGAATAAGATCGTATTTCATTCCAATTGATGGAAAAATTTATTATTTTGATACCTATTTTCTTGAAAAAATTATGTTTCAGAAAGGAAGATTATTATAAAAACATTGCTAAATTGCTTTTGTTTCTATCTCGTCCTGTTGATTTTCTAGAGCTGGAAATTTGTTCATTAAACTGTTGAAAGAATAGACAACATTCCAAAGTGATGCTAGGGTTTATAAATGAAGTGCGTTTTTTGCTTGAAAATAACTGCACTTACAACAAACTCAGAACATCATTGATTGAGTTAATTTTGAGTATTTCACAATGCACATTCACAGATAACTAAATGCTTTATACACTTCAAGATGTTGTCTGTTTATACTTGACTTCTTCACAATCTATATTTGTGTGCATCTTATTAACAGATACAAAATAACATATCCATATGCAATATAACATAAGACCTTGAAGGTAGCAGAACCATCATGTTTCCATTAAGGTTTGGCCAATTTAATAATACAAAACAAAAAATTGGCCCTAGGCAGTAAGGAAATTCAGCAGTATATAATCACAGTATATGAATTAAGCCACGATTAACAATTAAACGTTATTCCAACCTTAAAATTAGGGCTTGTGTTTTTAGTGATGTAAGCCTACAGTCAGGGACAAAAATGTTTGGAATTACGGACGAACAAAGTGTTGATGAAAGATCAGCTGCTATCACGCTGACCAATTCTCGACTCCGCGATTTCTTTTAATACCAGCTGCCACGCCTTTTTGATAGTTTGACTGCCGTGATGAAAAACCTATTACTCTGATAGTAAATCAGCTGTTAAGTCAGTGGACGAAAGTGCCAATTATTGCGAATAGAAGCCAATAAGCAACTCAATTACTATTTTTCTTACTTACTTTTGTTTCAGAATTTCATCGCCGTAGTTGAATCGAGATCATTAGAGGGTACTAAAAAGAGTGATGGACCCAAAGAAATAGGTAATTTTAATAATATTTCTTAATCTTATGAATACTACTTTCAACACCTTCTCAGCTTTACGTAAGGAAAAGCAGCTGTGGATCTTGATCTTGTCACTGGGCACAGATCATCCTGTTAGTACTACCACTTAAAACCAGCTTTCAACATTTCTTAGACGAACTAATGATAATTTTAACCGGTGTCACCGGAAAAAACTACCCCCTGAAAAAAGTACTCCCAGTACTTATTTACTGGGAAATAATTACTCCGCAGTCATTATTTCCCAGAGAAAAAGTACTCCTGGGAGTAATTATTTCCTAGGAAATAAAGTATACAAACAAATCCGATCAAATTGAAAAGGAGATTTTCAATAAAGTTCTTTTTGTAATCTGTTTTATCGTAACAACAATGGAAATGGTGGGTATAAGTAGCAACGAAGTAGACCACAACCAGACAAGAATGAACAAGCATACATTCCAAATTGGATTTCAATGTTCAATGGAATTGATTCACAGGGAGTACTTTTTTCTTGACAGGAGTACATTTTTACTAGGTAATAAGTACTGCGGGAGTACTTTTTTTCGGGGAGTACGTATTTACGGTTACACCGGTAGTAATTGAAACGGGTTGCAGAGTCTAGAATTTGTGACTAACGATACAATCAAAATATTTTAACCTTTTCTATTTATGAATCTAATACCAAAATACCCCCAGGTTTTTTCGCTAAATGAAGAGATCCATGTAAGGTCTTCAAGGATTCTCACTGTGGATGAAATGCATGCTGAGTTTATACTTACTTCTCTTTCATACATACTTTGAATAACTCATATCTTGTGTCTCTTGATTGCATAACTAGTCTTGAAAATGTAACAAAATGTCTGAAAATATAACCAAATGATTTTAGGTATATTTATATAAGGATTGAAGACGTTTTCGAAAATTAAGTTAGGATTTCGAATCTAAATTTTAAAG
Source organism: Turritopsis dohrnii (assembly GCA_027922465.2). Lineage (NCBI taxonomy): Eukaryota > Metazoa > Cnidaria > Hydrozoa > Anthoathecata > Oceaniidae > Turritopsis > Turritopsis dohrnii. The sequence continues at coordinate 396,007 of BQMF02000286.1, forward strand.
TTTTTTTAAATGAATATACCGAATTTCAAAATAATTTTTATATCGTTGGAAAGTCATTGTCAAGTTCTTTCTGCTATATGAAACATACTGTATATGCTAAATGAAATGCATAAAAGGCCATTCTTTAATATCCTTTTATCAAAATCAAATTTCTTTATATTCTTTAACTACTTTTGGAACTTATTTAGTAAGTTTTGTACAAAACAATTTCGAATTTAAACGTTAAAAGTTTTGTTTGTAAGTCTTGAAAATAATATGTATGCACCACACATTAATCGTTATGCGAACCGGTTTACGTTTTTGTTATGAAGCAGTTTTAAAAATGGCTTCGTAAAACATTGAAGAATAGTTTTAACAAGATGGCCGTACAGGCATAAGGATTTCTGCAAAATCATCTGAAGTATGAAAAAAAAAAATTATTCTGGAGGTTGAATGACAACCTAACATTCCATTTCTAATCACGCACTTCCTAGGGCTTTGTGAAAGCATAACTGATACTGTCATATGAAATATTCTGTATTTAGTTGGTGCGAAATAATATTAAAGATATATTGATCCTTTCAGAGATCACAATGAGTATGAACATAACTCACCATTCTAAACATTCAGTATTAGTGCTATCAATCAGCAACAGGCTATATCACAAGCATAAAAAGGAAAACTTTAGTTTGATTGACAATATGTTTATAATTTAACCCTAGCTACCCGGGGCGGGGGCTCATTGGGCCCCGTCCCTGACTTTTTTTCCTGGTGTAGTTTAACCGGTTGGGCAATCGGTCTGAAATTTTATGAGTTTTCCTCAATTTCTATGCCAGATCAGATATTCATTTAATTTTTTCCATTAGATTTAAACTTTTTCCACAGCGGTGTGTTTCTTGACAGCGGTTGTCGCATTACGGTTTTGGGTGGGTTAGCGGTCCACTTCTTATTGCGCCAAATATTTGTTCAATGTGAATTTTATTTTACATTATGGTATCCTTTGAGTTAGTATTGTCCTACAAATACAATTTAAATACAATTTAACAATTTTATAATTTAATTTTGACCAATTAAGAGAGATGTTGGTTTTTTCTCAAATAATTCTTCAATTTTCTGCAAAGAAGGCATTACTTCACAATATAATTTTATCGTAAACGTTGAGGATCAAGTCAATTATCTTTTTATTAGTTGATCATATGTTCCTTTCTGACTCTATTACCCTTTTTTGCATTATTGCCTTCAATATTATTGACTTATTTCCATTTTTTTTCAGTAAGTATAAATTTGAAGTTATGCTCCTTTCATCCAGAAAATAAGAAAATTTGATTTTGCGCAGTTTTTTGAAAATTGTTTCAATTATACCAATTTTGTACTTCTTTGTGAGTTTGTTAGTAAAAGTATCATACTTGTTTTATGCATATTCAGTTTGTATGTTGAATAGATGAACAAAAACTGCAAAGAGAACTTAAAAGTGGTTTTTCAAACTTTTTAAGTCTCAATTTTGCTAATACACCCATTTTTGAGCTTTTTCGGCAAAATTTTCACAATCCTTGGGATATTTAGTGACGTCATCACATGAAAACAAAAGAAAATTCAGATTTTTTTTCAGCAAGTAACTTGCACTTGTCAAGTTAATTCTGGACCAAATTTCAAGATAATAGCCAATTTCAATTAGAATTTATAAGTCGGGGGCCCTTTGAGCTCCCGCCCGGGGTTTCACCAGACCAAAATAGCCCGGGGTAACTAGGGTTAAAAACATTCTTGACCTTAACCAACATTTATGATCTACTTAAGAACCTTTCATAAATTCAAAAAACGTTTGAATGGTTTTTAAATAAAATTAAGTCTATGTTGATCCTTTTAGATTACGAAGTGATTACGTACATAAATCATGTGCTTCAAACATTAAACATGTGCACTATCAATCTTCCAATTTACGAACGGACTTCCTAAATTGCAACATAAAGTAAATAACGATTTAATTATGGCAGATACACGGTTCAAACTTACCAAAATCAGATGCTGAGTAGACAGACATTTAGAGCTCAAGATGAAACTGAGCTGAGCTGTATATATCCTGAGCTTAAAAACCATTACAGCTCACACATGAAACAAAGCAGAATCATTTTGGGAGGGGCTTAACAAATCTCATACATTTCTGCACTAAAACGTATAATAGCTTTTTTCACTCTTCTGTTTACAAAACGTTGAGAACTTCTTTGTAGGAATAGAATGATAACAGCTCAAGATAATTATAAAGTTCGTCTATAGATTTCCTTTTTTCATATGTATAAGTACTTTAAAAATCGATTTAATATTGGTCAAAAAAACATTTGTAAAGCAAAAAGGTTTCTTTCGCTAACACGAATGGCACGGTGCTTTGGTTTGATGTTAACGCACACATGAAATTTCACAAGACCGCTAGGTTTGGACAGTAAGAAAACTGTTGATGATGATTGGAGCTGTGACATTTTGATTAGCGAATGTTTGTGTAACATATATTCACTTAGATAGAAAATTTATGGAATGTAGTAGAAGTCATAAGCCATATTTAAGCCTTTATACAGTCGTCTTAAGTTTCCTCATTTAACAATTAGAAGGTGCTGATTGACTTTTTCATATTTGACCAAAAATAAGCGAAGGTCTTCAATTTGTATACAAGTTTGACCTATTTAAAATCATTTGGTTGTAATAGCTTGTAATGGTGTCGAGACTAATACATGTGTTAGAGTTTTCAATCCATGGAACTTCCTTTTTCAAAAACTTTTGCTAATTCAGATGCATTTACAATAAAAAAGTTCACCACTTCTACTAATTTATTTGATAAAGTATGTTAATACAAAAAAGGCAACATAGAGGTGATTTTGATCTACAACTAAAAACATTTCATTCAGAAATTGTTTAAGCCATGAGGCTTCACTTTTGATGTAAGCATTGCTAGGAGAGAATGATTTTGTTCTATCTCCATTTTTGGAAAAAAATGAGTCCGATTGTTTTCAAGCTTTTCAGAATTATTTTGTTCCTTCTCCGTGAGCTTTTTCCAAAAACAAGCGCAAAATCTTCTTCAAACGGCAGTTCTATCTGTTTGGTTTCTTAAAGATTCAGTGAGGTTATGAAATTTGAAACTTAATTTTCTCATTTTAAAAAAATGGAAATAGAACAAAACAATTCTCATCAAACGATATGCTGGAGAAGGTTTGATGAGAATATTAAATTATGAAAGTATTTTGATTTTATATTTAAAGAGACCCTTTAACATCAACTTCTTTCATTTCACCACCATGCCTGCTCTGCCATGGATTCGCAACTTCTGAAATTCTTTGAATTTCTCGGGTACAAAAAGTTTTAAAGTTGTTAAATATGAATGAAATCCAATGAATAAAATATTTTGTATAATTACTATAAATTTAAGTGTCAATTAACCGCTAAACCTCGTTCTGTGATTCCACACTTAATTGTTGAATAGGTAAATTGAGCTGTATCTGAGTTATGAAGTTACTGTTACAAAATGCAGCTATTGTGTTTTCTTTTTCTAAAGTCATTGAATACGACAAAGAAAAAAAGAAACATTCAATCAATCAGCTGATGAAAAGATTGCATCTTGATGGAGATAAAGAATTAGGCTTCTACGATGTCATGATGGGAAGAAAAAGACCTCACGCTCCAGTCACAGAAAAGAATGTTGTAACAAAGATACTGGAATCCATTCTTTTGAAGAATTTCAATGGCAGGGAGTGTTTCTACAAGGATTTGAAAGGAAGTTATGATGAGACAGACAACATCATAGATTTGCTCATCAGCTCAAATGCTGATGCAGAAAGCAAGAACCAAGAAAGTCCACTTGATGTCATTAATGTAGCTTTCAGCTGTTGCAACCCTTTCATGAAGCAGAGAGTTGTGGAGAGTCTCTTCAATTGCAAACTTTCTGTTCCCTTTGTTTACTACAAAACTGATGGAAACCCTATCGTTTCAAGCTGGTCATTAAGATCACTCGAGCCTGTTTGGAAGAGCAAAGATTACATTGGAATGGAAACACCACTTCTTGATTCAGATCCTTTCGTTGTTAGTGTCATGAGAATCGGCCGACCTAGCTTTTCAAAATCAAATCTGCTTAATTATGTTGCTAACAAGAATTATCATCATACGTTCTATAACAAAGATAGTGTCCGTGGTGGAGATGCAACATTGATAAGCTGTGGAACAGTAGAAAGCACTTGGTATTTGCCATCACAGAAAGAAGATGATTCATTCTCAGATTTAGTTATGTTTCTGAATATGAGAGGGGACTTGAGATATAACCCACAGGTTACAAAATATATCTGCAATATTTCAGATGTCATCTTTATTGTGGTCAACATAGAAGACATATCTTTAGTAAGGAATACATTGATGAAAATTGTCAACGATCATGCTGCTCATTTGATTCTTTCTAAGAAAATGGAAAGTGATACGTGGAAAACAGATCTCCAATTCTACAGCAATAAATTTGGTCAGCAGTTTTGCAAAAACAATTCGATTTTTTCAATGAAAAGCAGTGGAAAAGCAAGAAGTTTATTTGACATCAAAAACGAAATGGTAGGAAAATTGAAAACATGCGGAAAGCAAAAGCATGAAAGTCTGCGAAAGCATATAGAAGATTCGAAGGAGTTTCAACTGTCAAGTGATGAAGACCTTCTCGATGTTATTGAGACAAGACAAGAAGTAGAATCACTTTTTGAAAGATACATCACACCAAATGATGAAAACAACGCTAAGGAGTTGTTGGTGCCCTTGCATATGGCAATGTGGAAGAATTGGAGTAGTTTGAATCGAAAGAAGTATCAATCAGTATTTTTAGGCGTGAAACCTGATGAAAAAAATGATTTGCTTAAAGAAATGAAAAATATAAGGAGCAAGCAATTTAAGTTCCTGCGCACAGCTGGAAAGGAAAAGGGTTTTGTTAAAGAAATTTCGCAGTTTCTTTTGAAAAATTTAAATGGAGAAACAAGCCGTGGTCTGTTTTACCTAAATTGGCTAATGATGAAATTTAAAGAAAAAAGTATTCTCAAACTGCCCGCATTGAAAGAAAATCACGTAAAAAAACTAGACGAGTTAATTGAAAGAAGAAAAGAAAAGCACTCCAAAGAAATGGAGATCTCAGACCTTCAAGATGAGGTAAGAAGAGCTGAAGATGCCGTCAGTGATACATATTTCACGTTCGACCATATCATTCGTGAAATTGCACAGTATTATGAATGTATGGAAGAGAGTAGAATGGCCTCAGGAGTGGACATAGAATTTCTAGAGTCCCTACCAAAGCTTGGGGCAAAATTGCTGTTGAATGGATATCCTTTGGAAATAATGGACGGAGATGTTTCAAATGTTCCACTAATCTGGATACAAGCTGTTTTTAACGAAATTCACAAAATTGTTGGAGAAAAAAGGCTGTTCATAGTGTCTGTTATTGGCTTAACGAGTTCAGGAAAGTCTACACTGCTCAATACAATGTTTGGTGCAAAGTTTGGTGTGAGTGCAGGTCGATGTACCAAAGGAGTGTACATGCAGCTGTTTCCTGTAGAAGCTGGATTCAAGTTTGATTATGTTCTTATCATCGACACAGAAGGGTTCCGTGCATCTGAGGCAGAAGGTTTGATTCTGTTAAGAGATAACGAGTTGGCAACATTAAGCATTGGCCTCGGAGATATTACATTGATAAATATCAAAGGGGAAAATATGAGTGATTTGAAAGACATCCTTCAAATTTCAATTCATGCATTTTTGAAAATGAAAATTGTTAATGAGCGACTTAAACTTCGACAATCGTGCATGTTCATTCATCAGAATGTTCCAGCTGCTGATGCTGATTCAAAGTTAGCGGAAGGGAAAAAAATTCTTGAAAAGAATTTGAACGAGGTAACTTTAGAGGCAGCAAGTCAAGAGGGATACAAAGACATAAGAAGTTTTTCAGACGTGATCAATTACAACCCAAAGACGCATATCAAATATTTTTCAGATCTATGGATTAGTGATCCACCAATGGCAGCAAGTAATCCTGGATACAGTGATCATGCCAAAAATGTCAAAGATTGGTTGTTGAACGACTTCAGTCCCTCCATCAACATGGTGTATACATTTGAAGATGTGGGAACACGCATCAACGATCTATGGAAAGGCATATTGTCCCATGACTTCATTTTCAGTTTTAGAAATTCTCTTGAAATGAAAGTTTATAATATGTACGAAAAGAGTTTGGAAAAGAAAATTGAAAGACTTCGCCAGTTATTTGACGAACAAAAGAGAAACATGCAGATAAAAACAGATGACTGTGAGGATATTGAAGATTTAAACTTAGTTGTCAGTCAAGAAAAGGAGAAAACCGAAAGTTTATCAAAAAAGAGATTACAAAAGGTGCAAGTGGAACAAGAGGAAGACGCACGTAAGAGCTTCTACAAGGATATTGTAATGAATTTTTTGCCCTCGTTCCAAAGGAAATTGGAAATGAAGGAAATGGATCTAGTAAATGGATTTTCAACGTTTACAACCACTATAAAAAAATCGAGGGCAAATGAGTTAGAGAGGGTTAATATTGAAAAGAAGAATCACAAAAAGATTAGGCATAAAATTGATCAGCTGGTTGGTACTTTGAAAAATGAGGAATCAAAATCTAGAAAGATCGGATTTGATAAGATGTGGAGAACATTAGAGGATGATCTCCTAGCGGGAAGAGATGTTAAAGATTCAAATACTATTCAATCTAAAATAGCAGATATTGTAGAGAATACCTTGTACGATAAGTACCCTCAACTAAATCCCCTTTTCGATAAGGAAAAAAATAATCCTATAATAACGCCATCAACAAGTATATTAGAGGTTAATGGAAATGACATTGAAGTAAAAGATGATGACGTAGGAAGAAGAGAAGAAGTTGAAATCTCTGGTGGGCATACTGTTAGCAGAAGTGACTTTGAAACAATTCAAATACAAGCTAGAAATATTGGGAAAAAGATATTAAGAATGACAGAAGAACTCGTAGCTAAGTCAACTAATACAGATCAGAAGTTTAAGAAGAAGTTAGTGAAAGAAATGTATCAGAAAGTCAGTGATGATGTAGACAAAGTAAATTCAAATGCGATGCAAATGTTTTTCCTTGAAGAGCAATTCAAGAAAAAATTAATGGTGATGATTTGCAGATATTCCATTCCTCTTTTCGAGGCTATGGACAGCAGATATGAGAGAAAGATGAATGTTGAAATCAGTCCATATCAAAATTCCATCAAAAGAACCGTCATCACTTCAATGCCATTCTATGATGATAAGTCTCCAATGGAAATGATAGATGTTGCTGCTTCTGAAGACTTACCGTCAAATCAACTGTTAGAAGTTGAGAAAAGGGATATCTCATTAAAAGATGGTACAATGAAGTGGAAAAGCAGTCAATTTCAAGAGGATGATTTGGTGGAAATGCAATTAGAGGCGGAGATTAAAGGCAGACAAATTCTAAAGGAAGCTGAACAATTATTGAGCGAGATTACTAATACCAACCAAACATTTACTGCGGAAATGGCTAAAAGGGTGTTTGAAAAGATATCAACTTCCATTCATGAAGCCAACACAGATCCCACACATAGATATCGGTTCAGGAGATGCTTCGTTACAAAACTGATGCAGAAAATTTGCGATTATTCAATCCAATTATTCAAAGAAATGGATGGAAAATCTACAAAAGATCAAAGCTGTGAAATTGAGCATTACTCATACGGAAATACCATAGGAGAGACGGTTGTTAAAGTAATGTATGGGCAAGATGGATTTCAAGGCATACGGTCGTCATCAGAGCATAAAAGCGGAAAAGTTTTTAATTTGGGCGACGTTTCATCATCTCATATATCAATCTCTGATCCAGATGAGACTGATTTAAATTCTATCATTCGAAATGTTTTCAAAATCGTCCAAAATATAGAGAATGAAGTACTTTTTTACTTAGATGAAGTCACCTCAGGTGACAGTCCGTTCACCAAAGATCTTGTCGAGAAGGTACTCGAGAAAATGGAAACTGAAATAACTGAAGGCAAAAAAGATAGTGAAAAGAATAAAGTCACTCTTGAAGTAGGACTTCAAGTTAAGTTACTATTCAAAATGGCCAACTATTCCATGATTGTGTTTCGCGACCAACAAGATCGTTATGATAAAAAGCACAGTGTTCAAACAAGAATGGCAGAATTAAAAGAAGAGTATTATATGCTGTTTGAGACAAAGTTTCAGGAAGCAAAAAGTAATTCGATTCTGGCTAGTGTAGTGTTGAACAATTTGACACCAGATATTGAAGCAAACATCACAGAGAAGGTGACCTTACATGTAGAAACAATATTAAGGTTAGACATTGGAACAAAGTCCGCTTTCATGAAAACAGTTCTGAAAGGTATTGTGAAGATTGAAACGTTTGAGAGATGCATGGAGTTTATTGAGGATCCCCAAGTGTTTTTCAAGACGTTGGTTAGAGAGTATGCAGAGAAGTTAGACCATACCACAATAGTCAGCAACGAGTTCGACGCCCATCTACTAACGCTTAAACACTGTATAAAGGCGGCTAATAAAGTGAAAACTTCAAAATTTCAGGACTGGCTGTTATTGTTCAAGAGAGCTGCAGTGACAAAGGGATTTGCAATCAAACCCGAAAGGTTCCTGTCAATGAGGTCTGAATTTATCCCAAACGTGAAACAATTTGGAATCAAGTTGTTGGAAGAAGTTGACAACGTTCTTGATAATCTTAAAGAAAACTACAGATACCAGCTAGATATCAGATCCATAGATGAAGTAGCTAAAGATAAATGGGGCTGCGAAAAAAAATGTGTTTTCTGTGATGAACCATGCAGATGGTCAGCTCGTCAGCATCCTGAAGTAAAACACTCATGTGTCAAGCATAAGCCGAGTGGTCTTTGTGGATGGTTTGGTAGAAAGTATAAAAGCATTGAGTTAAGAAACTGTCATGAATTGATTTCGGGAACAACGCTATTCCAGTGTCATGCAGGTATGATGTTTTTAAGTTGCAAACTTTCACCTAGAAATCGGAGTGATAATATTGCTATTAGTATGCTACACTTTTCTATTCAATTTTTGTTTGCTTTGTTTTTGGTTTATTTGCTTAATTTATACATTTTACAATGTTATTTGCTTCAAAGGTTGTAAAACAGTGGACAAGAAAAAAGCGGGAATGAAATTCCATAAATACAGTTCATATGGTAAATGTCCACATACACGAGATTGGGACATTGATCCAAATCCAGGTTCCAAGTCTGATGATTATTGGAAATACTTCATTGTGAAGGTATGAGCTATCAATTATCGTTAAGGCTTCCACCATTGACAACTAACTATGTTAATGCAAATCCTTTTTTTCAGTTAGCCTGGTTGTTTTACATCAAAATTTAAGATGTTGTGATTATTTTCTATTTTTGTTTAATATTTTTGACTTTTTAACTTTGGGTATTCAGGCAAGAATAGTTTTGTTTGCGTTTTGCTAAATCGTAATTTGATAATGACAGAACATCCGACTGTACATTGAATTTTGAAAACAGCATATAGAGCTATTGCAACTTTTGCTATTGTTGAATTTACTTACTTCACTCTATTCCAATTTTAGTAAAATAAAACCATTTCCATCAAATGCAATTTGAAATTAAATTTAATTTGAAATTTTCTAACGGACTGTAAATGGTACCTAAAATTTGTCTATAAGGACATGTGATAGCTTAAGCCAACAAAATGTTTATCCACTCATGATTTTCTCATTGTTAGTTTCCTGCGGTAATTCTTGCTTCTAATTTGCGTTATATGTATTACTTAAATGCAATGCACTGCGTGGTAGAAAAGACCTGCTGTAAAAAGAAATTTTTGCAGTTAAATGGTGATTATAGAAGTTGCAGCATTTCAAGTGATAAACACGATGAAAAGAAGAAATAGCTGCTAAACATGTGACGAGAATGCAGGTATTTATACAAATATCTTGGCAGTCAGCTGATTATTTTTTCTTTTAGTTTAAGGACGAACTTTCCGATTGGCTTCAGGCAAAGCATGGAAGAACTATTACGTATCTGCCTTCAGATTGGAAAAACATCACTTTGGAACAAGCCATTGCAAGTTTAGATGACGACCAAATGCAACACGAAATTGGTTCTTATTAGTATTTTTAAGTTGTTTTTGTAACAGATACGTGCTAGCCACGTATCTTATTTGAATCTCCCATGACTTTCTCATAATCTTCTTTGTAATAAAACTTCAGATAAAACTCTCGTAAAACATATGATACACAATGACTGGTCCGGATCACAAATGTTGAATATTTTTTGAGTAAACACAATATATAAGTAAAAACGTTTCTTTCTCGAAATATTTTTCTGTACAACATGATTATGTTGTGGTGTATTACTTATTTGTTAACGAGAAAGGCTTGCACCTCAAAAAATTCGAAATTACGATTGTACCAAGTTACCATTGATTTCAAAAATTGGTTTAAAGAGTCATCCAATGGATACCACAGAAAAGGTTTCGTTTTTTAACGAATAAAAATCGCAGTCAGTAGCATTTTTTAGCATTCGCAGATGGCGATCGTGTATTAATCCAAACTGATCATCCGTAAAGTTTATGCTGATCTTTCTTTGTTTGTTTTCCTATTTAACTTTATGTCTTGAGTAATTTATATAGCTATAATTGACTTTGCACGAAGTAGTATCACTTTTTCCAGGTACCAATTGTATGTGGTTCCATCAACCCTTATCTATTACGAGAAAATTCTGCATTTCCTCTCAGTTTTCGTACAATTTGATTGGCATGCGTCAAAATTCTGCAATATAAAAGTTGAAACTATGCCTATGTCTTTCACAACTGAGGCTGTGAGGTCGAACATTTTAAATTCAGCATCAGTTCCTGTTTTCGTATTTCAATATCTTAAGCACATGGTGATGAGATACAGCATAGCTCTGTACTTTATGGCTTTTACCAACACATTGATCTGATGATTCTATAGGCAAGACCTATTGTGAAGTTTGGAAAATGATATGTTAGTTAGTACCTACTTTCCCCGCCATAATGGAGCTCCCTTGAAATATTTAATGAGCACCACGGCGCTTATTCAAATAATTCGGCAGCTTCAAATCAAATTCAAGCTCGGAAATGTAAAATATTTTGAACTAGTCAGCATTGTTGATCAACTCATAACACTTTTGAAGCAAAAAAAAGAACAAATTTACAATCTAGTATAGTTTTCAATTAATATTCTAGTTAGAAACAACTCTCCAGTCAGGGAAAACTAGAAGGAAGGAATATTGTAAAATCACTAGTATCCTTATGAATGATAAGTTAGTATCCCGGGTAAAAACTTTATCCTTATCATTCTAAAAAACTAGAGACATTTAATGGGGTTGTCTAAAAATATTGCACAAATTGATATGATATCTTTCAACACAATTTTTTACCCACAATTCACAGGATTACCAACAACGCGTTTTTTAAGTATGAATATAATGAATCATGCTTCAATGATAGATCGAATAAATTTTGGTGATTCCCTTATTAACAATATTTTTAGTTATAAGCATGTACAAGTTTGAGCTGTAGCCCCAACCAGTTTATCAGGCCACTTGAGGTCGAATCGCTGTATTTAGTGGAAGTTGTTTCATCGGAAAATGTAGTAAAAATCAACGATAAATGTAACGTACAACGGTAAACTTATGTCAAATGTAAGCCTTGAAAGTTGAATTGAGTCATAATTATGCAAAACAAATGAAGATCTTCACCAAGTAACTTTTAAGTGCCATTAGTTAGCGATACAATAAAATTCAAAATCGTGCACGCGCAGAAAAAACTGTTAATTCAGGCCATACTTAAGCAAAACGCATATTGTTGTTATTATCATTATCAATTTATTTATAGTCGGTCACATAAAATATGCAATAGTATAAGATAGTTTAAAAAAACTTACTAAAACCAACTTAAAGTTACAGTGTTGGAATAATAAAGTAAACTAGCCGCCAAGGCGGCGTCGCTCGCCGCCCATGTTCAGGCTGCGTTGTATCACCATCTGCTCCAAATTATTGCACTTAAAACCAGCGATAAGACTTCCTTTGCTGCTGGCTTTATCGCTAAATAAAGCTCGTTTGCACGTGAAGAGAAATACGTTCCTGGTGTTTCAAATCTTGCATATTCTTAACTCAACCGTTTATTGTCGCGGTCGCATTTAAAATGTCAGCAGACTTTCTTGCTTTACACAATGCATTCCGAACGTGAACTTCACGTGGTTTTTCTTTACGATTTTAAACCAATCAAATATCAGTTTAACAACACACTCAAAACGCAGAGAGAAAAAACTTTTCAACTTATTATTAGCTTTTGTTTTACGCGCTCTAACATGGGTGGTGTCAGAAGTAGGTGAAAAATGGTTCCTCTTAAAAAGATCACACGGGAGGAGAGAAAAATGCACGTGCTAAATGAATAAAGTGAATAAAAAAACGTTCGATCTGAAGCGCATAACATTTAAAAAAAGAAATTAAATTATTAAAAGAAAAGCAAAAAAATATTTTGTTTCATGACACTCTTTTTTTACCTATCGGTTTTTAAACATTTTGATTGCTCGAAAAAAAGTTCACCCGTCTCAAACAGTCAGGCAAGCGTTAGGAAACAACACTGGCAAACTGAACATGCTGCCACGTTCTGCCACTGCTGCTTTTTGTCCAAACTGTTTAATCAGTTAGTTTCTTTCTATTTAGTTGATGTATTGTTTTCAAAGCCAACGTAGTCAATGTAGTCCTTGGAATATAAAACTAACAATAATAATAAAAACAAAACGTTATTCCTATTAGTTCACCAGCAAAAAAAAGTCACGTTCGATTGGGGTTGCAATGTATTTGCTTTGAACTCACACGTCGCACACAAAAAAAGAAATAATTTCGCTCACAACTCAATCTACCATTTTGCGTGACTTACAAACAGACGGAGAATCGGCTATCAATATATAGACTAGCCGCCAAGGCGGCGTCGCTCGCCGCCCATGTCCACTTGCTCTGTTACACTGTATCAATAAACGTCAAATTTCCTTATAAACGGCTCGTATAACTTGTGTTCAACCAGAAGCAGATTCGAAGTCACAACCTCTGGTAAAACCAATCTTTTATCAGTGTAACAATACGCTCAAAACGTAGAGAGAGAAAACTTCAACTTTTTATTAGCTTTTGTTTTAAAAAAGTTACGCGCTCTAACATGGGTGCTATCAAACAGGGGGGGAAATGGTTTCTCTTCTTAAAAAGTTCACACGGAGGAGAGAAAAAACGCACGTGCTAAATGAATAAATAGAATAAAAAAACGTTCGATCAGAACGCTTAACAATTAAAAGAAGAAATTAATTTATTAAAAGAAAAGCAAAAAAAAAAAAAAAAAAAAAAAATTTGTTTTGATATGATACTCTTTTTTTACCTATCGGTTTTTAAACATTTTGATTGCTCAAAAAAAAGTTCACCCGTCTCAGACAGTCAGGCAAGAGTTAGTGGCAAACCGAACATATGCTGCCACGTTCTGCCACTGCTGCTTTTTGTTCAAAATGTTTAATCAGTTAGTTTCTTTGTATTTAGTTGATGTACTGTTTTCAAAGCCAAGTCAACGTGGAATATAAAACTAACAATAATGATAAAAACAAAACGTTATTCCTATTAGTTCATCAGCCAAAAAAAGTCACGTTCAATTGGGGTTGCAATGTATTTGCTTCGAACTCACGTTGCACACAAAAAAAGAAATAATTTCGCTCACAACTTAATCTACCATTTTGCGTGACTTACAAACAAACAAACAAACAAACGAACAAACAAACAGACGGAGAATCGGCTATTAATATATAGACTAGCCGCCAAGGCGGCGTCGCTCGCCGCCCATGTGCACCTGCTCTGTGTCACCCCGGAGACCCCAATAAACCTCATATTTCTTGAAAAACGGCTCGTACAACTTGTGTTCAGCCAGAGGCAGATTCGAAATCAAATATCAACTATCAATTTAAACAATGGTTCCAAAAAACCCAAATTTCATGATGTGTTACTTATTTATTTTTTAAAACAATCGTTGATCTACACTCAAAACGTAGGGAGAAAAAACTTCAACTTTTTATTAGCTTTTGTTTTAAAAAAGTTAGGCGCTCTAACATGGGTGCTATCAAACAGGGGGAAAATGGTTTCTCTTCTTAAAAAGTTCACACGGGAGAAGAGAAAAAAGGCACGTGCTAAATGAAAATAAATAGAATAAAAAAACGTTCGATCAGAAGCGCTTAACAATTAAAAAAAGAAATTAAATTATTAAAAGAAAAGCAAAAAAAACATTTTGTTTTAAGATACTCTTTTTTTACCTATCGGTTTTTAAACATTTTGATTGCTCAAAAAAAAGTTCACCCGTCTCAGACAGTCAGGCAAGCGTAAGGTACACTGGCAAACCGAACATGCCGCCACTGCTGCTTTTTGTCCAAAATGTTTAATCAGTTGGTTTCTTTGTATTTAGTTGATGCATTGTTTTCAAAGCCAAGTCAACGTGGAATATAAAACTAACAATACTAATAAAAACAAAACGTTATTCCTATTAGTTCATCAGCCAAAAAAAGTCACGTTCGATTGGAGTTGCAATGTATTTGCTTCGATCTCACGTCGCACACGAAAAAAGAAATAATTTCGCTCACAACTCAATCTACCATTTTGCGTGACTTACAAACAAACAAACAAACAGACAGACAGACAGAGAATCGGCTATTAATATATAGACTAGCCGCCAAGGCGGCGTCGCTCGCCGCCCATGTCCAACTGCTCTGTATCACTGTATCAATAAACGTCAAATTTCCTTATAAACGGCTCGTACAACCAGAAGCAGATTCGAAGTCACAACCTCTGGTAAAACCAATCTTTTATCAGTGTAACAATACACTCAAAACGTATAGGGAGAAAACTTCAACTTTTTATTAACTTTTGTTTAAAAAAAGTTACGCGCTCTAACATGGGTGCTATCAAACGTAAGGGGAAAATGGATTCTCTTCTTAAAAAGATCACACGGGAGGAGAGAAGAAAAGGCACGTGCTAAATGAATCAAGTGAATAAAAAAAACGTTCGATCTGATATAAAATAAAATAGATTAAAAGAAATCGATTAAAGACAACTATTATGACAAAAGCAAAAAAAAATATTTTGTTTTATGATATTTTTTTTTACCTATAGGCTTTTAAACATTTTCATTACTCGAAAAAAAGTTCACCCGTCTCAGACAGTCAGGCAAGGATACGTTAGGATACACTGGCAAACCGAGATGCTACCACGTTCTCCCACGGCTGCTTTTTGTCCAAAATGTTTTATCAGTTAGTTTCTTTGTATTTAGTTGATGTATTGTTTTCAAAGCCAAGTCAACGTGGAATATAAAACTAACAAAATAATAAAAACGAAACGTTATTCCTATTAGTTCATCAGCCAAAAAAAGTCACGTTCGATTGGGGTTGCAATGTATTTGCTTCGAACTCACGTCGCACACAAAAAAAGAAATAATTTCGCTCACAACTCAATCTACCATTTTGCGTGACTTACAAACAAACAAACAAACAAACAAACAAACAAACAGACAGACAGAGAATCGGCTATTAATATATAGACTAGTCGCCAAGGCGGCGTCGCTCGCCACCCATGTTCAGCTTGCGTTGTGTCGTAGAATTTAACTCGTGTAAAAGTTTTTTACAGGCATTAATTTCGAAAACGCTGTGACAAAATCAGGTGAAAAATTAAATCACCGAATCGCGAAAAGAGACCGTGCCCATGTTGTAGAGCTCGAAAAACGGATCAAAAAAATGTATGGGGTCGTTTGCCTACGACCAACCGTTTGAAATTCAAAATTGGCAACAGACTTTGCAGGCGCAAGTATCTCCATTCCAGTGTTTGATTTTTCTACGAAGTTCGACGAGAGTGCTGGAAGACTTGATATCACTAGGGAGAGTGTTCCAGAGCAGACTACCTCTGAAACATAATGAATTGATACCATATCGAATGGAATTCACTGGGCAAAGTTTGAGACTTTTACCTGATATTAAATTATAATCAGCAATTTTATGTAAAAAAATTTCCCACATGAACTCAGGATTTAGATTATTCAAAGATATAAAAGCCTCAATCATTAAGGCCTTTAGGTTTCTTTTGTGAATTGTATCACAACGATCTAAGGCTAATAGTTCATGAAACGAAGAGTGGAAATCTCTATAGACTGCACTAAGAGCTCTCTTAAGGACCTTGTTTATAATTACATCATTGGATTTCATACCAAACATCCATATTAATGGGCAGTAGTTAAGGATTGATAAAATATATGCATTACATAGTCTGGCAGAAGCAAGGCCCGAGTATAAGAGTGGAGGAGAGCTTTTGTTTTTTGTGAAGAGGTCTTACACGGATTTTCAACATGAGTTTTAAAAGGTATTTTGTTATCAATAGTAACACCTAGAAGTTTAACACTGGAAACTTGTTTTAAACATATCGCTTTAACACAAAAATCAACTATGTCGTCACTTTTATCCCCGAGAAACATAATTTGAAACTTTGCTGAATTTCCAGCCATGGAATTTAGTTTAAACCAGTCGAGAATGTTTTCAGTCTCTTTTTGCAGGACAGAGACTGCTTTTTCGAGAGTTTTTCCACTATTATACAGAGTATTATCATCAGCAAAGTTGCAAATATTTGCCTCTTGGATACATAAAAAAGTTTTATTCAAAAAAATATTAAAAAGTATAGGTCCCAATACAGAACCTTGAGGGAGTCCAATCGATAGCTCCAACCAACTACTAACATAATTTTCGATTTTCACTCGGTGTTTACGATTTGATAGATAGTCATATATTAAATTAAGAGTTATGAAATCAACACCGAATGCTGCTAATTTAGCGATCAAAAGGTCATGTGGCAAACAGTCATAGGCTTTAGACAGATCCATTAATATTGTTCCCACTGTTTCCCTGTCATCCAAGCTTTTTTGCCAAGCATTTAGAAGTTTGAACAGGGCGTGCTGGGTGCTATGGTTTTTCCGGAAACCACAAAGTAGTTTAGAAAAGATTTGTTTGAAATATGAGCTAAGTTGGTCTGCCATAGCTTTTTCAAATATTTTTGAAATAGTAGGAAGTGTGCTAATAGGTCTGTAATTCCCAACATTAAAGCTCTCCTCGTTTTTAGGAATCGGAATGATTTCAGTTAGTTTGAGGGCTCAGCGTACGTTTCAAAAGTGAAAAGAAATTTTTCCAATTTTTTTTTACAAATGCAATCATTAGGTTATTATTACACTACATTTAAAGTTACAGCGAAAAATAATGAAAAAGAAAGAAAGTTATGGGCATTTTTTGTTATTCAACGTTTCTAAGTTAAGACAACCTTTAATACAATCTGTTGCATACTCGAAAGGGGATTATTTAAATTAGCAGTTCACTTTGTGAATTTATTAAAAGCTGTCATATTGTCGTTTATGTGATGAAAAATTATTAGTGTTCTACCTTCTATGAGCTCCATCTTTCCAGCAAGTGGCTCATTTTCTTTAAAACGTTGCAGAGCAGTACATGAAAGCCTGTTAATGAAAAGTGTGCCCGCGATTTGAGAGAACATTCGTGATTGGCTCAACGAGCTTGTTTTCAACTGTCCAATAGCGCAAAAGTATGGAAAAAACAAAAAACTGTTTTTCTCCTGAACAAAATCATTAATTGAGATTCGCGGGCACACTTTGTTTCCACTAATTAAGAAGAATCGTGACAAACAAAGAAACATGTAATTTTTTTCTTCGGGAGTTGGAGCTCAAAGAAGCAAACAAAAGTTCGTATTTTTGATCGTTTTCGCAGACTAATTTCTTCCTTATTATTTATGTAAATATAACCTTTTATACACCGTTGGAAAGAAAACTTATTGTTCTACACGAATTCACGAAATATTTTTACTTAAAATGTAATCGTAAAAAGAAATAACGGAAAAAGTTATGCAATGCATATGTGAATAAAAGGTACGCACTTAAGCTGATTTGGGTATTTGCCGTTCTTAATAGCAGAATTTATGAGGTTTTTAATGCGGGGGCTTACAACGTTTGTCGCTAATTTAAGAGCTTTAGTTGGAATTGGACCACTGGTTTTCTTATTGCTGTTCAATGAAGCTATGAATTTTTGAACTCTCTCGTTGCTAACATCCTTTAGATGAAACTCACCCAAAGGATGAAACGCTGATGATTTAATTCTGATAATACTTGGATGATTTTTGTATTTATCAATGGCTCTTTCGGTCTTATCAATTAAATTTGAGCAGTAATCAGGATTCCAATCTGACAAGTTCAAAGAACTAGTAACTATCATTATAATGTGTATTAAACACCTGCTCTGTCAAAATAAACTCTCTTAGATGTTTTGTTTAGTTTAGTGACGTCATTTTTTTGTTCTTTATAAGCATTATAGCAGTTTTAATTTCATTGTTCATTACCTCTTATAAGTTTTACCTTTTGAGGGGCATGCTTATCCAGAACTTTTTTGAAAAGGCGTTCAAAATTTTCGTAGTCTTCCAGCTTCATATGATTATACAAAATATGTTGTTCAACAAAAAATTCCAGCATTGTGTTGTCTGCCTTAGCATTAAAATCACCAATGATCATACACTTATCGTATTTATAAAAATCTAATAATTCTGACAAATTAAATAAAAAATAATCAAGATTTTGATATGGTGGCCTGTATATTGAAAATATCAACCATTTCTATAGGAATAACCTGGATATCTTTAGGCAAGCTGAAATTCTTAAGATATATCGATGGTAAGCCTGCCTTAATGTACATAAGCAATCCACCGCTATTATGAGAGAGGACAAACATGTATGGTGATCTATAACCATGTATTTCAAATTGAGCATTAGGAAAAGACTCATCTAACTTTGTTTCAGCTATTGTAAGGATATCAAAGTTTTTATCTACAAGTGAAAATAAACTAGATAATTTATTTCTCACAGAATTGATATTCAAATATCTACCCAATACATTTTTATCGAATTTTTCTCGGACTCTCTTTAATGTTGTTAAATCATTTGTCTTCTCTGTTTCGTATACTTTCTGGATGGAACACACATTTTGACCTTTTTTTCGTCAATGATTTTAAATTTGTTTCAGCTTTTTTAACAGATTTAATGCAAATCTTGACTTACCTTTCTTTGGTAGGTGTAGTCCTTTTCTACCCAGATCATCAGGCTGTATGTTACCATTGTCCATAATATCAAGTTTTAACTGCTTTAGGTGATCGTTGAAATTTTTAACAGTTAGTGCCGCTTTACCATCGTCTATACGACCAATAATAGTGGAGATTATAACATTACATTTCAGGTTTTTCTTCTCAATGTGGTTCTTTAATTTTAATATTTCGTCGAGAATTTCATTTGATGTGTTAACTTAGTGTTATTTGTATCTACGTGTATGATAATGTTTGAAGGCTTTTGTTCTAAGATTGTACAAATTTTCTCGTACAGATCTTCTACTCTCGCACCAGAAAAATACTTTTTACATATATGGATTTCATTGATCTTTTTCCTTCAATACCATTTAACATAGAGTCACCGACTACTACTGTTGTATTATTCTCATATCAGCTTTCATTGTTTTGGTAAGTGTTTATAACTGAATTACTTTTTGAGTTGACATAATTGCTATGCTTCGACTTTCGCACCTCAAGTAATTAGTTCTCTAATGTTGGTTTACACTCCTCCGTATTATATAACATACTGGCGTTTGGTGTATCTAAATCAACCGATTTACAACTACAGAGAACTCTTTGTTTTTTACTGCATTAACATTCATTTCTAATGTGTTTACGTAATGAGAAAAATTTCGCCCGTCATGGACTAGTGGGTTCTATGATTTTGTTTTTTTTCCTTTATCTCATTCTTTAAAAACAAAATTTCGGTTTTTTTCTACTTCTTCCTTTTCGTAAATTCGATCTCCTTTTCTTTGATGTAATTCACTGCGAATAAAGTCAGTCAATGAATCTTTAAGGTCTTGAAACAGAACAGTTCGTAGGTTTTTCAAACGAATATCATCACAAATTTTCCAGATCAAAATGTATATTACCTGGATGATCATTGTTTTGTATCTTTGATTCCGCAACACTTGGTAAAACCAAATCTTGGTTGTCTAACAATTTACTCATTGTTGCCCACATGTTCGTCCGTCATTTTTTTACACTTTCACACTAATTCACTAATTCACAATGTGTGTAGCACATTTAACTTAAAGAGCGATGTTTTTTTCCTCAAAATTTACTGTCAAAATCTTCTTAATCGTGGTCATATAGCGGTAGTTAGACCACGCAAGACACATTTACGATTAGTATAATAGCACGTGGCATTTGACGTCAATTGTGCTTATGATCACGGGGAACCATTGCATTTCATCCCCAACCTAACAGCTCAGACGTATCTAAGCAAATCCATTTCGTCAACATTTACTGCATTGGAGAAAGAGAAGAAACGAAAGTACAATCAGAGAATCATGATGGTTGATCATGGAACGTTTACTCCTTTGATCTTCAACGTCACCGGAGGGATGGCTCGAGAAGCATCGATTTTTATAAGCAAACTGGCAGAAAAGATTGCGAAAAAAACACGAACAACTGAAGGCGAAACGATAGCATGGCTTCGACGTAAGATTTCATTTACATTGATTCGTACGACAGTGAGTGCGCTAAGAGGAGAACGGAAGGTATCACAACACTTTGTGGATGTTGACAAGAACGATATTCCTCTTGACGTTGCAGTTATTTTGTAGCTCGTCGGGAGCACCGAACGAGAGGAAAAAAAATATATATATGTATATATTATAAACGAATTTTGAACATGCTCTACATGTATATTAGTTGCTGAAAAAAAAAAACAAAAAAATTTCATCCCCAATCGAACGCGACGTTTTTGGGGAAAAATGTCAAGAACCAATAGCGTTAACTGACGTTTTTAAGGGTCCGTGACACGGGTGATGAAGTGACGCAAAAACTTGGGCCTAAATGTTTTTGGTACTGCGGCTATTACGTCATCAAAATCTTTCATTGACAATATCTCTGCAACGGTTGGCCGCAGCGTAACGATCCCATACAATTTTTTGTTTATTTATTTTATTTATTTATAAAATCTTTTTACAGGATGTACGTTTCAGTTTATATACATATTTACAAACGTAAGTTAACTGCTTTCCAAACGAGTCCTGTCTTCAAGAAAATCAAAATAGAAATGTAGAATCAGAAATCAAAATTAGAATTTAAACATATAGTCAAATCAGAGAGAAAAAGTGATTAAAACAAAGCTTCAAAATTAGAAAGAACCTAGAACATTCAAGTGCACATATACAGATATAGTAGATAAAACTAAATTATCGATAAATAAAATATAGCCTAGATACAAATATAGCTTTCTTTATTAAAAACAATTAAATTAAAATTAAAATTAAAATCAAAATCTATAGTTTTTTAGTCTTTCAAAAAATAATTTTTCGTTTTCTTGAGTTCTTATTTGTCTAGGGAGTCCATTGTATGTTACAGCACCTTGATAGAAAAAACCATTTTGGGCCACTTTGGTTTTTACTTTTGGAAGTCTTATCGAATATTTATTACTTCTTGTTGACTTTGAATGAGACAGAATTTCAAAGTAGTTGAGCATTGGTGGTGGTAGCTGAGTTGTGATAGATCGTCTCACAATTTGGCAAGCATGACGCTTCATAGATGTCATTATTGGTGTCAACTTCACTTGTTGGTTGTTGTTTTCGGTGATTATATTGATAGCGCGTTCATGTATTCGATCTAGCTTCTCAAGTGATGTTCTAGCAAGATTTAAATTTACAGTTCCACAATATGTAAATACTGGCACGACAATGCTAGTGTAGATCATTTTGGCAGCTGCGACAGTCAAATTTGGACGCAATTTCGAAAGTAGACGAAGTCGAGAACTGCACTTCTTGTACATAGAGTTGAAGTGATCATTCAAAGACAGTGTAGAATCCAGGTGGACTCCCAAATATTTATATGTAAGAGTTTGGTTGATTTTCGTACCATTGATTTTAATTTCAAGTTTTCCAGCTTTCTTCAAACGGGGTGGAGTTCCAAAGATCATGGATTCTGTTTTATCCTTTTTCAAGTTTAGAGATAGATCGTTGTCGGTCAGCCAGTTGTTAACTCTCAGAATGTCTTCATTTAATTTTTCTTGAATGCACTCTGAGTTCTTTCCTTCGACATAAATCACAGTGTCGTCGGCATATTGATCAGTTTTTCGAGCTCTACAACATGAGTACAATTTCCAGTCACGATTTCGTGATTTAACTTTTCGTCACGTTTATTTGACACTGCATTTCCATACATTCTTTTCGAAATTAAAGCCGTTAAAAGCTTTTACGCGAGTTGCTATCTTATTATACTAAGAAACTGCTGTACAAAATCTAATGGAAAATACAGAAAGTTTTAGGTACTACTTCGCATATAAGCATAAAACCAGTTTTGCCAAACGAAGAAAGCAGTTTTATGTCTTTCAGTTTATAAAAAAAGGAAGCGAAACTGTTTTATAAATAAAAGGTTTTCCAAATCTTCGTTCATCAACTTTTAACTGAGCGAAGTCCCAAAAAATATAATCCAACGGGTTCACATCAGGTGAAGATGGAGGCCATTCGTCAGCACGGATGCAACGACGTTTCAGCTTTGTCTCCAGAAATTCTTGCACTAAGTAGGATCGATGAGAAGGTGCTCTATCTTGGGCAAATATCCAGTCATCTCGTTTAACAAGTTTTTCAATTGCAGGAAACAACTCTTTACGCAAGTGTCGACAATAGTTTTCTTTGTTAACTTTGATGCCATTGGAATTAACAAAAAACGGTATAGTTACCCCATACCAGCAAATTGCAGCAGACACCATGACTTATTTAGACATCTTGTTAGTCGAACTTGCTAACTTTTCATGTCTGATTTTTTCCCTTTGCCATATACGTGGTCGTTTTGAAGATCGAGAGGAACCTGCAAAGTGAAGTCCTTTTCATCTTGCCAAACTGTTTTCTCAATCATTCGGATGTTATGCTCAAACCGTTCTCTTAGTGTGCCAGCGCGAATTTCTCTTGTTTGCCGAGTACCTTCAGTCATTTGCGGTGTTTTCAAACGCTTAAATGCTTTCAGATTTATTCTATTCACCATTCTCCTGATGGATCACCGACTTGTTCCTGTTTGTTCTGCAATTTTTCTTGGTGCTAATTGCGTGTGGGGTTTATTTTCCTGGGTGCAAATTTTCGTACAATCAAAATTTGCAGTGGTCCACGAGAATATCAGTAACCCAACAAGTTTGTCACAATTTGACATAAAATTTCCTTTAACTATCATAAATTACATGTCAGTTTCAGTATATAGAAAAATGAGATTTTTTTGGCCCACCCGGTATTTCTTAAAAAGTTGTAAAAACTTTTGAATGAACGTGTAAAAACAGAAAAACATCGATATCGATGATGTTTTGTTTTTGTTGATAACAATATGTGTTATAATATTGGCAATTAAATGCTTGGAACAACAAACCATTGAAGCTGTGATTTCAGTGCAAAGGTGGAAATTCATTATCAATAGCCAGGCTGAAGATTTATTTGGTATGATCCTGATATAATGTAGCCCAACTGAACTGAAAGCACGATGATGTACAGCAACCATTAAGGATATCCGTGCCTTTTGGAGAACAATCAGTTCAACCAGTTATGTTAATTCAAAAACAGCAAGTAAGTAAGTGATGTCGTATATGCATTATAAAGTTCAGAAAACCAATTACGTATAATACTTTAATACATAGAGGATTTCGATACACATAATAACTTGAAAGAATCTGGTCCAGTGTGTTGCCCTGGATAGTTGTTTCATCCAACAACAGGAACATTAGTTTCCTATGAATGAAGTATATGGTCACGTATACTGTTTTGATGCTGTATATCATATTTTATTTTGCAAAATTTAGTATGCTTCAATTTTCCTTACGAACAACCAACGTAAATCAAAACACAACCCAACATGACAGTTCGTAATTTAAATCGAAGCCAGAACACGAACTTCTACTTACAGCTATGTAGTGATTTGGTTATGGATATGTATTTTCACTTACAAAAATCTGTTTTTTTTTTCGTATGGGGTATACAAAGGTCATTTTAATCACATAATAAACAATGAGTGTGAACATATTTTTTTGAACAGAGATGATTATTCTGATACTTGAATTTGGTTTTATAAATTGTCATTTTAAGTCCATCTCTTTTTGGAATATAACTGACAGAAGTCCTAATTTGAAATGCTACACATAATATTTGTTAGTAGAAATTTTATTTGGTTATGTTATAATGTCTAGCCCAAAGTATTGAAATTAGGTTTAGCAATTTTCTTTTCTTCGTTTCTGCAGCAAACCTGTATACAAATATGATTGTACTAGTATCCCGTGTAAAAAATTTTTAAAGGAGAATTAACGTCAAAAAACAACTTTCGCTAAAATAAAACTTTATCTTTTTACAAATCAAATGGCTTAATCCAAATTTGTTAAAAATTTTTATTTCGCTTTAAATAAGCATTTTAAGTTATGCTCCACAACTAACCGTTATTACAGTTGTGACGTCACGTATGTCCATCTGTTTTATAATGTATATGGACGAAGATAGCATAAGCAGCGTTGAAGGTTCATCCAGTGTCTACGAACTGAGCGAAAGCTTTGAAAACAGTTTTGATTCATTGATATCAGTTTCCACTGAACAAGATGGCCTATACATGAACGAGCCGGAATATACTGAAGCAGAAATGAAGGCTTTAGGTATTCCAAACGAAGAGTCCACCATGCCCGATGATAACACAGTGAGTAGAGCGAAGATGATGACAACAATTTGAAGGCACGTAAAGAAGTCAATTTGAATTCAAGTCCAGTGGCGGATCTAGAGGTATGTCGAAATTTGTGTAGGAGAGCATAAACATAATTTGTGAATTCAATTTATATTACCAATGGGATTATTTGAACAATTTTCTTTTATGGTTAGATTGATAACACTCTCCTACACAAATTTCGACATACCTCTAGATCCGCCACTGAAGTCGGTTGGAAAACTTGCACTGGTGTTATTGTCATCATTGTACTCTAATGCCAACGTTAACAGTATCAAAATGTTGTAAGAAGGATTTTCCTGATTTGTTGGATGATAAGCTACAAAACACGTGTTGTATAACTGAGCACAAAGACTTCGATATTATCTGTCTCAATAAAACTGTTCTGGAGACTGTGTACATTCAATTTCAAAGATACAAGAATTTCACATCTAAAGTAAAATTATCGTATTTTATTGGTGAAAACATTTCTAGTAAATATATATTTTTTTGTATATTTTTTTCTGAGTTTATTATATTGCGCACAATCTTTTTTTCATTGTTGTAAAATAAATAGAACAAGCAATGAAAAATTTTTTCTTTACACAGAATATAACCTGGTTTTTATAAGATAGTCGCGGTAATGAAAGCATCCATATGCCTTAAAAACCGTCATTTCAGTCTTATTAACTTTAAAATTGGAAGCTTATTAAAAAGTGAAAAAAAGTTAAATTACAAATAGAAAAATACTTTATTCATCCGCGTATTCCCCCTACGACGTAGCTGCATTAACTTTTTTTCTTTCTTTGATGTTTAAAAACATTTCAATAGTCAATTGAAAAGGAAAAAGTTCATTTATTCATATATTGTTAGCGTGATCATAAATGTTAGATCACAAACGCAAACTTAACCTTGGACATACGTGACGTCACAGTTTCAAAAAGATAGAAAACTTTATTTGGTCATAACTTGACGAAACATGGTGCAATGAAGCTGAAATTTTGAACACGAGTTTTTCTTTAACAATACTATCGAACTATCGGGAAAAAATGGCACATTAATTTTGACGTTAATTCTCCTTTAAGGATTTTAATTCTGAAATTGACGACTCAAAAAACGATATCGAAAAATTAAATCACAGACTGACGAACAAAATTTGCATCAATGTTGTAAGTTTTGTAAACTTTCTCTAATTCCCTATACCCTAACCTTAAGAAAAAGAAACAATAGATGCAGGTACTATAAAATGTCTTCGAATAAGAGAGAGATCAAATTTGGAAGTTCTAACTGTATTACTGAACTCTAAAAGTTATACCAAAACACGTACTGGATAGTTAAGCGACAATCAACCGTTACCGAGGTATCGTCAATCAAACATTTTAGTGACGTCAAAGCTCTGTTCGTCACCCTTTCGTCAATGTCGTGGATCATAAAAAATGTCAGACGCCATCTACAATCGTCACCAAAATATTGTGGCAAAACAATGAAATAAGTATAATTTCTGTTTGAAAACACAAATATAGCTAAATAAAATCTTGTTATTAATTGGAAATGACTTTCACCCCTCCCCCCAACATCAATGTTGCATTCTCAGACAAAGCTAAGTTGTTTTCAACATTGATAGTGGGGGGAGGGGTAAATCATCTCATACATTCTCAACTTTATTGACTTTTGCCACATATTTTGGTGAGGATTGTCTGAAAATGGTCCAGAATATACCATTTTATTTTTACCTAAAATTTTTGCTGTTTGAGCTATTTAAGAGATGTTACTGTCACATGATCATTCCTTAAAATTTTTGAGTCCTTTAAATATGGTTGCTAGGGTCGTTGCTAAGGTGAAAAAGTTAAAAAATTACAGTACAATCATTCATATCAAAGTTTGAAATCTCTCTAATTAAGTCCTAATTGTATAAGAAATGTTAAATTATTGCACCATCAAGCATTAGTGTAATCAAGTTATTGGAATATTGTTGTTAAGGCCGTTGATATGGAATGAAAGTGCTTATATTTTTCAAAAAAAAATACTTATAATTAACTTAAACTTTATAGAACTCACTGCGGAGGTCAAATACTGGGATGGTGTCCAGCGCGGGATAACTCACCCAAGAGAGGGGACAATACTAAAAAATCTCTTTAAGGTTTTTTTCTAACAATCAATTTGGTTGATTAGGCTTTCATACCGGCATAATATCAAATGTGTTGTCTCTTTATATATCAACAAAATAAAATGTAAATAACCTAAAAAATGCTTAGTCTTATGTACAAAATGTAAAATAGACTCTTTCTTTTCTATATATATCTAAAGTAAAATAAGAGCTTTCATATACAGAAAAAGGCATAACAAACTATGAGTATATATATATATTTATATGTATAACTTTCTTGTAGTAATAAAAACAAAATTATGGTTGAATCAAAAAAAATAGACGAGCAGATGTCCATGTACCTAAAATTTTTGCATCAGGAAGTGCGCTTGACATGTTCAGAAATCAAACAACGTTATCCACATTTTGCATTGAGAAGTATTTATCGCCATGCAAAAAAGCCCATTGGTGCTAAGCAACACAATTTAAGGACTTTGAATAAAGGGCGACCAAAGAAACTTACAGACCGTGATGAAAGATCAATTTTACGCTCATTGAAAGAACTACGCAGTGAAACTACTTCCTTTACAGTGAAACGTGTGCGAGAACGTGCTGGTATTAGCACCAATGTATCCGATTCAACAATTAGACGATGTTTACATAAGAATGGGTACCACTATCTCCAGCGACGAAAAAAGGGCTTCTATCCAGCAACGACAAAAAGAAGAGACTGGATTTTTGTTTGCGGGCCAAAAAGTTTTCAACAAATTTTTGGAAAGAGGACATTTGCTTTTATTTTGATGGTGTGGGTTTTGCTCACAAAAGAAATCCCAATTCCGAGGCAAGGGCAGCATCAACCATGACATGGCGCAAACCGAGTGAAGGCTTAGTACTTACAACAAAAGGGAAAAAAGAGGGAAGCGGCGGAGAGATGGCTAACTTCTTTGTTGGAATCAGTTATAAATGCGGTGTTACTTTGTGTGAACAGTATAAATGGAGAGTGACTGGTGAAAACTTTGCTAACTTTGTGCGGAACACTTTTCCTGACACCTTCGCAAAGTGTATATGTCCTGATTCAATGATGTTCCTTCAAGATGGTGATCCAAGACAAAATTCAAAGAAAGCATTTGAGGCGTTCGCTAGCATTGGTTGTACCATGTTTGATATCCCCCCTCGATCACCTGACTTAAACCCCATAGAGAATATGTTTCATCTGGTGCGACGTAAACTTCGGGAAGATGCCATTAAATTCAACATTACCCATGAAACCTACAAGGACTTTTCAAGTCGTGTAAAGCGGACACTGGAAAACTTTTCAAGTAGAATTATTGACAAAACTATTGAAACTATGGGGAAAAGAATAAAGAAGATCATCAAAACAAAGGGAGCACGTACCAAGTATTAAATTATTTTTTTGTTAATTTTGCTCATTTAGGTTGGTTAGCATTTTGATAACGCGTCACCAACATGTCGCACTGAAAAGTTTTCAACTGTCTATGATTTACACAAAATTTTTGATGCGTCGCATGCGTCGCCAATTTTTTTACAATAAATAACTACATTTCTCTTTATTAAAAAAATTGGCGACGCATGCGACGCATTGAAAATTCAAGTAATTTTAAGCTCACGTGGTGGTAACATGTTGGCGACATGTTGTCGACACAAAACCAAAGTCGTCAGTTTCACCAGTCTTCCTCCGTTGAGTCCTCCTACAAGTCAATTATCTATTAACAAAAGTTTTTAGAAAAAATAAGATAAAATATAAACACTGGAGGCCAAGCAACACTGTAAAAATCAAGCATCATGACCCAACACAACTAATTTGGAAAAACAAACTTGACAAGGGCTCATTTCCTTCACTTCATCTTTTTCCAACTGGTAGGAAAACTGAAAAACTCGCCATCTGGTATCCATCATCTCTGTTTCTCTCTCATCTCTCTGGTTGTACTTTCCCACAAATTCTATCCTTGATTTACTTGTTGCTAAGATAGGCAATTTATTATCACGATGAATAGTCATGTCAGTCGCAAATTGATTTTTCGGGCGGGGCAAATTTACAGTGCTCCCCTCAAGTAAAAGCAAAAGGTCAGCCCAAGCAATGCATTCTGCATTCCATCGAAAATCATTTAAGTAAACACATTCACACTCATCCATTCCAACCCATGCGTATTTTCCGGTAGCAGGGTTTACAAAAGACTTGAAAATCAATTCAATTGGATTAATCAAAAATGACTTGCCACAATTTGTTGGCCCGGTTAAAAGAATGTTATTGTTTTTTTGCCGTCCCTTTTCTAAACAATTTCTCAAGGCATCTGCAAAAACATAAATGTTTATTGAATTCCACCGGAGCAATTCTCTTACACTGATCAACCATAAATCACTTTCTGGACAAACACACTCGCTCTCTTTCCTTGATAGCTCAAAAATTATATCCATCCTAGATTTCTCCTTCCTTTCTAGAATCTGACAGGCTTTCTGAATCTCCCAAGTATTTTCAATCAAATTATTGATCTCTTTCTTGTTGTTCTTATTGGTGAGAAAATTAAAAAGATCGTCCTCTCCTGCCTCTTTTCTCTCAATTGCAACCTTGTTTAAAGTGGTTATACTTTTTATCTGGTGCTGTATCAAAAACTTGGATACATCTGAATTCCTGAGGCGCTTCCTGCTGACTCCTGACTTTGAATTCCCAGCTTCACTGGAGTATCTCTTAGATCCCCGACGCATTGCCTGTTTTGTTTTAGGGGAACTTGCTGCCTCCAGGTTGGGGTGGTTATCACTATGTAATACATTTGTTAGAGGCTTATTCTTTGTGACATAGCGATAACACGCTATGTAACCAAAATGTTTGGCTGAAAAATGCACAGAAATGTTGTAATGTTCATTTAGATATGCCCAAACAGCCTTCCACCTACGTGTTCCGCTTAATCTTATGCACATGTGATAGTGTGAGCCACCGTCCTGGTGGCTCTCTTTGCAACAAGCCCAGTCCTCTACCTTTGCCCTCGAAAGGCCTCCAGAACTGCCTCAGAAAAACTGTGTTTATTAGGAAAAAGTTCCAAATCTGCCTGGGAGTATGTTAATAAAAAGGTTCTCCTACAATCTCTCCAAGCGTCTCATTTAAATCAATTTCAGGAACATTTATTTCCATTCTTGTTGTTAATAGTTTACTATCTAAAATATGTAAAGAGAATAGTGTTAATTGTTTGTATATAGCTATGTAAATTGAGGAATGTTAATTATTTATATTTTTTATTAAATATTTATTTATTTTATTTGGTATTGTTTTACGTGGCTGGCCTCACTCAGTTGCTACTGCATCTGCTTTCCAGGAGGGGCCACGGCTTAGGTTGGAGGCTCCGAAGTATTTGACACTCTCATGAGTGACACAAACCCAATCAAGGGCTTGTGCTCTTCTGGATGACCTCCTGCAACACCCAATATATCATCTACCCAATTTTCCTCACATGGCATGGGTCGACCCGGCACTATGGTACATTCACTCGCGCATGGTGAATCGCCGCCAAGGGGAATTGAACCCCGACCTCCCGCATGAAATACGAGAGTGATAACCACTATACTACGGCGTAAAGATACCTAAGTTATTGAATTGTAGTTTAAAAAAGCAATATTGAACGTTTACACATGCCACTCCAGCAAAACAAGCCAAAACACGCGATTTCACGCTTACGGCGCTTCTTTGTCTACCATTTTGACTTTGCGGGGGATTTTCGGCGCGAAAAACGAATTGACGACAGCTCTGGCGAAAGGGGACAGTCGAGAAGAGTTTTACGGCCTTTTAGGTTCAGTTCTGGTTTGAATTTGCTGGTTTTTGAATGATAATTTATTTTAGAGTTTTAAGGGTTAATTTCAGACAATCGTCACCAAAATATTGTGGCAAAACAATGAAATAAGTATAATTTCTGTTTGAAAACACAAATATAGCTAAATAAAATCTTGTTATTAATTGGAAATGACTTTCACCCCTCCCCCCAACATCAATGTTGCATTCTCAGACAAAGCTAAGTTGTTTTCAACATTGATAGTGGGGGGAGGGGTAAATCATCTCATACATTCTCAACTTTATTGACTTTTGCCACATATTTTGGTGAGGATTGTAGATCAAACATTTTCCCAGGTTTGCAATCAACACTGGAGCGCAAATAGAAAAGTTGTTTTATTTAAAAGATCTGAAACCAATCAAAAATAACACCACACGCTGTGCATCCGCGCTTCTTTCTCTCTCTATAAAATAAATTGCATGTTTTGAAAATGCAATGCAATGGTTCCCCGTAATTAAAAAATCTAACATCAATACGGAGGAAAACACTCCTCACCCTTTTAATTCAAACTCTCAAGGTGTTCCAGCTAAAGCATTTTAACGTGTTCACTACGAACACTGGAGTTCTAAACAGAAAACCTTTTTAATCGGAAGATCTGAAACACATCAAAATATTCATAATAAATCTTTCACGATACGATATATATAGTAGTAAAAATAAGTTGTGTGTACAGAAAGATTAAAATCGCTGTAACTGTTCATGGAATCCATACTCCAACGTAAACAAAAGACAAACGCGAAATCTTAAAAGTGTCAAAATATGAATTGTAAACAAATTTGTACTTTCTTGCGATTTTTCTTTGCACGAAGGTAAGCTTAGATATTAGTATAGAATATTGTTCTTCACCAACCTAGAACGTCATGATTTAAAACCAACATAGTCATTTCTTCAATCGCGTATATATTGTTTTTATTTGTCTTCACTAAAAGAAAAGTAGTGATAAAAAAACTCTATTCATACTCTAAGGAAAAAAAAAAGTGGTTACCTACCCTTAAAACATTAGTAAATCTTCGCGCAATGCTTTTGTTAATAAGTTTGTTGTCTTGAAATTTCTTACTCTCGTACGTATCATTACCTGCTTTTCAAAATAGGGAATGAAAACTTGCTGGCAAACGAACGTAACGCTATCGTTTCTTGATTTAGCGAATAATTAAAACATTTAAAACGATCAAAACAAATTCATTGCATTGGTAGCCCCTTATACTATACGTGATGTGTCTTGCGTGGTCGAACTGCCGCAATATTTCGACCAAATAAAATTTAGGGCCAACCTTTGCGTCACCCTATTACCCGTGTCACCGACCCTAAAAAACGTTAGTTATCCTTATTGGTTTTTGAGATATTTCTCCAAAAAATGTCGCGTTCGATTGGGGATGCAATGCAATGGTTCCCTCGTCATCATTAGAACTTCTGACGGCAATTGTCACGTGCTATTATCTATCACATAAACTACACGTCAATGGGCTTACATACCCAATTAAAAAAGGTGAAACAAAACCTTTTGCTTCTGCATTAAAATTTGGGAACGGTGATTTTGAATAAAGATTCGTCACTTAAAATCACACAAAAATCTGTTACAGTAGCGTTGGCGTGACGTCAGTTTTTTAATATATCACCAGGAATCATTGCATTGCATCCCTAATCATCGAACGCGACTATTTTGGAGAAATATTTCGAGAACCATTAGACATAACTGACGTTCTTTAGGGTCCGCGATACGGGTGTTTGGGTGACGCGACATTTCGGGCTAAATTTTATTTGGTTCTGCGGCTATGACGTCATCAAAATATTTGATGGGCGATATCTCTGCGCTTGGCCGTAGCGAGACAATCACATACACTTTTTTATCAGTTTTTTGAGCTCTACAACTTGGGTACACTGTCCAGTCGCGATTGCGTGATTTAATTTTCCGTCGCCTATTTTCAACACGGGATTTCCGCACGTTCTTTTCGAAATTAAAGTCGTAAAAACTTTTACGCGAGTTGCTACTTATACTAATTCGAAATCGTGCATCCCACTGTCAATTTAGACAGTGATATATTTACTTAAATTTTACGGTCAAGTTCTTCTTATGTGCGCGTAAAACCACGTAGCGGCGAGAGACACTGTTTGTCCGCTTGTCTGTTACGCAAAATGGTAGATTGAGTTGTAAGAGTAATTAATTTCTTATTTTCTTTATTTTCTTATTTCTTTATTTTCTTTTTCTTTTGTGCGACGTCAGTGTGAAGCCTTTCCATTTTTTCGGGGGCGCGTCTATGACGTCATCAAAATTTTTGATCAACGATAACTCCGTAACGGTTGGTCGTAGCAAATCGATCCCATACATTTTTTTTTATCAATTTTTCCAGCTCCACAACTTGGGCACACTTATCATTGCTAATTCCTTAGTTTTGTTTTTCGTGAACTCAACGCAGGCTGAACATGGCGGCGAGCGACGACGCATTGGCGGCTAGTCTACACATTAATAGCCGATTCTCTGTCTGTTTGTCTGTTTGTTTGTTTGTCTGTCCCGCAAAATGGTAGATTGAGTTGTAAGATTGACTATTTCATTTTATTTTGTGCAACGTCAGTGGGAAACCAATACATTGCATCCCCAATCGAACGTGAGGTTTAGGGAAAATTATCTCGGTAACCAATAGGGATAACTGACGTTTTTTGGGGTCCACGATATTGGCCATTCAGTGACGAAAAACTTTGGGCAAAATGTTTTGGGGCGACGGGTCTATGACGTCATCAAAATTTTTGATCGACGATATCTCTGTAACGGTTGGTCGTAGCAAAGCGATCCAAAGCATTTTATTGATCAGTTTTTCGAGCTCTACAACACTTATCATTGCCAATTCCTTAATTTTATTTTTCGTGAACTCAACGCAGATTGAACATGGGCGGCGACCGACGCCGCCTTGGCGGCTTCTTTATATTAATAGCAGATTCTCCGTCCGTCTGTTTGTTTGTTTGTTTGTTTGTCTGTCACGCAAAATGGTAGGTTGAGTTGTAGAGTGATTATTTTGAGTGATTTTATTTTGTGCGACGTCCGTGTGAAACCATTGTATTGAGACCCAAATAGAACGAGACGTTTAGGGAAAATTATCTCGGTAACCAATGGAGATAACTGACGTTTTTTGGGGTCCGCGATACAGCCGATGAGGTAACGAAAAATTTGGGTCTATTTTTAATGGGGACGGGTCTGTGACGTCATCAAAATTTTTGAGCAAAAATATCTCCGTAACGGTTGGTCATAACACGGCTGTTTCGTACGCGAACTTAAGATAAAGCGGAGCGCGTATTATTTTCACGAAGTTGCCATTAAACATGGTGCACGCAGAAATCATCATCTAGTCCATTAGAATATCTGAACGAAGATCTCCTTAAAAAAAGACTCTCTGATATAAAAAAGTGTATTTCGTCGTTTCTAATCTTTGGCATACATAATAATCACAGAAGTTTCCTGGGTTATTAGAGAATTTTACTTGAGAAGCTTATAAAGTTTTGTTATGGTTCTCCATAGCAACCCCCTTGGAGATGGACTTTGTACGAAATAAGTATGACCTGGAGTTTTTTAGGCATCAAATAATATGTAATGGAGTTGTTAATAGATGTATCAACACTATATAAAGATCTGTGACTGTAGCCATTATTTTTTGTTTGGCAAATAGATCCTGAAGTGGGGAAACATTTTAAGTGTGAAGCACATTTTTCAGGATAACAATTTGATACACAGGTAATTTCCTTTAGTAATAGTACATACAGCACAGCACATATAAATTAATTTGATGCTGATAGCGTTCTTCTTTTTACCGCTGGTTTGATTTGTTGAGCTTCGGGAGGGTACGTAGAGTAGAGAGGAAGTGCTGATTCATGAGATACCTTAATATGTCTGACGGGATTTTTGATGTTACTGTATCAATGTTTCATTTGTTTGAATGAATGCTCTCTCCACCCAGCTCTACATAGAAAGCTGATGTTCCATTTTCTTAAGAAATGGGATCATGTGATGTTCCATCATGAAGCTCTGGACTGATGTTTATGTCATAGCAGTTTTTATGGAGAAAATCTAAACATTCTGATATCAATATTTCTACAAAAAAATTGAAACTTGCACAATGTTGTATAATTATTTATTGGAACATGGTCAAAAATAGTATCCACCCAGTGAATCAAGTTTTTCTGACAGTGCCCTTAAAAATGTTGTGACATCTGCTAAATTTCAAGAAGAGTGTTTCAAATAACTTCATGCTCTGATTTGTTATGCAATTGGATGATGTTGGTATGCTGTTTGATAACATTAGGAATACTGTTGCATAAAATTTTAGTGTTCTCTCCTGGAAACATTTTTGAACCTAATTAAGAAAATGCTTCTGTGTTATGACTAAGTACGAATTCCAAGACAAATTTACCTGAAGTGGTGATATGCTTGACACTGATTTATCTTAAGTCACACCAAGTGATGAAGCACACACACCAATGTTTTCTGGCATGTCTATGTTAAGGTCAGGAGATTCTTTTCCTCTTAATGATCTTTTATTTATTTCTCTAGATGGCTAATTGCTGGCTGATGATTCATTGTTTGTTGTCATTATCTGCTACAACTTGTGTAACCTCTTGTTGAAGTATGTCAAGATGATCTTCCAACTCTTGAATATCGATGTTCAGCTGTTGTTTACGTTTCAATAGTTCGATAAAATTGCCATAACAAGTGTCAAAATAGGAAGTTTACTGTGCAAGCTGGATCGATGTCTAATTCATTGTAAAATGATTCAAGCATGTTGAACAATTTCGAAAAACACCTAATGTGAATGTAACACATTAATTTTATGGAAATGCTATCTGTCTTTCCTTGGCATACTGAGTGGTGTTATCCAATTTAAAACTAGTCACTGATTTCTTTCTAAGACACTACCTAAACATGCAACTAGTTTCTCACTCTTTGATAAGTTTCTCCTTAATCAGGAAACAGTTTTTTTCCTTTTTTTATTTTTTATTTTTGTTTACTACCATTTAATTTATCTTTCTGTTGTATATATTTATTTGTAGCTATATATTTTTGCCTTCTTTTTTGGTGGTCACCTCCTTTGTTTAGATTTATCTACTGGGGTGGTCTCCAGTCTTTATTTCGTCTTATTATATACTTTGTATTTAATTTTTTTGTGACAAATAATATAAATATTCTATTCTATTCTGTTCTTCAACATGTAGGGCAATCAGTGTTAGTGTACACAGTCCAATGTAACTACAACTTTTACAGTACATTATAGGATGAATGTTGGATAAATCTTCATTAAAGTTGAGCTTAAATACATTATTCAACCTCTCAATGTTGTCACAAACATAATAAAATATTTTCCAGTTATTGTACATCCACAAATTCAACAAAGTTTCTTCATAGCATTCTTGAGAATTGAAAATATACTCATTATAGGCCGGCGTCTGTGTAACAAAAAGATGCTCGGAAAAAATAGTCCGCTGTACAACTTGCAGACCACACTTTTATGCTGGAATAATGTTAAGGGGTGTGTAGTGGTTCTGAAACAAAAAAGTTCCCACAAATTCGCTGGTCCGTAATGACGTAATAACCCAAAAACACATTCTGTGACGTCATAAGAAAAAGAAAAAATTCAAAATGGCGGAAAAAAACTTTTTTATATATCATTGTACATTAAAATATAAAATTATCTTTCAAATCATAAAAACTAAAATAAGTACATAACTCCGAGTTTCGTGCTTGTGCACTCGTCAAATGTACAAGAATACTGTTAAAAAAAAAAATCCTACATCTAAAAACGTTGAAAAAGCAATTAAAAATGACGTAATCTGGAATCAATGGTTAAAAATAATTGGTTAAAATAATTCAATTGTTGAAATAATTCAAGCTAGTCCGGAGGGACTGCTTTATAGTTTTTTAAAATAAACTTGTTGCTATGGCGACATTTAGAAATCAGTTCTGACCTTTTGTTGACTAAATGGTATGGTCATTGTCACACGTTCAGAAATGAGGAGAAAAGAAAATCCTCCGAGCTTGCCAACCATGTCTGGAACCTGCAGGACAAAAACATATCGCCAGCCCTCTCATGGGAAATTATCGACCATGGCCGTGCATATAACAATGGATCGAAACGATGTGACCTTTGCCTCACTGAAAAATACCACATTATAACATCAAAGCTCGATTTAGTCAACAAAAGGTCAGAACTGATTTCTAAATGTCGCCATAGGAACAAGTTTATTTTAAAAAACTATAAAGCAGTCCCTCCGGACTAGCTTGAATTATTTCAACAATTGAATTATTTTAACCAATTATTTTTAACCATTGATTCCAGATTACGTCATTTTTAATTGCTTTTTCAACGTTTTTAGATGTAGGATTTTTTTTTAACAGTATTCTTGTACATTTGACGAGTGCACAAGCACGAAACTCGGAGTTATTTACTTATTTTAGTTTTTATGATTTGAAAGATAATTTTATATTTTAATGTACCTTGCTCTGGTCTTCTACCTTACCATTGAGCACTCTGCAAACATTGGTTCAACATTGAAATATATATCATTGTATAGCAAATTTAATGCAGAACAAAGTTTCCTACCAAACATATATCTAAAAATGTATTGTGGACTATTTATGGAACACAGACGACTATTGGATTTTACCCATGCTTTCAGGAGGAGATGTGTGGTTCTTTGTTATTCACCTAATTTTTGCTTTCATATGAACCAGAAACTACGAAAATCAAAGTGAACAGGAGAGGACAATAAAGATAAATCCATTTAATTCATGTAATTAAGCAATTTCTGACGTAGGTTGCCTACTTTTCATGGCAATTCGTACGCGGGTATTTGCAAACACATGAAAGGAAACGTTTAAGACATCACTGTAAACTACTAAGTGAAACGCAGAAAGGGAAAAATGTAAAATGTTATTAATGGTTCTTTCAAAGATCGCTCACTTTTCTTTACTGGTTGGAATCCTTCATTTGATGCAACCTCGAACCCAGGGTCTCTTGCCTTTTCGATATACGGATGGCGGCAAAGAAGACCCTGGCGAACGCTACTGAATTAACGAATTCTATTGGCTGAAAATATTACAACGACCGCAGGATTTTCGAGCAAAAAGAAGAAATCATCCGAGTTACTGCTGAGGAAGATAAGAATTAGAGTCTGAAAATTTAATTATTCAAAATAACATTATTTTAGCTATCATTTCATTTCACAAAGCACTGGTATGGTAGCATTATGTATTTACAATGAGAAAGGCTAACAACAAAAAGTTCTTAAAATAATCAACAAGTGAACAAGATAAATTTTCATGCTCTTTTGACTGATAAAACAACGGAATAGTGATTGGCAGTCTTTTTTAGAAGAATATAGTTTCTAAGAACTTTAATTGTAGGCTCACACACATGTGCTAAAATTTAAGAGCATATTCAGAGATATGAGGATGAGCATCTTCAATCATTTCTGGGAGGAAAAAAATAATTTTTTTTGACACGATTTTTGAATATTATTAACAATAAAACTACAGAAATCACAAATACATACAAATACATAGCTGAAACATTATTTTGTTGATCACAGATTGACCTATATTTCCATATTTAAATATCATAGAATCATGAAATTTATATAATCATAGAATTTAGTGGCTTCACTTGATGAATATAAATCACAACGTTTCTGAAGCAAAATTGTTCAATATGTGGGTCTAAACAAAGCGTTGCAATCCAGAAATAGAATCAAAAACTAAAACAAGCATGTGCACATACGTAGAATGAAAATGTAATCTAATTTTTACTTTACGGTATATGACAATTTGTAGAATTTTCATAACAAGGTATACATTGACTAAAGAATTCTATATCTTAAGCTGTATATCGTTTAGCAAAATACATAACAGGATAAAGGTAAACTTTACACTTAACAACAATACAGCGTTTACTCAAAACTAAACCATCTGCCATTATGGATTCAAGATCCCATGTTATGACTTAAAACTATATACGTCACATTGCGTGGTTATAAAAATCCTGCAAATTGTCATGTATTAAGTACCTTCAGAGAGAGAAGAATGGCCTGACAAGAATGACTGAGACGATTTGGAAGATAATTAAAAAGCAATTTCCCTGAAATTTGAAATATCGGTATTCATACAGAATACCATCCTGTTTTCGATTATATAGTAACCTTGAAACTAACACAACAAATTTCACTCAACATATGTTAAAATCTGGTTAAAATCCTGACAGGATCCTACACAAGATCCTACAAGAATTCATAATAAAAATAATTCTTTTTCAGTATAATATAATAAAGGTAGTGAACATAATACAACAAACATAATTTTTAAGTATACTATATTAACATTATATATATTATATATATTAACACTTGAGAAAGACTTCATAGGTTAAAGAAGAGTGAACATTTTATAAGTTGTGTTTTTCTGTCTTCATTTGTGACAGACATATACTCAATAACACTTAGGACACTTACAAGAAAAAGTTATAGAGTTTTTTGGAAATAAATCTA
The DNA here is from genome assembly GCA_027922465.2 of Turritopsis dohrnii. NCBI lineage: Eukaryota > Metazoa > Cnidaria > Hydrozoa > Anthoathecata > Oceaniidae > Turritopsis > Turritopsis dohrnii. The sequence goes on from BQMF02000286.1 coordinate 435,306, forward strand.
CTGACCAGTGAACTTAGCAAATTTTGATATAAATAACAATGTTGAATCATTTAATATATTTGAATAAGTTCTTCATCCCAAGCATTACCGTCAACCAGCAAAACTTTGAACAGCGTCAGAACTTTGAACAGCTAAACAACCGTATCAACAAAATAAACATACCACATCGAACCACATTCAAAGTTTTGATGCTGTTCAAAGTTTTGTTGGTTGACGGTATTTAATGAGAATCTTCTCTCACCAACAACTGCTGCACTGTTGTTGTTTATGTATTATCTTCATAGTTTGTTTTTACTTCTTGTGTGCCTTTATAGGTTATTTATATTTTCCTTTGTGGAAAATTGAACCTTAATACACTCAAGTTCTAATTTTCTGTTCATTTTTTTTACTTTTGTCCACTCTAAACATGTTTTCTGTGCGTCTCTAAAATAAACACCACAGCTCGTTGCAAAGATAAAATCCACATAACACCACACGAATTTTGCAATCTCCCTTTTATCATTCAAGGTTTTCGAATGTAATAACCTTGATCAGAAACCAGAAACACCGCTTTCCAGAATGCTGTTGAAGTCTTGGAAATATGTAAACAACTTTAAAGTTTTGCAGAAATGAGCTCGAGTGAACTCGACGAATTATATTTAGTCTCTATATTGGTTGTAATGTGACTACATAAAAAACTGAATGCACAAGACAAAATTTCTTCGGGCCACCTCTTATAAAAATTACACAGATTTTGTGTAATTTTCATGTCACGTGACCAGCGTTCGCCAGGGTCTTCTTTGCCGCCATCCGTATATCGAAAAGGCAAGAGACCCTGGGTTCGAGGTTGTCATTTGATGCAGATTCTTCACTGCTGCTCTGAATTATGGCACCATTGGCCATATCTATGTGTTGGTCTTGTTTCTTCTCTGAAATCAATGTTATTTCAAACAAAAGTTGTGAACACACTACTGTGAAATGCTGATGGTAGAGCTACAGAGATCATATTTATTTAAGCAAGTGCTGTTTCATGGGATCTAACAACAGAATGGGAAACACCATGCCCAAAACCATTCAACTTTTGAATTAACGTTTTTTAGAGCCTGCTATCTGCCTTGTTTCCATGCTTAAAGATAATGCTTTTGTGCCCTTTGATGATGAAAATATCATATCTTGGGTGACAATCATAACTTTTGGTTTAAACTCCTACACATATATTATTTAATGTGGGGTCATCAGAATGACCACGACATCAAGACAAAAAGGTTTAAAAGTTTAAGAGGATTCAAACACTCTTTTAATCTCAGCTATGATGATTTGGGTGGTCACAAACAACTCCTCTAGAATTTCTTTTTGATTTCTAAAGATGGACTACATTAATTAGAAGCTGGTTGACAGATTTGTTGAAATATTCTTCTTGTTGAAATTCACATTCACTTTCTGTGTCACTTTCACTACTACCTTTCATTCTAACATTTCTGAATGCTTTTTTCAGGTGGATCATGAAAACATAGTTTCTCTTTAAACTTTGACATTATCTTTGGCTCGACTCTCCATCTACCATGTCCAGGCATTTAAACCCTTATTTTCTCTAACTATTCTGACAAATTCATCATACAGTTCTTTCGGCATGACAGTCTCAATCAGTTTGATTACTCCTTCATCAATGTAATTAAATAATAACTCCAATGACTAGTGGTATAATGTATTGTTTTTACTTTTGTGAACTGAATACACTTATGTTATAACACTTTTATGATGAACTTCTTTTCTATAATTCAACATCATGTTTTTTTAAGTCTTAGCTCGTCAGCATCTGATGTCATAGCCTTTACTAAGTGGAATATTTTTTTCGAATCCCAAAGATGTATATATACCCATTTCAATTGTGCACACTCATAAAAACTCATTTTATGAGAAAATATATTCTTAAAACCTTTGGAGAAAATGTTATAATATAACCGACATCTAATAAATTGAAAGCAATTCTGACCTAACAAAGGACTTCCCTTTTCGCAAATGATGCAAACCTCTTCCAAAATGCCAGATCTAGTTTTATTCTATGTGATCTTAATGCACCAGGAAATTTGGGTAAAGCTTTTGCTTAGAACAGCTAGGTTTGACTAATGTACTTGATAACTTCTTACTACTTGCAAACCTTCCTTGCTCTTTCCATTTTAGACACTATCTGTGAATTTTCTGTAGCAACTGCTATGATAGTGTAAACTGAAATCTAACTGCTGACTATTCTGGGTATTGACTAAAAAGGTAAACAATACTACCTAGGCTGATTATAATATTTTACAGGATTTCGATACAAAAAACACATTTACATTCAGTAAAATTTAGCCTTAGCCTTTAATTGCAACGTCGTTTAATTACTTATTTACCATTTTTCTAGTTATATTATTGTTATATAATGGGACAGCAGCTTAGTAATACTGGGTACTGAGGATTGTTTTTCCTTTTTTTTGGTTTTTGGTTTTTAGTTTTCAATTACAATGGTTTTTGTGTGCCTAAACCCTCGTTAAGCAGTGCTACTGTTTAGGCTTTCATATTTTTCGATAGTTATATTTAAACAATATTCAAACAGCAGCCATCCTTCAGGAGGGAGAGGAGAGATGAGAGGGGATAAACAACAAACCTGACGACACGCTGAACCAGTTCCTCTGGTGATGCTAACCACTGTTCATGTGAATTTTAAAAAGTATCAAAGGTCTTCTGCAATATTTTGTTTACTGTTTCTTCATTATTGTTCCCAGGAAAATGAAGAAAGCATTCCACCTTAAAGCTATCCCCAACAACGTGGTGAGCAATTATTTATCATAACTAAAGTTAGCATCTTTAGTTTTTTTACTGATATTATTTTACACACCTGAAATATAAGCATATTCTAATAGCAAGCTCCACCGAAACATAAGTCTGTAAAATATGCACTAGAGCATAACGCTTAGAATCGTTCACATACGAAACAAAACGATAGATCCGATAAACTGGAACTTTAGACCCAATTTACAAACAAAGGGACCAGGTTATGAGTGGTAACTTTTTGGTTCTGTTATCAGTAACATTTAACTCGACGATTTCTGCATAGAAACTGTGGTCTACAAGTTGTACAGCAGGCATGACAAGATTTTGTGGCACAGACGCCGGCCTATTATGTCAACGAAAAATTGCTGAAGTTTTATCCTCGATAACTTTACGATAAGAAATGGCTAGGTAACTAAACTTTTACTGCCAATTTCTGAACCTTTTGAGAACCCAGAAATAAATGTTTGACAGCTCAAAAAACTCTATAACATTGTAAAAGACACATGGTTTTGCACCTCGGAAGGCCTCTTTAGGGAGTTTAAACTACTTTTTATTTAATCCAAAGTACTTTCAGTTTTTGAAATTAATATTCTCTATGGGCACGTGTTTCCTTATTCATTCATTAATCTTGAAGTTTCCATTAAAAAATCTTTATATATCTCCGTTCAAAAAGTTGAAGGTTTCCCTCCCAATTTGTTTACATTTTTTATAACTCGCTCCAGGCCTCCGTGAAAAACGCTTAATTTCGTGGAATCGCCGTTTGAAACAGCCGTGATAACGGAACGATCCCATATATTTTTTTGGTCAGCTTTTCGAGCTCTACAACATTGGCACATTTATTATTACCAAATCCTTAATTTTATTTTTCGTGAACCCAACGCAGGCTGAAGGTGGACATGGCGGCGAGCGATGCTGCCTTCGCGGCTAGTATATACTAATCCGCCTGTGTGCATACCACTTTTATTTTAGAGAGTGTTGTGTTTTTGTTTTTTTAATGGTCACAATCTGCTTAATCGTGGTCATAAAGCGGCAGTTCGACTACGCATTCACAATTGGTATAATAGCACGGGGCAGCTAACGTCAATTCTTTTAAAGATAATCAACGAAGCTAAAAGAAGCGAGGATACTCATTTTTAAAAACTGCTGACTTGCAAATTTTACCGTGATTTCACTCACTAAAATCATATTAATATCTACAACAAGGAATCCTTCGTCATTAGTCAAACCAGAGACGGCTGGGAGAAAGATAGAAAAAATCAAAATAACAAAATGACGGAAAGAAGAAAAAGGTCTCAGCAAAAAAATATAGAATACATGTGGGTGAAGGTGACGAGGCTTTGGCTTTAACAGAGCGCTTTCTGTTTTTTTAATACTCGATGAGCTTCCCTAACACATTGTCATGTTTAAAATTTATTATGGACAACATTGAGTTGTTGGAAGGACAAACTCACAGTAGAGAGGCTAGAAATAATATGACTAAAATCATTCTTTATACGATTTACTGTCCGTGTTTAGATATGGATATGTTGCAGGGTCACGGTCGTTCAACGCTAGCCGAAACTCGGAAATTAATTATGCACATGCGCAGTTCAACACGTCTTGCATAATGCTCTTGGCGACATAATTTAGAGCTGGCCATATAGACCCCAGTGACTCAAAACACTTCTAAATCGAGATTACAGGTTTTATACCTAGTAACATTTAATTTTAATAATGTTTTTGAATCAGGATCATCTCTAAACAAGCGAACATCGCTAAGGAGAAGATTCTGAAAAACTGGTTCATTTCAGGATACTGAAAACCGATATAATCGAATTTTCCCAGCAAAATCAAAACAAGCCCTTGGATCCTTATAGTCTTGCCTTCTAAAAAACCTATATCATCTTTTCCAATCATTTTTTTAACAAACTGTTTCAGACGCATTTTTTTTTGGGGGGGGTGGGGGGTGGGGGGGGGGGGGGGGGGGGGGGGGGGGGGTACTCATCGCCTTCCTCTCAAGATCTATCATGGCTGAACAGCATTTAAAAAACTTACAAACATTATGTAGAATATGTGGAGAAAACCTTCATAAAGACTCTATACCCATTTCTTCACTTATTAATAACATTAAAGCTGTATTTTTCACCGATGTCAGTGCTGATAACTCAACCATCCATCCAAACAAAGTCTGTCAAAAATGTTATCAGACTATCAGAAATGTGGAAATAAGATCTACCACAACATCCTTAAAAATTAAACCATGGGAGGCTCATAGTGAAACATGCACAATTTGTAACAAGAAGGGAGGGAGAAAAAGAAAAAAGAAAAGCCCAGGAAGACCTAAAATAAACAACAATAAAATATGGACAAGACAACACATAAAAACTTTAATAAACACTGTAGCAAAAGAAAAATCAATTGATGTAAATGACATAGAAATTTGCGAAAATCTCAACAGCCACTTAGATCTTTGCAGATGCTGTTCATGTAAGAAATTTGTGGTTCAACCGGTGGTTCTTAGTTGTCGGCATTCGTACTGCTTGTATTGCATTGTTCCATCACTAGAGGGAAAATCGTTCGAAAACACAGTTTGTAAAATGTGTTCCAAAGCTATTTATCCAGGGGATGTTGAATACGCACACCATGTTGTCGAAATGATTGAATGCATTACAATACCATGTGAAAAAAATTGTGGAGAAACATTTAAAATTTCTTAAAAAGGAAAAAAGATCCATCATGAACAGAATTGCAATGGTCCGCAACCAAAAGAAAACTCCACCGACATAATTAATCAAATTTTTTCGATTCAACCAACAGATTCATTGACCCGAAATATGGAAGATGCTGCACTCCATGTTTTAAAGCACAAACTGGCAAATGCAACATCAAACATCATTGAGTTTCCTTCTGGGGGACCAAGGGTAAATGTTACATATATGATACAATCTTCTATCAGGAGAAATTTTCAATGAAGTGAATAATCAAATTAAATGAACTTTTCATGTTATTTCTTCGTGTTAGGAAATAAAAGCTTATAGCTTTCCATTGTTTAAGTAAATTTTGAAAATTTCTTCTTCAAAAAGGCAAATGATATATTTTTATATATATATTTGTATATATAATATCTATTTCCCTTTTCCTAGCCGCATTGCTTCACATCTATAAAAAAGCCTGTAAAAGATAGTGATAGTGTCTGTCAAAGAACACTAAAAACAAGGGCAAAAAATATGTTGGACACACTTGCCTTAACGGCTGGAGCCTCAGGTTCTGCACAAACATTGCAAAGTGCTGAGTTAGTGAAACTATTTGACAAGGAAGAAAGAAGAGAAATAATCGCAAAATCAAACATTGGATTCGTTGAAATAAGTGCTGAAGATATGGTTGCTCTCAAGGCTGATATGGGTGTTCCATGGGAAAAAATTAAAACAATGGCACGGTAAGAAACAAGACTCACAAGCATAATAATGGAAATAAAAACATTACGTAAAAATACTTTTCTTTTTCAGATGGTTGAAAACTTTCGATATTAAAGCAGCATCAAATGCTAAACAAAGACAAACTGCAAGTGCTTGGGCTGGTGATGACATTATAGTTGAGAACACGCCATTCACTTTTGAAGTGAAAAATCACAAACAAAATTATGAAATTAAGCTAGCTCCCTGGGGATATGTAAAAAATCTACACGATAACATAATGAAAAGGCTTGACTGTTTGAGCAAGTAAGTTGAGAATATTCTATTTCATAAAAAATATATAATATGCATTCATATATAACTTGAACCAGGATTTTTCTCCTAGAAAGAATAAGCATCTCAAGTTTACAATTATTTTCAGGAATGATTTACTCATTGAAGGAAAAACCTATGACAATGAAATTCATATAAAAATTGGGGGTGATCACGGTGGTGGTTCATTCAAGATGGCATATCAAATCGCTAATGTGAATAAGCCTAACAGCAAAGCCAATACAACAGTTTTTAGTATGTTTGAAGCTAAGGATTATGTCACCAACCTGAAAGTTGGGTTGAATCCGTTTTCAGAACAGGTTGATCTACTACAAACTTTGCAATGGGAGTAAGTTATTCACACTTTCGTGTTATCTTGAATGAATTTCAAATTTGTAACAATAAAATCTTACCTATCTAGAAACAGGAAGATACGTTTATTCTTGTATGGTGACTACGCATTTTTGTGTGCTATATATGGCATAAGTGGAGCAAGTGGTATGTAAACATGTAGGAATTCCTGAATCAATTATATAACAGGTTCATTATAGACATCTTCTTTTACAGGACGTCATCCTTGTTTATTCTGCCACATCACTAAGTCAGATATGCAGATACCTCATGAAAAATCCACAGAACGTTCTCTAAAAAGTTTACAAGATAATTATTGCGCATTCATGGCTGCTGGTGGAGACATCAAAAATGCAAAGGAGTACAATAATGTGATAGATGAACCCATATTCAATATACCACTTGACCAGGTTAATTAATTTTGATATTATCTATTAGAATTTAGGTAATGAATTTATGTGCCACTATAAAAAACTGATTATCAGCAGGCCTGATTTTACATAGCTCAGATTGTGCTTATTTAAGTATTATAAAAATGTGAATTTTAGGTTGCATTACCAGTCTTACATATTTCACTGGGTGTTTACCTGAAAATTTTCAATCTACTTGAAAGTACTTGTTATTTACTTGACATGAAAATTGCTGGACAATTGGCAATAAACGAAAAAAAGATCAATCAGAAGCAATTTGATGAATTTATAGCTACACAGTCACTAATATTAAATCTACAAAATCAAGTAAGTGACTTTGAGGAGACAATCAACTTGGTGCATGATGCAATTACTTTAAATATTTTAAAACAACCAGAACATACAAATGCTATCATGGACGTATACAAACTTCGATTAAGATATTTGGAAAGCAAAAAGGAGGAGAAGCACGGCGGCAATTTCCGTGCGAAATTCTCCCACTCTGACGTCATGATTTCCCGATATCGAATAATCATAATGGCTGTGTTGAGCGAGATTTTGAGTCTTCTTGACAATAAGGTCATGTCAAAATAACTAAGAAAGTATACCTATTTTGTCCCATTTCAATGTTTTTTTATAACTGGCTTATTCAAAACTAATTTGTTAATGACATTTTTAAAATTGTCTTTCTTAATTTTAAAAACTAAACTCAAATTACAGCTTTATCTAATGTGTAATCAAAACAACGATTGACTTTGCTTATTTTGTGTTAAGAGTCATGGTTGTAATAGCACTGAAAACATAAGATTTTGGTTCGTTACCATGTAAACAAGAATTTGAATTTATAGAGTTAAGCCTTCTTCACTCAATCTGAAGATATGGGGGTCTTTTTTCAAAAAGTTCATGTTTTTCAACTTTGCTCTTCTAATACAGTGGATTAAAGATTTACATCGGAAAAAAAAATAAATTCAAAAGTTTATTTTATCCTTGATCTGCAGCTGGTGAAAGTTTTAAGTTAATATATGTGGTAGAAGGGATGTTTTAAATGCCACTTTTGACTTTACCTGTAGAATTTGGCCAATTTCGGCCATTTTCCTTTTGATTTTTCAATGAAAACTTCGTACGGATATAAATGCGCGGCCATTGTTAATTAGTACGCTGCAGCTGGTGATATTGGGAATGGATCATGAGGATCATGTCCATTCTTTTGGTACGAATATATATGTCTAAATGCACCATATTTCTACTTACTACTAACTGTTTTGATACAAGAAATAGTGAAACCCTGTTGGGAAAAGTTTAGCTAATATGACCAAAATTATAATTGTTTGTTTTTAGTGTTTTATTCAAGATTTTAAGTAATAAAATTTTGCATATGTTATGGAAAGCAATGAGTTGCTTGCAGATGTTGCAAGTGTTTTGAGTCTCATTGTTGACACAGTTTGTTTGGAGGAGGAGTACGGAGTGAAAAAAAGCTCTAATGAAAGCAGTGAAGTGTCAAGGTATATTAGTGATTCTAACAATTTTAAAGTATGTACCTCTTTAGCCCCTAATTGTCCTCTGTCATGTGCCAAGAGGCCTTGTAACACAATGATAAGACAAGCAGATTTCATTTTAACTGTGCGGGCTAATTAGCTAGGCCATGTGAAATGTACACATCCTAGGGGTTCCTCTTGGCATTACTTAGAAGGAAGAAAGTGTTTGTAGAAGAAAGTTTTACCGTTCAATTGAACCACAAAATTTTTTGCATTTTGCGGTAATAAACTATTGCGACTAGTGAAAATTAATCTTTTTTGCAATAAAACTTCTGCAATTCCATAGTTAAACATTATTTTTGTGGGAAGAACCATTTGAAAAGACTGAAGTAAAGAATGAATCGTTAAGCTGTTAATCTGCACAGTGAATCTAAATAGATAAGTTGAAAAAACTATTTCTCCTTATTCAATTCAGCGACGTAAATCCTATCTGAAATGTCTCTTTATATCAATTTGGGCCAAAATCGCAAAAACAACAAAACTTTCTTCCGTAAACACTTTTTTCCTTTACAGTATATATACAGTTTACGTTTTTGATTAGATTTTGAAAAAGGAGAATATATTAATAGTTTGAATTCTTTTTTACAGTATTACCAACTTATGTTCAAGATCTCGCAAATGTTCAAAATTGAAGAACCATCGTGGAAAATGTGATCGGAACCGTGTTTACCAACCATTTTGGCTGCAACAAAGGAAAATCAAACTAAAAGAAAAACAACTCATTGAAAAAAAAGTTGAAGAGTTTAATGATCATTTCATTATCTTGGAAAACAAAACTAAAATTGCAGGTAAACTTAAGATCACAGTCATCCAAATCCAAATTATCAATTTATGACAGAAATTGTCATAATGAGTTAATTTAATAAATTTAAAGTGCTCAATGTAAAACAGCGCATGTACCTTAAAGGTACTAATTTTCGCGCATACCAATTTTCGCACAATTTCGCACAGAGGTTCAAAAATTTAATACCGAAATTATGCGCAGTCCCTATGCGCAAAAATTAATACCATATTTTTTGTTTTTGGAAAGAAAGTGGCATTTATCTTTAAAAATTTCTACATTTTTATTTGTATGCCTAGAAAAAAAAATATATAGGAGGCCTTTGTGCGCGAAAATTAATACGCGCGAAAAAAATTTTTCTTGATGCGCGAAAATAAGTACGCGCGAAAATTAGTACCTTTAAGGTACATGTAAAAAATTATGCTTTTTTTTCTCGAAATATTCTATTATTCTGATAATTTTAGAAAGTACCAATGAACAGTTAAAGGAAATTGAGGACGAACTTCGGAGAAAAACGGACAGGTTGTCCAAAAAATATGAAAAGTTGAATCTGCTCCTTGAACAAAAGAACTATAGCGTAACGAAGCGTCAAAAAAATCCTACTGATGAAAATATGATTAATGATGTCAAGAGCTCGACAAGATACAGGAGGCGAAATGAAACCAAAAATATATTAGAGTACATTCATGGTGGGAAAGAAGCTGCAGTTTATGGAGCTTGGGACTATTTGACCAATGCTGTTGGTTCGTCACATTTAGAGGAGTTGCTACTGAAATTTAAACGTGGGAAATTTATTGAAAAGTTACATGGTAAATTCAATAAGGCAATTGAGAAAAGTGACACTGCAATCAAGAAGGCTGTCGCCACAAAATATCTATCACACCTTTCACGCAGAAAGTATAACTTTGTATGCTCCATTCAAAAACAGGCATTCAGCGCTGATTCCAATGGTATTGTTTCCCCTGTCAAATATGGTGAATACAGTTTAGCTTTGAAAACTGCTTTTATCTCACATGGGAAAGTAGAAAAGTTCATCCAAAATATTGATATTGGGGAAATACACATCATGTCTGGATATTCTGGAGTAGCACGAACAGTTTCTACATTGTGTACCATGATATGTGATTTGCACCTGAAAGTTCCACAGCTTCAAAGCAATTTATTGTGGTTTAATGGAATAAAAAATCATTTCATTTTTGAATTTGCTGATGATGGAGCACCAGAAAGTAAAGAGAAGACAATGACTATTGGATCATTGACACTTTGGAACTTTGGATCAAGAATACGTAGCCGTGAATTCCATTATTCTCTTCACACTGCAAGCATTGATGAAAAGGCCCAGATTTGCTCAGATTTATGGAAACAACACTGCGAAGAAATGATGTTGATTGAAAGCAACACACTCACTATAGATGGAGAGAAAGTGACCGTGGAGTTTCAACCATCAGCAGACCAGTCATGGCAAATTTGGGCCAATAACGTTCTGCCTGCCAGCTCAACATATCCATCTCCTTTCGCCAATGTCCACAAAGGCGATCTTTCCAAAATTGGTGGTAAAGTTGGTCTGGACTCTACATGCATATGGAAAATCCCAACAGAAAATTCACGTGAATCTGAAATCAAGCAGTTAAATGTCTTTCTTAAAACTGTTCCAGGGAATTGCAGTGATAAAGCAAGACATGACAAGCAATTGGAATTTATGGCTTCAAAAGGAATACGTCAATTGGGAGAGCCACGCATTGGTATTTACGCAAACAGACAACGGCCGGATCCATTGCACCTTGAAATCAATAGCTGGCAGCATTTTCTCAATCTTATGTATCTTGAATCTGTACGAAGGGATTTGTTTGACAAACTGGAAAATGTCCTTACTTTACCAAAATCAAGCAATGGCTGTGGCCTTAAGCAGATTGCCAAGATTTTGAGGGAACATTACGATACTGTTTCTTCTCGCATGAAAAGTATAACCATCCGCCTCATCGGATCACAAGCAATCAGTCTTGCACGTTATGGCTACCGTCTTATAGATGCCCTGGAAAAAGAGAATGAAAATGAGGCTGAAATCATTACGCGAATGGCATTATCAAAGCTGAATCAACTTTTGAGAGACATTGGTTCTCAAATAAACAGAGTGAATGTAACCGAGATAGATTACCCTGATCGGATAGAAAAACTATGCACACAATATTTCAATATTTATGCTTTGTTTTTTTCAAATCACTGTAACATCACCGTTTGGACAATGGGATATATCATACCATATCACACTAAATCTCTGTTCAAGGATTATGAGGTTGGATATGGGATTCTTACCATGCAAGGTAAAGAATCCAAACATTCAGCTATAAAGCAGGAGTTGAAGTCAAACTCAAATCGTTCAAACAATGAAGACAAAACAGGAAAATGGTATCAACTGATGCGATCCAGTTTCATCAGAAATTTCTATGTGCCATATCATTTACCAAATCTTAAACCTACTACTGTACTTGTTCTCGAATGTTAGGTGCGAACGAAGATATTTGTAATGTTTGCAAGAAAGGCATGTTGGTGCTGGAGTGTGCAGAATTTGGAAAATTAACAGATAACGTAATCAATATTTACAAACCTATCACATGCACATTATGTAATTCACGATTTCCAGATTCAGTTTTGCTTAAATCACATATGGATAAGGAACATAAATTACATAACAAAAACTTGAACCCTGAAAATGTTGTTCCAGCAAGATTGAATGTGAATCAGCTTCGAGAAGAATTGAAGAAAAGAAACCTGTCAACAACAGGAAATAAAGAAATTTTAAAGAGACGCCTGGAAGGGCATCTTTCTTTTAACTAAACTAAATGTAGGAAAGAGTATAAATTTACATTGCAGGTTTCAATAAATAGTTATAGTTATGATATAGTTATCATACCTTAAGTACATTAATTTTCCTGAACATCAATTTTCGTGAAATCTTTCCAAATGCTAATTTTTAGAAAAGAAAAACAGTTTTGTTTCAATAGAAAAACTACTGTTTCAATATAAACTTCTCGCTATCAGTAAGTACAATGCTAGATGAGTAGAATTTAAATATATATAAAAAATGTTCGCGGAAATTTTCATTTCAATTATATATTGCTTGCGAAATTTTCTTATCCATTAAACCGCAAAAATAAATGTTTGCAAAATTTTTTAAATTGATCACTCCCGAAAATTAATGTACTTATTTATGTAGTTATTTTATATATTACTTTAAATCTTTCTTTACAGAATAAAAATTACTATTTTCAGAATGTCCCAGCCAGGATTCGAACCTGGATCGCAAAAGCATCATAACCATTAGACCACCAGGACTTCAAAAGTATTCTGAAAAGTAGCTAATGAAAAAAAACATTATATTTATTTCTGGAATAAATCTTTCTTTCTTTAAAATAAATCGGTGGAAATAAATTCTTTCAAAAAACTATTTATATATATTATTTGACGTTCAGAAAATTTCTATGCTGTTTATAGTTCCAATTTTACAAAAAAATTTAGGTACATATATTATATATATATTATTTGCAAATTAGTTTTCATTTATATCTTCTGTAATGTTTTAGACAATTTACTCAGAGCAGTACTGTTTACTGAAGCTAAGAATGTATTCTACTAATATATAACTGTTAAATATCTACTTAGCAATTTCACTTCAAAAACAGTCTTAAATTGATTTATTCATAAGAATCCATACTTTACCCATTGATGTACCCAGGTCATTTCGGAGCCACATAATATTAACTTCTGTTGTTTCTACGTTTCTAACTTGAATGGCTTTTTAAGACAAAATTTTTCATTTCGCATATTAGACTACCCAATTTTATTTTTTTCAACTACAAAAAAGAGGAAACTCCAAGGTGTAATCGGTCTGCCCGAAAAAAACTGTCAGAAATTTTTGTGCAGAGAAATATCTTGCTGAAATGTCTTCCTTAAGATATATATATACTTCAAGCATTAACCTTTACATACAACTAAAACTTTTACAAAGCTCAATAAGTCTATATCCTGAAATTATACTTTGTCTATATTATTATCTAACTTTTCATTGCTTTCTTTTGCTTGTTCTCCTCCCTCTTCTTCAGGCACAAACTCTTGGTTCATTTGTGCCTGCAACGATTTATCAATAGGTATATCTTCACTATTGTATCTCTGCACAAAGAACAATGAAGTCAACCTTTTAGTTGCCATAACGTATTCAAATTTAATAGGTGTGTACAATGAAACCACAACTTTCGCACAACCAGCATAAACTGAAACTTGGGTATTGTTCTCCAACTTCTTCTCATATTTTCGCTTACATAGAAAATAAGTGCCATCAAACCTCTTTGGGTGAAAGAGTTTGCGAGCACCTTCTTCTTTATCAAGGAACAAGACAATTTTCTGACTAGTGCAGTGTATCTCTGCACTATACCCAACACAGATTGTGCTAAGCAAGTTAAAAACTTGTGTTGGCATAAACAATGTGACAGGTGGCACAAGACCTGTCAAATGGCTTCTTCTGAGTTTTTCATAAAAGGCCTTCCCAATCTCCCATAGGTAAGAGTCGACTAATGGACCACCAAGGAGAACACGATTCCCCACAACCTTTTCGAGCCCCCCATCTAAATCCCCATCCATTGAATAATCTTTCCGATCCTCCTCCCTTTCTTTGAACCACACTATCTCTAGCTTCTCTAGATCTTTCTCTCTACCGCACCAAAACGAATCATTTCTTTCTGCCATAATTAACACAAAAGAACAACAGACAGACAGCTTTCTCCTCAAATTAGGTAGGGTTCACTTCACGGTGGTCAGCTCACCAATTCATTACACGGCAACCGAAAATCAAAAATACAAACAATTTGTTAAGCTTCTACGTAATCGATACCGTAAGTAAAAACAAGAGTTTTGCGGAAAAAATAACGGCAAGTGGGAGAAATCAGAAGCAAAATTTCCGCCGTGAAGGTATGAAATTTTCTGTAAACTTTTCATCTGAGTTCTTCCACAATATTTATTATATGTTGTCATAATAGAAACATGAAATTAGAGTATTGATTGACACATGCGAACTAAAACGTACTGCTGGTCCTTGCGTACAAAAACTTGATGAAATTTTAAAATCATTAAATGTTGAAAGACAAGCTTATCATGGGAAGTCTTTCGTTGGAAATCATGTGCACAAAATGTTAAAGGTGAACTGACTTACACTTAACAAGGTCATTTTATAAGCTATTTCAAGCTAACTTTGGAAACTTTTTTTTCAGGTTACCAACATTATCAAGTTGTGCAATGCAATTCCAATTTTGGTTGTTCAATTGGGTCTGCGAAACACAAACTTACACCAGGAAGCCATAACAATATGCCAAGATTTTAAAAATCTTTTCAACAAATATGGTCTATGTCATGTGATGCTGAACACAACAGAGAACTTTGATGAGGAAAAAATTGAAACTTTTCGTAAGTATATAATAGTAAAAAGCTCAAGTTATAGGTATACATTATGCATCATTATGATCAATTGTGTTAAATGTTTACTTTTTTAGGTCAACATATCGAAGAGTTTGTTTCATTTTATCGTGAGAAATGGCCAAATGAAACAATAACACCCAAAATGCATATGTTGGAAGACCATGTCATTGATTTTCTAAGAAGATGGAAGTTAGGACTTGGTGTTTACAGTGAACAGGGTGGTGAAAGTATCCACTCCGAATTTAATAATTTAGGGAGGATGTACTGTCACATGCATGGGACATCAAGGTTGCAAAGCATGTTGAAAGAACACCATATACGTGTGAATCCTATTGCCAAGAAACGAAAACCAGAAATAAAAAGAAGGAAATTGGCGCCCTACTAGAAAATATGACTAGTTGTTTTAAGTTACCTTGTTTTTGACTTTACTGTGTTGAGAAAAGATAGTTAACTGAACTAAAAACGACTTATTCATAGCAAAGATTTCAAAACTTTCTGTAAAAAAATGATTGGACATCCAGATCTCTTTGAAAACTTTGTTAGGGTCTTAAGCAACAAATAAAACCATATTTACCTTCTCAAAAAATTCATTAAAGTTCCCAATTCGAGGATATTGCATAAGCTGTAACGATATGTCGAAAATTTCGAAGGTAAAGTTACTAATGCTCATGTGTGGCGACATGGACGCCATCATCCGCCAGTAACTGTTCAAGTTCATCTTCAACAATTATTCAACACGTGCATATCTTGCATGCAACCATATCTTCCATATAAGGCATAATTATTTTGATTTAAACAATGAGGTTTTCAAAAACAACTTCGTCGCTAGGCCTATGAACATAGCGCCATGTTTATAATTCATCATTACAACGGCTATTTTACTGCGCATGCTCACAATTAAATATACGCACTAAACGACCGTGGGGTGACATAGATTGTTTTATATATGTATCTTGCTGTAACGCTTTCATAAGTTCTTATTCAAAAATGTAAAAAAGTATTGAGTAGATAAGAGGGAGAGAGTGCTCTTCTTGTCTGGGTCCTGTGTCTTGATTTTTTTTTAAATTAGGGGAAACATGTTTATGAATAGTCGCGAAAAATCAAAGCAATCTATGCCAATCAACCTGCTCCTTTATGAAAATATTCCTGCGTCCAAAACGATATTTCAGGGGATGATGATAGAACTCACAAAGTTGTTTAAGAACTCTTTTTACAGTTTTTGGAAATTTTTTTTCCTTGGGCAGATATTTCAATTTAAAAATGTTCAAATTATGTAACGCATAATTATGATGTAATAAGATAGTATTTTGTTAGTGTGTATAACTTCTGAATTAGTAAATATTGTGACTTCATTCTTCTATAAATCTATAAATCATAGTAACTTACAACGATGTAATATTAATCATATCTAAAGTTATTGCAATAAAAAGTGTAAGTATTACATCATAAATGTGCATTGCATAAATTAAATATAAGATTTTAAAAACGAAATATCTCAGAAACTATAAATAATTGAAATACTGAAAAGAGACTTGTTAAACAACTTTTTCAGCTCTATCATATTTATAAATTATCATTTTGGACGCAGGAATCCCTTTAATAGATTCCACCCTATTCCCTGTGTTACACTATCTTTTATTTAAAAATTGACAACAACAGAATACTGAAGAGCCTCCCTCAGCAACATTTTAAAATAAATGTTGCTGTTAAGCTAACACAGGCAGTACATAGGTTGAAGAACAATGTAGATTATTTTCTTTTTGTCTTATATTTCATCTTACGGTACCTATATTAGATTTATATATGTGACGGATTGAGGGAAAATCATAACAAGTGATATTACTGATAAATTAATCAGTAATTTATCAGAACTTTATCAGTAATAATTCTTTATCAGTATTTACCTATTTACTAATTTACCAATTATTTTATCAGTAATACTGATTCATCAAACAAGTTACTAATAAATCGAACGAATTACTGATTCATCGAAATGTATTGTTTTCTAATCAGTAATTTACTGATAAATTTATCAGAAATTATCACTTGTTATGATTTTCCCTCAAACCGTCACATATGCATTTTATGCTTTGTTGCTTTTTGGAAAATCAGTGGATATTTGAAGGAAAGTCTACCATCACACTACCAACCCAGCTGTCTATCCTCTTTTTCACTGTAGTAGTAGGCAGTAATGGCTGATGTGTGGATGATACCTTAAATTTGCAACAAGTTATTTTTTGTGTTCTCCTGCAGTTCTCTATGCAGTTAAAAATGATATTTGTAACTTGATTTATATTTGAGGGGGTGAGAATCAACAAACAATTTCAACAAAATTATGTAATCTTCAGTCTGCCATCTCAGAACAAAAATGAAATTTCAGTGTTGTTCTTGTTGATTACCACTGATGTTACTCATGTTCTTTTTTAGGATATAACATTTTGGTTAAAAATGAGAAAAAAAATATTACATGCTGAATTGTTGTGTATTAGCGAAATATACATTGTTTTGTTGATTTAAAAATACAAATCTCAAATGTACACAAATGTCAAAATCAAATGTTTTTTTTTCTTCCTAGCTAGGGTCTAGCCTTTTCAGTGAAAAAAGAAGTTAGGAAGCCCCGGTCATACTTTTATGTTACAATGCTTCAGTCATAAGAGGACTGTTAAGTTAACAAGGCACACCCACTGCTTTCATAAGAGGAAAGTGTGGTCATAATTCAATAGTTTTAGCTACACCATATAACATAGAATCCAAAATATTGATAAATGAAATACAGAAAATTTCTTCTAAACCAGTCTGGAGAGAAAGTAAATTCCACGCCATTCTGTGAAAAAGTCATATAGAAATTGAAAATCTTTGCCGGAGATATCTTGAATACAAGCAACATTTCCACATGGCTTGCTTTCTAAATCAAATCAAAAGTTTGAATTCTTCGCCTGTGTTTACATTCCATCGACTATATGCTTAATATTAGGCGAACAATCAACCCGCCGAACGCTATTACATTAAAACTTGTAGAAGACTGTACATAGTAATAGTATACGGACGTGTTAGTACATTTCTTATGCATGCGTGAATTTACCGCTGTTCATCTATCACAAGCTCTATATATCTTCGTTGATTAACTTTAAGCCAATCAAAACGCAAGAAATTCTTTTTTCGCCTTTTTGATTGGTTGCCGAAAATCAAAAATTGATGGCAACGGAATCCGTTAGTCTACAGACAGTTTAGTACGAAGCAGACGAAGGTGAAAGGTGAAGGTTTACTACACTTACTGGAAAGTAGAGAAAGAGGTATTTAGTGTATGTTTATAGTAGAAAATATTCTGCAAAATAGAGAAAGTTACCTTACATAAGCATAAAAGCAGTTTTTCCAAACGAAGAAAGCAGTTTTATGTTTTTCAGTATAATATGGTAGCGTAATTTCAGTGGAAAACAAATAGTATATGTTTACGGTAGGAAAGTGTCCTGGAAAGTAAATAAAGTATTATTATTTTGTTTACAGATATGAAATATAGAAAGTAAAGAGCTCATAAGTGTTTGAAAATGGCTGCAGAATATGTTGTCGTTTACTAACATGGATGATGATGTGAATTGGTATGGAAAGGTATATTATCATTGTTTGAAGTTAAACCAAAGTTAAAGTATTATAGATCTATTTAGTTAGAGCACAGTTAGTATGCTGGATAAATAGAGAATATAGTAGCAATAAAGAAATGAAACTCATGGTTTGAAATCATGATGATGATGGTTGGTCAAGATGTAACTTTGGCATCAATGAAACACATTTGAAAGGTATCGATTTGTTTTAAATTCACATTTCGTAATGTTATTCAATGTTTGGTTTTGCGTGGCTGCGTATATAGTTCTGTGCTATGTATTGCTTTGTTTTACGCTAAGGTTACTTCTTTTATTCTGTGTATGCAATATAACTTCTTTGTTATATTGCCATTTGTTTATGCGTTAAATCTTCTGCATGGAAAAACATGATTTTGGTCTGTACTGGGGCAGTTTAAGTGTTGCGATATTTGTTTGATATTTGTTCTGCTCCAGTGATACCATATACACACTTGATTTGTTTTGCGTAAAACTCACTTTTGGAAATTGGTCTTTGGTCAATACTAAGTTCAATGTTTAAGTGTTTCCATGATTCAATTTCTTTATGATTTCGATGTTTTGGTTGTTTCATGTCTCTCACTGAAAAAAAATTATTTTAGAATGCTTTTATTCGGTTCAGCTTCTGTATTGTTTAAACAACGGACGTTGTGCAACGGTCAAAAGACCGAAAACAACGTTGCATTGACGTTGTAGCGTGGTCAAATTGACCACGAAAGGCAATGACAACAAATGAAAAGTCACTAGCGGGAATTGAACCCTAACGTCAAAAAGACGTACCAAATGAAACGCGTTTTGTCCATGTCTGGAGAAAAGGTCGTATGGACGTCATATTTTTCACAAAATGGACCTGGGGACGTCTATTATATTCACAGTCCTTTGTAGCAAGTGATTTGAGCACAACTTTCGATCCAGTTTTAAACTTGAATTTTAAGTTTTAGATTAAAAATAGAAACTGAGACTGTCTCAGTTTACTGACGTTTACTGATGACAGTGGACCAAAATAGACGTCCGTTGGACGTCTTCAAGCGTACGTGGACGTTAGGACGAAATTAGTACGTTCAATGGACGTCCGATGGACGACCTGTGCCCACTGGGATATCATAAGTTTTCAATTACTTGAACAACACAATCTGAGGAATAGTAAAAATGTTTTTACTTATATCTGCACTTACACCCAACCAAATAATATCTTTTTTAAGGACTGTAAGCTTTTGTTTAAGAAGTTCTTTTATTGCAGTAGAAACAAAATTCCCTTTCAATTTTGGCTAATCTATTATTTTTGAAACGTGCTTTTTGCTGTGTTGAGATGAATTTTGTTGACATTTTTTATGATATCGAGTGTTGTCGTTTTTCTTTTATGAAAGAAATGATCTTTTTTAAATTACCTTTCACTTCATACAAAGCTTTTGTTAGGTTGACAGGATAATGCGTCACTTTATTCACGATTGTAACGTAAGTGGAGATCGTGTTTAAAATCGTCGTGGTGCCGCGGAGTTTTGTTGTTTTAGGCCGACGCTCCATATGCATTGCCATCACAGCCTAAGTGACAACATCATCTATTTTCCAGATCTAACTTTTAATCAAAGAAACTTAAAATTCTATAGATATACTTCTAATTTTCCGATGTTCTTTTATGTCAAATATGTTTTCTTAATGAGAATAGTCGTTAATCTACTCAATGTTTCTTACGATAAAGAGAAAATAGCAAAGTAACTATCGTCTTCGAAATATTGTTGATGCAGAACTTCCTTCACCAAATGTGTGCGTGGGGGTGCGTGGGTGCATAGTCATTTGACTTTGACTATGGTGGGTGCTATCATTATGTACATCACCTTGCAGTCCGTTAGTCGGAGTGAGTACTGTAATTGTGTGCTGGATAGTACCTTATTTTTCTTATTTTTGTGTAATTTAAAACATTGGTCTGTGGCAGATTTTTCGTTGCTGTTGTTTTCATCCATATTTTACTGTTCTTCCTTCCTCCAAGAACAAAAAAATATAGAAGAAGAAAAGAAACATAAGTGTGCAGCTTCGACCGCACCACAATAATAGCTTGTGCAGCTTTGTCGCACCAAAGTATTATAAACGTACTTAAATAGTACCTGTGCTTTTGCACCTTAATAGCTTGTGCAGTTTTGCACCAAATTAACTTACACTCTTAAAGTATATTTTGTGCAGTGTCTTGCACACCAAATAGTTTGTACAGCTTTGTTGTACCAAAATTATATATATACCTTCTTAGTTAACATATTTTCCTGTGCTGTGTTGCGAGACTTGGTTATTGGAATTCATTTGACATAGATTTAATTGTGTAAATGAAGGTGACCTCCTTTACAAGTCATTGAATAAAGATACATATGCATTTACTTTAAAGGAAGAAAGTGTTTGCAGAAGAAAGCTTTGCGGATCGGCTGAACCGCAAAATTTTTGCATTTTGCGGAAAAATCTTTTGCGGTTCGTGGAAATGAATCCTTTTTGCGGGAATGAACTTTCGCGGTTCCTCAGTTTATTTTTTTTTGCAAGAAAAAAATTTTGCGCTTGTTAAACGAGAGTACCTTAGAGCATAGAAATACGAAAAGAGAAAGAATCACAACACTTTAAGATCTTTTGAAATAAGGCGCGTCCTGATTGCAGGTATCGATATTGTGTTACAAACATAGTTTGCATAACTAATAGGTTCGATTATTCTATGTTAACAATACATAAAGTTTCTGATTGGATGTTCAAAATTAAAAAATTTAAAGTTAAGAATAAATTAACTAAAATATGCGTATAATAATTTTACTCTACTCGGTAATAATTAGTGCGACATTTTGACGAGAATTTTTCACGTGCACTCATTTTAACGAAAGAAAGAATACAAGATGGAGACCGAAGAGCCTGTTGTTGATGTTATAGATGTTGAACTGAGTGAATGCGATTTTGTTGATGAGGCAAGCTTAAATGAATTCAATGTTTTCGAAAGCGTTGAAGTAGATATACCAGATGGCATTGATATTGACGAAATAAACGAACTTTCTGCTAGATCTGAAGATATGATGTACCCTGAAACACCAATAATTGAAAATAAACTCCCCACAAGGTGAACAAAACCTCTTCACCACTACGTTGTGGAGAAACGTAAACCTTTTCCTATGGTTAACATTTTGAACCTCAAAGAAAAAACCCTTTTGAAAGACCTTTTCAAAGATAAAAAAAGCCAGATGGCGCAAAATGGTAGCAGCAAATGTGACCGTCCACGGGAAAAAACTAACAATGGAATTATAGATTATAGATTATAGATTATAGATAAGAAAACAATAGAAATTATAGATAAATCTAATCTATAATCTATAATCTATAATCTATAATTATCTATAATTATAGATTATCGATTATAGATTATCGATTATAGATTATCGATTATAGATTATAGATTATCGATTATAGATTATAGATTAATCTATAATCTACAATCTAATTTATAAGTTATAGATTCTATCTAAACTATAACCTATGTCATCAATAGGCAAAATTCAAAAGCCCTTAGTTTTGCTTCGCGGTAAAGAGAGTCATGTCATGGGAACATAATATACGCCATATTATAATATGTGCGTATAGGTATACAGTTATCCGCGCCCTATATGTGGTGTAATTTAAATGCTACTTCGGCCAGGCCTCTTGGAGAAACGTCTTGTTTACTATAAGAGTGGTCATTTGTGTTAGTAATAGAATGCTCTTTAATCCAATGTTTGGCGGTCATTTGTGACATGTTACGTAACAAAAGTTCAAAACGTTGTACGATTATGTCGCAAGCATAGCATACTTTTAAGTATTAAGGAAGAGTAAGAAGAAGCCATTCTTCAAGGCGTAAAGGTTAATCAAAAAGTGATTAAAACTTCTCGTTATTCTCCGTTTGATTATTAAACTTATCTTTCTCTACCTTATCGACTTTCTTGATGTTTATGAACAAACATGTTTTAAAAAATCTTTTTCTGGTGGCATCAGTTGAAAAATAAAAATAGACTTGGCCACCTGGTTCACATTCACTGACAAGACAGTTTGTTGAAAACCAAATTAAAATGAATGCTTCAAGTAGAAACCATCCGATTGTATTCAAGAGTATTTTGTTACTCACTTGAGAATAAAGTCTTCGAAGCGGATGTTCGAAGTGTTGCACAATGTATACAAACACCAGTTACGTACATGTGCATAATCTTTTTCTTCCATTCCAAACAAGAAACATAACATGATAAATAATTAATGACCTTTTTTACACAACAATATTTTGTGAATTGTTCGAGTGAATTTGTGAAGCAAATAATCATGAATAGGTTATAGAAAAAAAAATGGAAAAATAGTGACCTCATCTGAAAGAATCACTGAAAATAGCAAATCATGTGAAAGACCTAAATGGTTTCATCAAGAAAAACGTTTCTGACAGAACTTTTACTTCTATTAAGCAGGCCTTGTCAGGAGAATTCTTCGAGGCGTGCGGTTGTTCGCACGCCTGTTTTAACGTTTTTTATATGTGGCGTGCCATCCACCGCACGCCTGAAATTTTATATGTCTGCCTAATCTTTTACAGACAAGTGGGGGACGTTTAAACTTGTGAACCCCAAACACAAGGACTGGCGTCAATACAATAAAGGTTGACTCTCGCAGTCTTAACTTTTCTTGTCTGATAATGTTTAAACCTGAAGTCCTCTGTGGCTAGAGAATAAATCTTTCAATAAGAGGACTAGTGGGGTCGTCAAAGTATAATAAATAATCTTTGATCTTTTGAGAAAAGAAATGAAAATTCATTCATTATCAAACATTGATCGACTGCACAACGTAAAAAAGTTTTGAAAAAAATGATCATTCATTTTCATTCATTTTAAGACGTCACGATAGTATTCCCAAAAGCTGTCAGCTGTCTTTGAAAATATTTAAGCACGAGAAGAAAAAAATTTTACGTGCTTCATTCAAAAAAATATCTATAAGCAAAGACAGGTGACAATTTCTGTTTCTATATTGCGAAACATGCTGCAACGTGATGTGATATAAATTGATAAACACGTTTTCGAATGTAAATTTCATATTCGACTTTTTTAATAACACATGAAAGAAATTATGTATCTCTTTTCGTCGTGGTCGATAACGTCATCAAAAACTTCTTTTCAAGAAGATTAATAGATAGAAAAACCTTTTTCATGAACAAGATTAATAAAAGCCTTTTTGATATACAACTGGTACTTTAAAGTAAACAAATATTTAAATAAATTCCGCTGCGTCTAGACAGTGCCAGCTGTTTTTTTACGTTACAAGAACGAATGTATATAATCTTTTTAAGCTTCGCACTCCATCACACGCCTAAAAATTAGAAAATATTTTTGAAGTTTTAAATTCAGGCGTGCGGTAGTCGCACGCCGCCCTTTTTCTTCCTGACAAGGCCTGATTAAGGTTGACAATATTTCGCGAAAGAAAAATTAACCTGCGTCCCTGGTCATGTTTTTTACTCCCGAAAAATGGCGGAATGAAAACATAAACAAACTAAACGAACGAAATTTTTATGCGATAACGGTAAAATTTTCACAAGTCATTAAAGTTGTTATCGCTTGTTTCCTATAATTAGTGCATGGGCTACTCGGTTATAGATATCTTGTAAAGATTTTACATTAGGTTATAGATCATTACGTCGTAAAACAGTTTATGCATAACACGGATGACATTGCATTGACATTGCATAGATTATAGGTTATAGATTATAGGTTATAGATTATAGATTATAGATTATAGGTTATAGATTATCGATTATAGATTATAGATAATCTATAATCTATAATAATCTATAATCTATATTATAGATAAAATTTTACCTATACATAGATTATAGATAAAATCTAATCTATAATATAGGTAAATATAGATTAATCTATAAATCATTGTTAGTTTTTTCCCATGGACGGTCACAAATGTATTTAAACTTATAAAAAGTTATAAAAAGCTGCTAGCGTAATAACAGTATGTCCAGTAAAAAATTTTACTGATAACGGTGTGTCCCCCCTTCAATTTTCTGTGAATTCCGTGTCAAAAATGACGACGAAAAATAACATCATGGAATGTTGAACGTAGAAGATCTAATACTGAGTACTCCCAATCTAACTGGAACCCGTATAGCCCGTTTTAAAATGTAATTACGTGTGGTTAACCAGACCTGCGTCTTTTTTATAAGAAGACTGTCCAAAGAAAGATTATTTAACACAAACACTATATATGTAAGGGTAAAAACCAATACAAGACACAACATATGCAACAAGCATCTATATTTTTTTTCTCAAATGAGTCTCACAACAAATATGCAACATTAACTACGTTTATCTCGTTATTGCCTGAAACGACAATCTAAGTTGAAACAAAAGATATGTAAGGTGATGTAAAGTACATAATATAACAATAAAAAATGAAGAAAACGATAACTAGGCGATGGAAGGAGAGAGTGGGTGGGCAGTATTAGATCTACCTTTAGGTTTTCTCATAAAATCATAATTACATTGCGATCGCTGCACGCCCTGATGTAATTAAGGAATTAAATTTCATAAAATGTCAGTCGATCTAATAATGAGTACTCCTAACCATACCTCATCAGACTGAAAGGCTGCTCCCTTATCCTCTGTTCAAAGAAAAAGCAATTTCCGTTCTAAACGCACCTTTGGAAAGATTACAACTTCCTTATTATAGAATTTTTGCCAACTGGATGAATGGAATGCCACCACGAACCGATTTTTAGAATGGCCTGGTAGATGCCCCTGCGAGCACTGTCCCCACTAAAGCATCAGATCTTGGCAATTGGCCTTTGAAAACATCATTATTAAAACCTACAAGTCTTATTACATCTTTTGATCCACCTAGATACTGTAGAACTTGAGACCTCTTTATGTGGTTTCACGTGACTTAAGTTGATACTTTTTATTCTCGCCCACCATGGGGATGTGGGTGGTGGGGAGAGGTTTTTTTTCTCCAGCTTTTATGTAGCTAATGTATTGAAAAGTAAACTGTACGCTGCCACCCAGGATAGACAAAATGTCTGGTGTCTAAACAATGTTTCCCAGAAGCTCGAGAAGCAGAAGTTATTGCAAAAAATCATCACAAATTTGTAAGTCAAACACTTTGCTGACAGTACAGAAGAAATCCCTCATTTTTGAATAAATTAAAGACCCACTTGCACATCCCATCTGAAAGCATATCATGGTTGAGGTTTTCCCATAGCAATTTCCAGTTACAACTTTTGTGCGCATAAAATCCTGTAAAATACATAAATTGAAGGAATATCGAGAATTTTCCCTAAGGACGTCATTCTCAATAAAAATGCACCGACATTTTGCATTCACAGACTTTTGTCAATCATTAATGGAGTGAAACAAGACGTTGGAATACGTTGGAATAAGGATGGCTGGTAATTCTACGGGGGGCAATTCTTCATTCACACCGGAAATGAGAAAAATAGCTGGAGACTTGCGAAATATTTTTTGTGAAAATATAAGCAACCTCATTATTTTGTTCTTTTTGCTCACGTCGTCCCCCACTTTGCCGTCGCAGTTGCTTAAGCTCACTATTGTCGCAAAAATCGCGAGATATTTGCTCTTGCAAATTTGTACTCGCGACTTTTTGTGTACGCGACTTCTTGTGACTTTAAGGTAGGTTAAGTAATACTGTAAACCACTCAACAGTAAGGTGACAGGTGACAGCTATCAATGATTTCGATGCTTTCAGTTACCGTATCTCGAAGATTACTTTACAAGGAACCTGTCGATCCACTTACATCATTTTATAATATATTCGTAAGTTGAATGACAAAAAAACTAAGCATTGAAATAATAATAATAATCATTGACAGCAAACAAAGATAAGGTTATTCTTATATGTGTGCGCAATTCCATACCTAGAGCGAAAACCACCTTAATCTTCGTCAACATACAAATGGGAGTTACGTTTCTCTTGAAATTTAAGAAGTGCTTTGAATGATTTTGAGTCTCGTCTCATCTAAGTCACTTTCAAAATATTTAAAATAGCAACAAAACATAAACAAAATATAAAATAGTTTGACGAGTAAGAAACACAGCAACTTTCTTTTGCCAAATGAAGGACAACTTATACTTCTACCAGGATAACAACTAATTCCGTCTGAAAAATTCAGATGTTTTGATGATAGTTTTAATGTTTTTGTTGTCAAGACAATGATGAGTAATATAAGTTTTGTTTATTTTCTCAGAAGCCTATTGTTTCTTTTAATCATTTTTTGAAATGCCTCAGGCGTAAAGATTTCAACATTTGCAAAATATCTGATAGGACATCGTGTAATATCAATGCGTAGTCATACAATACTCAAATTTATATGCAATCGTTGTTGCAACATTACTTTCCCATAAGAAGAGCTGTGTTATTTTACTATTTGTGACTGTCCAGGGGATTTTGATAACAAACCATAAAACGTTTTTCAAAAAACGTTAAAAACGATAATTAAACAATGGAAGAAAACGTTAAAAAACGTTAAAAAACGTTTTTATGAAAAAGTAAAAACGTTTTTATGGAAACGATAAAACGTTACAAAATTTGAAAGCAAAAACGTTAAAAACGTTTTTTGTTAAAAACGTTTTTTCGTTATAAAACGTTTTTTGGTTAAAAAACGTTTTTTACGTAAAAAAACGTTAAAAAACGCTTTTTAGTTAAAAAAGATTACTTGTTTTGCCTCCGCGATACAGATAAACTTTGAATAATAACTTTTATGCTACCTAGGAAACCTGTTTAAATTTTATTGATACTAACAATAATAATAATAACAAGAATGCCTAAAGTGTGATACGAATTATGTTTCAAAGTATTTATGTTTTTTTTATTTTTCTGAGACATGCGACCTTCAATCGGAGCTACTCGGAAAAGAAACGGGTTTAATCAGCAGTTTATGAACCCAGCGATTACCGAAACGGTAAATCTTCTGTTAGTTTTCCGTTCCGCTTCGTTCCACGAGAAGCTTGGTGTTCTGAGAAAGCGTGGTAGTACTGAGAAGATCTTCATATCTGTAGATATCGTTTAAATTCTAGCATACTTTTCTTCTATGGAGTTTCAGTTCGGATTCTTTCTGAAATGTTATGGACCTTTTCATTTTATTTTTTGCTGGAATCATTTTTCTGGAAAATGTGTGGTGCTCAGTATTTTCTCAGTGTTTTCTCCAAAGTTCCACCCATCAAATTGAAACTTGCAAAGTGAATGAATGTATGTGTGACATTGATGTGAATGAATCTAGTGGTGTCAAAAGTATAGTGCTGGTAGTTTGTGGTTGTGAAAATGGGTGGCGTAACAATTGTGTGTAGATGGTCCTAGGGGGTAGGTGATACATTGCGTGGAATCTCACTCAACTAACATATCTCATTCATTATTGCCCCTTTGTTATCCATCTTTGTATTACAGGAGAAACAGGAAAAAGGAGAAAACAGAGATTTCAGAGCAAACTACTATCAAGCTACTGTGTTTCTCAAACTGATTTCATATATCAAAGTGCTCAAACAATTACAACGTAAGTAAATACAAATCTTAAGCATATTAAAATTCTACTAAATTCACTTGCTCCCAATGATAATGTTAAGACTTTTTTTTTAAACTAAAAAATTTTCCTTGTTGACAATACTTAAAGGAATATTTTGTAACTTTTCTGATAAATGGAATTCCAGGAAAAAAATTAATTAAAATTATTTTATGATTTCAAGAATATAATGATATAGGAAAAGCTACCTTGAGGGAATTAATTTTGGCAGGAACTTAATTTCGCAAGATTTTTTGGGTGAAAAATTAATATTCGTGAGAACTAATTTTCGCAAAGTAATCAAATTTATATTCGTGAAAATTAATTTTCATGAGTATTGCAAGTTGTCAAAAATAATAATTGATAAATAAAAGAAAGTCCTGAGAGTCTTGAAAACAAGAATTGAAAAAAAAAGAAATTTCCACCTCAGAAAACTTAATTTCAAGAAAATTAAATTTTGAGAATGCCTTCATTTTTAATATTTTCATGGGAATTTAATTTTGTGATTATTTCAAAAATTTGCAAAACTCATGAAATTTAATTCCTGTCAAAATTAATTCCCTTAAGGTAATCAGATACAACCACCTTTTTTGTTTCTTTACTACTTCTAAAATTGTTTGACTTTTTACTTTTCAGTATAGAAAAATTCATTGAATTGAATTAGAAGGTGATTGCATCTAGCTCTTCATTAACTGAAATCTATGACTCCGCAATTTCAGGTTCAACTTGGCATAGCATTGATCCCAACTTTCACCACTGCTGCCAAAACGTGACATGACCTGCTGCCTCACCCAATTAATCTTCATTGGGTCCAACTTCCGTAACCCTTTTTTCCCAGACAAGTTAGAGTACTTCAGCTCTTCTTCAGTAAAAATTGACTTGATCAGATTGAACGCACAGTCACACAAGCTGTTTGAACTGAACAGAATCTGTGCCACAGTAAATGAATGTCCGGGTGTCATGTGTGTCATGGTGGCAGATTCTGGTTGAGCCATTGGTTGGTGCAGCAGTTCATGTATGGCCCAGCTGGGGTAGGTGGTACATTGTCTCCTATCTCATTTAACATATCTCCCTCACTAGTAACTTCATTTTCTCCATGTGTTACAGGAGAAAACAAACATGTTTGTGATGATTCCTGCTGAGCAGATGATATGTGTTGAGATATCAGCTGTGACATATGTTGTGCATGGCTCTCCACGTAGTTTGCCCGCGCAGTAGGTCTAAACATTCCGTTTCCAAAATCGTTTTTTAAAAACGTTTTTTTACGTTTTTGAAAAAACGTTTTTTAGAAAACGTTTAATTTTTCGTCGGAGAAAATATTCCACAACTTTAAGCTTGAACAGTGAAATTAAAATGCCATGAAATTCAATTTTGCCGAAAAAAGCCCTCGAAATTCTCACGATATAAAGTAGATCAAATCACTTATTGAAATTGGAGTCAATGAACTTCTACAAACAGGCTTTTAGGTACGAGGAATTTGTCTTGTAATAATTAACGAAAATTGGGATTATTTTGAAAATTTTGCAGGAAAAAACTTTTGCGGTTTACCAATATTACAAGATTTTGTGGGAATAAACTTTTGCGATTCGAACCAAAACCGCAAAAACTGCAAAACTTTCTTCTGGAAACACTTTCTTCCTTTAGAATTTATTTTCCAGACCTTAAGTGCCAATCCTACAGATTAAAATTTGTATTAACTGTTCCTTAAATTTTCCCATGTTATTTTCTGTTAGATTTCTTTTTAATGACAAAAGTTATTGATATACTCAGTATTTCTTATCACAAGGAGAAATATTGTTTGTACATTACTTTCATTCACCGGATCACTTTGTTTTGTATCACGTTGTATACATTAGGTCTGAGTGATTACTTTATTGTGTACTAAATAGTAGTTAATTTCTCTTTCTGTTCAAATTAGAGCAGTGATCCCTTTCTAGCTGTTGCTGTTTTATGTATATTTTTGAGTTCTTCCTTTCTCGAAGAAATAAAACATAGAAGAAAAGAAACACGTGCAGCTTTGACCGCACAACAATAATAGCTTGTGCAGCTTTGTTGCAACAAAGTATTGTACACATACTTAAATACAGGGTGTGTCTGGAAAATCAGGAAAAAAACCATGTTTGACAAGAAGATTCTGGAAAGTCAGGGAATGTCAGGGGGAAAAAGTTTCTTTACCATTTAGGTCAGGGAAAGTCAGGAAACACTTTCATAAGACTGTAACAGTGTCTATTACTGACTTTGTTCAATGACAATTTTGCTTACCCAATCATCTATCAATATTTTTTTCTTTGTTTCAGAGTTAACTAACATGTTTTATGAAATGTTTTATCCCTTCTCTAGCCTGTAAATTGATACTTCTGAATGTGTAATCTTGACTCTGTGGCAGTTTTAGTAGGCAATAAAGTCAGGGAAAACAGGGTGTTTTAAAAGAAAAGTCAGGGAAAATGATACCTTTTTTACTCCTTAAAGTCAGGAAAGGTCAGGGGAAATAAGTGCTTGACAGTCGGTTTTTTCAGTTAGCTGATGAATCCGTGAAGGAAGAAACTTAAAGTTCTAACAAAAATAGTTTTCTTCTTTTCATCCGTTTATAAGTATATACTCTATTATATATATACTTTTAGTAGGCATATTATCCTGTACTTTGTTCAGAGACTTGCTTATGTCATTTAAATTGAAAAAACTTGTTCAAAGTTCTTTTAACCATCCATCCAAAAACTGGTTACCGATACGTACTTGTAATTAGTTATGCTAGCTTATCAGTAGGTCATTGTTATTTATTTGGTTTTATTGTGAATGAAAGGTGACCGCCTTTTGAACAAGGGCACATATTTTATAGTCGCAGATTTGCCAGATAATGTTTCCATACTAGATAAAAATAAAATTGATTTATCTTGAATATGATTATAGCTTCCTAGATAAGTTAGTATCTCTGGCTTTGCTGATGTTTTCATAGATAGAGCTCAAAAAGTTGATTAACAAGTCTTTTTACAGTTTTTGAAAATTTCCTCTCCTTTTGCCGATATTTCAATTTAAAAATATCAAATTATGCAATGCATAATTATGATGTAATAGGAGAGTGTGCTTTTGATGTGTGTAACTTTTGAACTACTAAATATTCTTAGTTCATACAGTCATAACAGGACTTTGAGTCACGTGATTTGTATAGTAGAAACGTTTTTTTAGTGCTTTTGTTACAATTACATTATTGTGAGGCCTGTGGTATCTTAAAGTTCTCTTCTGAAACTCGCCATAACTTTCAACATATCATGCAACATGGACTCACAAATGGCTAACTTTTCTTGTTTCTCTAACGTTTAAAGAACACAATTAAAACTACCAGTCAAACAAACAAGTATATGATTAATCAATTTCATTCGCTCATTCACATGCGTGTTCATAATTATGCACACATAAACCTGTACATACGTGACGTCACAGTTTAAAGTTGATACCAAATTTTATTTTCTCATAACTCCGCGAAACATGACGCTATGGAGCACAAATTTAGCGCATGATTTCTTCTTTAGCAATACAATCAAACTGTGGAAAAAACCAATACCTTAATGTTGAAGTTTATTCTTCTTTAAATGTGACCGTCCAGGGGATTTTGATAACAAACGATAAAACGTTAGAAAACGTTTTTTATTTTTGGAAAAACGTTTTTTTTTAAAAACGAAAAAACGTTTTTCACGTTTTTTGAAAAACGTTTTTAACGTTTTTTAAAAACGTTTTTAACGTTTTTAAAAACGTTTTTTCAAAAACGTAAAAACGTTAAAACGTTTTCTAAAAAACGTTTTTTCAAAAACGTAAAAAAACGTTTTTAAAAAACGATTTTGGAAACGGAATGTTTAGACCTACTGCGCGGGCAAACTACGTGGAGAGCCATGCACAACATATGTCACAGCTGATATCTCAACACATATCATCTGCTCAGCAGGAATCATCACAAACATGTTTGTTTTCTCCTGTAACACATGGAGAAAATGAAGTTACTAGTGAGGGAGATATGTTAAATGAGATAGGAGACAATGTACCACCTACCCCAGCTGGGCCATACATGAACTGCTGCACCAACCAATGGCTCAACCAGAATCTGCCACCATGACACACATGACACCCGGACATTCATTTACTGTGGCACAGATTCTGTTCAGTTCAAACAGCTTGTGTGACTGTGCGTTCAATCTGATCAAGTCAATTTTTACTGAAGAAGAGCTGAAGTACTCTAACTTGTCTGGGAAAAAAGGGTTACGGAAGTTGGACCCAATGAAGATTAATTGGGTGAGGCAGCAGGTCATGTCACGTTTTGGCAGCAGTGGTGAAAGTTGGGATCAATGCTATGCCAAGTTGAACCTGAAATTGCGGAGTCATAGATTTCAGTTAATGAAGAGCTAGATGCAATCACCTTCTAATTCAATTCAATGAATTTTTCTATACTGAAAAGTAAAAAGTCAAACAATTTTAGAAGTAGTAAAGAAACAAAAAAGGTGGTTGTATCTGATTACCTTAAGGGAATTAATTTTGACAGGAATTAAATTTCATGAGTTTTGCAAATTTTTGAAATAATCACAAAATTAAATTCCCATGAAAATATTAAAAATGAAGGCATTCTCAAAATTTAATTTTCTTGAAATTAAGTTTTCTGAGGTGGAAATTTCTTTTTTTTTCAATTCTTGTTTTCAAGACTCTCAGGACTTTCTTTTATTTATCAATTATTATTTTTGACAACTTGCAATACTCATGAAAATTAATTTTCACGAATATAAATTTGATTACTTTGCGAAAATTAGTTCTCACGAATATTAATTTTTCACCCAAAAAATCTTGCGAAATTAAGTTCCTGCCAAAATTAATTCCCTCAAGGTAGCTTTTCCTATATCATTATATTCTTGAAATCATAAAATAATTTTAATTAATTTTTTTCCTGGAATTCCATTTATCAGAAAAGTTACAAAATATTCCTTTAAGTATTGTCAACAAGGAAAATTTTTTAGTTTAAAAAAAAAGTCTTAACATTATCATTGGGAGCAAGTGAATTTAGTAGAATTTTAATATGCTTAAGATTTGTATTTACTTACGTTGTAATTGTTTGAGCACTTTGATATATGAAATCAGTTTGAGAAACACAGTAGCTTGATAGTAGTTTGCTCTGAAATCTCTGTTTTCTCCTTTTTCCTGTTTCTCCTGTAATACAAAGATGGATAACAAAGGGGCAATAATGAATGAGATATGTTAGTTGAGTGAGATTCCACGCAATGTATCACCTACCCCCTAGGACCATCTACACACAATTGTTACGCCACCCATTTTCACAACCACAAACTACCAGCACTATACTTTTGACACCACTAGATTCATTCACATCAATGTCACACATACATTCATTCACTTTGCAAGTTTCAATTTGATGGGTGGAACTTTGGAGAAAACACTGAGAAAATACTGAGCACCACACATTTTCCAGAAAAATGATTCCAGCAAAAAATAAAATGAAAAGGTCCATAACATTTCAGAAAGAATCCGAACTGAAACTCCATAGAAGAAAAGTATGCTAGAATTTAAACGATATCTACAGATATGAAGATCTTCTCAGTACTACCACGCTTTCTCAGAACACCAAGCTTCTCGTGGAACGAAGCGGAACGGAAAACTAACAGAAGATTTACCGTTTCGGTAATCGCTGGGTTCATAAACTGCTGATTAAACCCGTTTCTTTTCCGAGTAGCTCCGATTGAAGGTCGCATGTCTCAGAAAAATAAAAAAAACATAAATACTTTGAAACATAATTCGTATCACACTTTAGGCATTCTTGTTATTATTATTATTGTTAGTATCAATAAAATTTAAACAGGTTTCCTAGGTAGCATAAAAGTTATTATTCAAAGTTTATCTGTATCGCGGAGGCAAAACAAGTAATCTTTTTTAACTAAAAAGCGTTTTTTAACGTTTTTTTACGTAAAAAACGTTTTTTAACCAAAAAACGTTTTATAACGAAAAAACGTTTTTAACAAAAAACGTTTTTAACGTTTTTGCTTTCGAATTTTGTAACGTTTTATCGTTTCCATAAAAACGTTTTTACTTTTTCATAAAAACGTTTTTTAACGTTTTTTAACGTTTTCTTCCATTGTTTAATTATCGTTTTTAACGTTTTTTGAAAAACGTTTTATGGTTTGTTATCAAAATCCCCTGGACAGTCACAAATAGTAAAATAACACAGCTCTTCTTATGGGAAAGTAATGTTGCAACAACGATTGCATATAAATTTGAGTATTGTATGACTACGCATTGATATTACACGATGTCCTATCAGATATTTTGCAAATGTTGAAATCTTTACGCCTGAGGCATTTCAAAAAATGATTAAAAGAAACAATAGGCTTCTGAGAAAATAAACAAAACTTATATTACTCATCATTGTCTTGACAACAAAAACATTAAAACTATCATCAAAACATCTGAATTTTTCAGACGGAATTAGTTGTTATCCTGGTAGAAGTATAAGTTGTCCTTCATTTGGCAAAAGAAAGTTGCTGTGTTTCTTACTCGTCAAACTATTTTATATTTTGTTTATGTTTTGTTGCTATTTTAAATATTTTGAAAGTGACTTAGATGAGACGAGACTCAAAATCATTCAAAGCACTTCTTAAATTTCAAGAGAAACGTAACTCCCATTTGTATGTTGACGAAGATTAAGGTGGTTTTCGCTCTAGGTATGGAATTGCGCACACATATAAGAATAACCTTATCTTTGTTTGCTGTCAATGATTATTATTATTATTTCAATGCTTAGTTTTTTTGTCATTCAACTTACGAATATATTATAAAATGATGTAAGTGGATCGACAGGTTCCTTGTAAAGTAATCTTCGAGATACGGTAACTGAAAGCATCGAAATCATTGATAGCTGTCACCTGTCACCTTACTGTTGAGTGGTTTACAGTATTACTTAACCTACCTTAAAGTCACAAGAAGTCGCGTACACAAAAAGTCGCGAGTACAAATTTGCAAGAGCAAATATCTCGCGATTTTTGCGACAATAGTGAGCTTAAGCAACTGCGACGGCAAAGTGGGGGACGACGTGAGCAAAAAGAACAAAATAATGAGGTTGCTTATATTTTCACAAAAAATATTTCGCAAGTCTCCAGCTATTTTTCTCATTTCCGGTGTGAATGAAGAATTGCCCCCCGTAGAATTACCAGCCATCCTTATTCCAACGTATTCCAACGTCTTGTTTCACTCCATTAATGATTGACAAAAGTCTGTGAATGCAAAATGTCGGTGCATTTTTATTGAGAATGACGTCCTTAGGGAAAATTCTCGATATTCCTTCAATTTATGTATTTTACAGGATTTTATGCGCACAAAAGTTGTAACTGGAAATTGCTATGGGAAAACCTCAACCATGATATGCTTTCAGATGGGATGTGCAAGTGGGTCTTTAATTTATTCAAAAATGAGGGATTTCTTCTGTACTGTCAGCAAAGTGTTTGACTTACAAATTTGTGATGATTTTTTGCAATAACTTCTGCTTCTCGAGCTTCTGGGAAACATTGTTTAGACACCAGACATTTTGTCTATCCTGGGTGGCAGCGTACAGTTTACTTTTCAATACATTAGCTACATAAAAGCTGGAGAAAAAAAACCTCTCCCCACCACCCACATCCCCATGGTGGGCGAGAATAAAAAGTATCAACTTAAGTCACGTGAAACCACATAAAGAGGTCTCAAGTTCTACAGTATCTAGGTGGATCAAAAGATGTAATAAGACTTGTAGGTTTTAATAATGATGTTTTCAAAGGCCAATTGCCAAGATCTGATGCTTTAGTGGGGACAGTGCTCGCAGGGGCATCTACCAGGCCATTCTAAAAATCGGTTCGTGGTGGCATTCCATTCATCCAGTTGGCAAAAATTCTATAATAAGGAAGTTGTAATCTTTCCAAAAGTGCGTTTAGAACGGAAATTGCTTTTTCTTTGAACAGAGGATAAGGGAGCAGCCTTTCAGTCTGATGAGGTATGGTTAGGAGTACTCATTATTAGATCGACTGACATTTTATGAAATTTAATTCCTTAATTACATCAGGGCGTGCAGCGATCGCAATGTAATTATGATTTTATGAGAAAACTTAAAGGTAGATCTAATACTGCCCACCCACTCTCTCCTTCCATCGCCTAGTTATCGTTTTCTTCATTTTTTATTGTTACATTATGTACTTTACATCACCTTACATATCTTTTGTTTCAACTTAGATTGTCGTTTCAAGCAATAACAAGATAAACGTAGTTAATGTTGCATATTTGTTGTGAGACTCATTTGAGAAAAAAAATATAGATGCTTGTTGCATATGTTGTGTCTTGTATTGGTTTTTACCCTTACATATATAGTGTTTGTGTTAAATAATCTTTCTTTGGACAGTCTTCTTATAAAAAAGACGCAGGTCTGGTTAACCACACGTAATTATATATTTCCCAATAGGGCGAAATATATGTTAAAACCGGCAGTTTCCTTCTCCTCCTTCATCATCTTCTCCGTTCACTTTTATAGCCGCGGTTCAGAATGCAATTTTCGCCTAGCCGCCAAAGTAGATAAGAATAGAGGCTAGTCTACAGTCAAGTAGTACGCCATGTTTTTTCAGTCAGTGCGGATGGGCTATAGAAGATTTTTGATTTTTCCACTAGCTTTTAAAATGATTCAAGGGAATTCAACTTTAAATGATGGAAATAAATCATTTTAGTTCAGTATTGTCTTAAAAGGTTTCGTAAAAACTTTTGAAGAAACGTGTAAAAACAGAAAAATGTTGTTTTGTTTTTGTTGTTGAGATGATGATTGGATTGATTGGTAATTAAATGCTTGGAACAGCAAACCATTGAAGCTGTGATTTTAGTGCAAAAGCGAAAATTCATTATCAATACAGGCAGAAGATTTATTTTCATTTTACGTCCTGATATGATGTGAACTGAAAGCACATAATAGTCTTTTTTATGTGGAGAACAACCAGTTCAACCAGTGATAATTCAAAAAGTACATTACAAAAACAGCAAGTAAAAATGCGATGTCGTATATGCAATAAGAACGTCAGAAAACCAATTACGTATAATAACAGACAAGATTGAGACACAAATATCTGCTCGGAAAATGTGCTTCCCTGGATATTCATTTAATCTGACAACAGAAACATAAATTTACTTATGGATTAATTCCATGATCACCTATACTGTAAATTAAATCAAACCAGAACACGAAACGTCTACTTTCAGCTTTTTAGTGATTTGGTTATGGATATGTAGTCTATTTTCACTACAGAAATCTGTTTTTTTTTTCATTTAGGATTTACAATGGCCATTTTTATCAAATAAAAAATAATTTGTGTGCACATATTTTTTTGAACAGAGATGTTTATTCTGAACACTTGAATTTAATTTTATAAATTGTCACTTCCCATCTCTTTTTGGAAAATAACTCTTCTGTCAAAATTTTTTGATTGCTTTTTGATAGTTATTTGCTTTAAATATTGACGATATTCTTCAGCGCGTAAAGCTTTAGTAAAAAGAGAATAACGAGAAGTTTCATTTTGATTTATAATTTAATTCAATATTTCGTCCTGCATGATGATGTTCTGTGGATGTAGGACGAAATATTGAATTAAATTATAAATCAAAATGAAACTTCTTGTTATTCTCTTTTTGCTTATATATCTGCCTCATAGTATTTTTAATACTTATACTGTAGTACTAAAATTAAGTTTGACAATTTTATTTTCTTCTTTTGTAAATTTGATTGTATAATTTTGAAAGACAGTTTTATCTGAGTTACAAAAAGCAAGTGCAAGTGTCTTCCATTACATTACATTGTTTTGTTGTGATTTTATGGTATAAAGGATGTCAAGCTTCTGCAACAATAAAGATCATATATGTTTATTATGCTAAAATCGCCTTACACATTGGTGCGGTTGTTGATATTTAGTTGTTTAAAATTTATAAAAGAAACCTTTGACCATGCACATCTTCATTTCTTAATAAATTCAAAATAAGTTCTTTTATGGTATTAAATTCAATTCTACCCTGTTTAGTAAGGACAACATTTTTATCTGAGAGTATGACATTGATGGTAGTTATACCATTCATTGTAGTTATTTGATGATGTATATTTTTCTTATGGTATTTAATGATGTATATTTTTCTTAACAATGTATAATGTATAATGATGTATAATTAAGTTTCGCAACTTTGGGGAAATATATAGTCGCATTTTTGCGAATCTTGTTACATTTTAAAACGGGCTATACGGGGGGTTCCAGTTAGATTGGGAGTACTCAGTATTAGATCTTCTACGTTCAACATTCCATGATGTTATTTTTCGTCGTCATTTTTGACACAGAATTCACAGAAAATTGAAGGGGGGACACACCGTTATCAGTAAAATTTTTTACTGGACATACTGTTATTACGCTAGCAGCTTTTTATAACTTTTTATAAGTTTAAATACATTTGCTGCTACCATTTTGCGCCATCTGGCTTTTTTTATCTTTGAAAAGGTTTTTCAAAAGGGTTTTTTCTTTGAGGTTCAAAATGTTAACCATAGGAAAAGGTTTACGTTTCTCCACAACGTAGTGGTGAAGAGGTTTTTTTCACCTTGTGGGGAGTTTATTTTCAATTATTGGTGTTTCAGGGTACAACCGTCAGCTTAGGTTCGATAGATTCATGTCTCAAGCTTTATATTTTCAGAATTCAGAGGTTGAGACAAAGAAAATATAAAATTATTATGAACTTAGCTGCGATGTCCTTTATGAACTACTCAGAAACGTTTTCCTCTATTTATGTAGCCATGAAATGGAATCAATTGTTAGGATAAGTTATGATAAATGCAAAATAACAAAGTAGTTACACAAGACTGTTCCACAAAATTACTTTTAAAATATTCCAAATTAATTCAAATACGTAGTTCTTAGATATACTGATAAGATTACTGATTATAAGATTACTGTAACAATAGTAGAATGTTTTATTTCCTCCTGCAATCACCGTTACTTGACAAAGTATTGAGACAAAACTCTGCATTTATGATGAATAAAAAAACGTTTAAAGTAAAAATAAAATGGGAAATATTTCAAGGAAAAGTAGAAAACAATTTAAGCTAAAATGATAATTTTAAAAACTTAAAAAAAGAAATTAGCGAAACCAACTCATTACCACGCCAAAATAATTTAAAATGTTATAACCCAGTTACCATATGCTATATGACTTGTTAGGAAACATTTTCTCCCACTCGCGCCGCCATTAAAATAAAATCAATTGTTAAGATATGTTACGATACGTTAAATACAAGATAATAAAGTAGTTTCTAGAAACTGTTCCAATAAATGAAATGAAAAATATTCCAAATTAACTCAAATACTAAGTACAAGTGCAATGAAATAAAGTTTGTGTTCCGAGAATTGCCCCTATGAAATAACCACCATTGAGTTAACCCTCATTGTCATAGATGGAGGTAAAGAAAGTCAATTTAATTTGAAATCATCTTCTCAATGGATATTTGAATTGTACGGTTAATTTTTCAGTTGATTTTATGTTATATTTTAAGTCATAATTGGACTTTTTAAAGAACACGTTCTGTTCCATCAGTAGCTAAATAACACTTGACAAGATGACTCAGGGACCTAGATACTTGGTTGCATAAAAATCGAACGTTTAGGTTTAATCTTGTTAAGCATGAATCGAACTCTGGGAAAGTTTTGCATGTTTCTTTGCAAAATACGTTTGTTGGTGGAAATCCTGCATGGGGGAACAGTTTAGATTTAATTCATGAGGAGGCATTTCTCGTAGAATGCGAAATTTTAATTCAAAGTTTTATGCGATGATCACCTTAATGTACATACAACCACCAGATTGCAACGAAAAAATGGCCTTTAAAAATATCTGGTAAGTGATATTCCCAATGACTTCACGGAAGCACTTATGCAAATCTCACAGCAAGTAAATCTTAAATAGCATATGGTAAATAATAACAATGCAATAATGATAATGAGGAAATTTTAGTAAGTAGATTTCAAATAAAGGGTTAATCAAGTCAAATTGTTATTAGGAAAACTGCCCAAAGAGTTTCTTCCCGCCTTTAAAATATCACTGAAACTGGAAAAATGCAATCTTTATTGGTCATCTCACAATCCGAAAACTCTATTATCTATAAACTGGAATTAATGAAATAGAACGGAGATACACAGGTATCGGGTATTTGGAAAGCGAAAACTAGCGTACGTTAAGTAATATGCTTGGGAAGTCTTTGGATTTGGTAAATGATAGATTGGAATGTAAGAAGTAAATACAAATGAAAAATTAGAAATAAAAACGCTGCGAAGACTTTCTGCCAGCATAATTTTCCATGGTGACTTCAACATAAGATAATACAGATAATACTCCATGAATGCGAATGTAGCAGAATCGTTCGTATTAGTTGCCTTCGTCTAAGCTTTTAATGGCTTCATCGAATGTTATGTCATTCCAATCAGCAGGAATGTTAGGAACTTTAACTTCATAGTATTTTGCAATGTCATCTTTGAACTGTAAACATAAATAGATTTGGGCAATTATAAAACAACCATTAATCATACAATCAGACACTATGATGTGGTGTTCGATAAATCGTATAAAAAGCATCATTTAAAATCTTAAATCATGAAATTAATGTTAGCTACATTATTTAACTACAGTAATTTTACATCTGAAAGAAAACCAAAATGTAGATTACCGTTCTTCTATGACACATTCTGAGGGTGGAGTAGTAAGTAAAGACTTTGATTATCAAATTTACAGTGAGCTTCAACTACGAAAATATATTTTCCAGGTCACCAAGATATTTGCCGGGTTGTAACGAAAAACAAGAATATATGCAAAAAAAATTTAACAGGCATAAAATCAAAATTTACAATGTTGGAATTAATAAGATTTTAGGTTAGCCTTCGATCTCCAATAAATGAATATGGGTAAAAGCTTCAAGAAAAAAAAATTATGTTTAACTCATATCTCAAACAATTTGTGCTAAACAGCGTATAAAAAACTATACAGGTTGAAAATTGATTTTTCTGAAAAAATTGTTTCAAAATATCGTCACTTTATAATTCTGAACAGATTTTGTTAGGTGTGTAAAGATTCATTCTGCAGAATGTAAACATGACATGAAAAATATCTTCTCTTGCTGCAAACAAGATCATGAATCACGAATACGGTATTTCAAAAAAAATTTTAAAGTCAGATGAGATTCATTGACAACGTAGATGTGTAGACTTTTTAAGAACGAAGCACAGAAGTATCTCAACTTACGTTAGCCATGAAATATTTCCAATAATCATCTGATGTTAAACTAGGATTTGCATCAATATCCCAATCTTTCGACTTAGGACAGTTATGATAAAATTTGTAATCGTGGTATCTTGATCCATCACTATTCTCTTTGGCCAGATCGGCACAACCTGTTGGATATATAAGATTAGATAAGATATGTAAGATATAAGATAAATGATATACTAAATCTGTTAGTACTTTTAATCAGTAAAAATGCTATGTACAAGCAGAGACGGATAATCTGTGGTGGGAGAAACAGGTAACATATCACGTCACAGGTAATATAAACTTATGTACAAGAACTCTTGCAGTAGCTGCGAAAATCTCA
This sequence comes from Turritopsis dohrnii, assembly GCA_027922465.2. NCBI lineage: Eukaryota > Metazoa > Cnidaria > Hydrozoa > Anthoathecata > Oceaniidae > Turritopsis > Turritopsis dohrnii. The sequence goes on from BQMF02000286.1 coordinate 477,161, forward strand.
ACTCCTTTCCGACCGAAGTTGCAGTTTAGTCTACGTTTCAGAGTGTGTGAGACTGTGAGACTTCACTATAACTCCAATATAAATTCAATTTAAGTAACGCAGCTTTTGAATTTTCGAAGGTTTTGCATATCAAACATTTAAAAAACATTTTCTTTCATATTTTATAACTTAATTCGTGAAGGAATGGATTTTAATCAAATAGCTCTACACAAAATTGGGACTTTTCGTTACTTATGGTACTGAAAATTCATTGATATTTGAAATTAGCTATATGTTTTTCTTGTTAGTAGAGCTTGTTACACCGTCAAATATAGTAATTCCGTCAAATGTAGTAAAGTTTCCACGACAAATGTAGTAACTCCGTTAAATGTAGTAAAAATCTCCGTCAAATGTAGTAACGCTAAATTTAGTAAAAATCTACGACATATGTAGTAACTCCGTCAAATGTAGTAAACCTACGACAAATGTAGTAAACACCTTTAAGTTGGGAATGAGCCAAAATTAGGCCAAACACGTGAAGGGCTATCAGGTTGCCGCATAATTAAAACCAAAACCGCGCATGTGCAGTTTAATATTACTTTGAAGGCGTAGTTGGAAAGAACCATTTCCACTGAATGCTCGTTAAGCAAAGATTTCAAGGGTGGCATATTTATGAAGTACGTAACCGACTGCGATTAGCTGAAATCGTTGAATTTTAAGATATTTTGGGTGAACGACGTTCAACGTCAATTTTGCTAAAATCAACGATACTACCAGTGTTTTCTCCAATATATGATGCGAATTTTTAAATATTTTAACTAGATTTATTTGCTATAATCAAATGAGACTTTTGTCAATGGTTAATGCAAGCAGTTTGATACAGTTTGCTTGTTTAAAATTCATTTTCTGTTGGATCTTATAAGCAAAATTCCATCAGTTTGAACGGTTCAGATGATGTTTTTTATTATGATGGATTGTAGCTTATTATTGTTAAACAAAACTCCGTTTCTCTTTTTGAGATGTTTCCAAGATTTCTCTCCATTGCTTTGATATCTCCTCGAATGTCTTGAACACCTGTATAGACTGGTATTGTCTGTATATTGCACAGTTGGTAATTTGATCTTACTTGGTAATTCAATTATGGAAGTATTAAAAAGTGTTGAGCCAGGAATACTGCCTTATGATACGCTAAGGAAGATTACGTTACGGTTGCGTACTTCGTAAATATGCCACCTTCGCCACAAACTGGGATGGCTAGTGAGAGAAAAACTATTCTTGTTAAGATGAAGGGGATTTCTATAACAAAACTCCAACAGCAAAGAAGAAGACGGAGTAACAATTAAAGAGCCAATCTTTTGAGCAAAAAAAAGCGATAATTATTCATGGTGACAGCGTTAACTAGGGAACAACGGAAAAATATTGGGGATGAATGGTCAACCGACAAATTTTGACGCTTTGTTACATTTGCCTTGTAGCAATAAGTTACATACCTGCTCGACATCGAAAGGTCTCATCAGATGTTATTAATTCATTGCAGTTTTTATGCAATAGTATGGAACTAAGTGAATATCTCCATCCAAATAGCCCGGTAGGCTTGTGTTTCACACAAGAATGTTTCACATCAGTATGTCCAGCAAAACTTCTCTGACATAATTCACCACAAAAATAACATTGATAGTCACAACCCCACATTTCATCAATGACTTTTTCGATTGAGTCTTCGTCCAATACAAACTCGAAAGTTCTCTTTTTCTCTTTAAAAAGACCAACGATATCATCCAGTACTTCATTACCAAATGCTTTCACATCAACCTGCTCCAAGAAATCTTTTGACTTAAATGACTGTACATTTATCTCAAACTGTCTCCTTGAAGCCTCATCTTGAAAACCTTTAAGCCAATCTGACAAAGAATTTGTGTTTCCATTAGCTGTAACTATCGAATCTTTCAATGATATCTCACTCAAATTGCATTCAGTTTCTATTTCAAATTTGCAATCCATTTTGTCTGCGTAATCTTTTAGCCATTTCTTGCAAAACTCCTTCGGGGAACGAATGTACTTCATATAGTCCTGAAATGAATTTTTTTCAGCAAGGTCTCTCAAAACTCTCTTAAGCCAACTGAATTTTGGATTTACGTCCTTCATCAACTTTTGTTCTAGTGCATACTTCAATCGTTGGTTTATACGCTTATCAATTGGTCCACATAAATCTCTCAGAAACTCTGCCTTGCCTTTTGCTAAACATTCACTTAAGTGAAATTTGTGGAAGAGTACTTCATAGTAATGTGTTTTCAGTTTCTCAATTTTGTTTTTGAGGCTGTGCTTTTCTTCGTAGCGATTTTGAAGGTCACGAAACACAGTTATTGCGTAGTCGGCTGTTCTTACTAATAACTTGGCCTTTAGACGTTCTGTAATGAAAAACTTATTTGAACTTGTTTTGTTAAACTGAACAAATTTACTAGTAACTCTCTTGAATACTTGTTCCGCCATATGTTCATTGAATCGAGAATCACTGTCCCTAGTTAGGGGTTGCAAACTTAGATAAATGTATCTGGAAATGCTTTCAATTTCTTGATGTACTTCCTTTAATAAAGCATTACTTGATATATCATCAGTATGATAAGCATGCGATATATGAGCCAGGGAAACCTCAGTCAAGCTAAACTTTATTGGAGTTGTGCTGGAATAACTTCTTTGATGTTTCATTACCTTTGCAATCTCCAAATTCAAATAATTATCGAAATCTTTCATTGCTGCCAATGACATTTCTTCAATTACGTTTTCACTCCCTTCACTGCTGTCTTTTTTTTGAAAACGTGGAACAGAGTACCTGTGTATCTTAACCATCAGTTGAGCAATAAAACTATACGTAAGTCGAAAACTTCCTTTTTTGTTGAATTTTTTGACAGAGGTTAAAATTTTGGAATAAATGTCTTTAGCCAATTTTACACTGAACGACTTTTTAGATACGCAAAGTTGATCTACTAATTCTTCGGCAGTTTCCAAAATTTCTCTACCTTTCTTTACAGCTGTTTTGATGTGGTCATAGAAGCGATCTTCCTTCGCATCAGCCTTAAACTTCTCAATTATGATTTTATTTCTCTCTTCTATGTCATTTTCATCAACATTAAGGACTTGCTTTGACGGTGGTACATCGGGATAAGACTCTTCTTCATTCAGATTTGCTCGAAGCTTTTGGTGATTGTTGTAGAGTAAAGTCTTCACAATCTGTTCAACTTCAACCTTTTCAACTTCACTATTTTCTAAGCCTAAATCTTTCTCGATGGAGGTCCACATAATTTCAAATTTCTTCTCTCGAGTTTCCATGTCAGCATTTCCCAAGTTATTAACCAATATTCCAACTTTTTTATGTATCTCTTCACGATATTTATAATCATTTATGTCTGTATGTCTAAGCCTCTTTTCGTATTTCATTTCGTCTGTGAATACTTCATTTAACTGTCCCTTTTTTTCATTTAACTTGAGCTTCGCCATGTTCTGATAATTCATAGCGATGTCTTTATGGGGATGGCTGTCTAAATATTCTTTCATCTCTTCTTGAAGATTCTTTAGCAGCTCATTTGACAACTTATTAGTTTCCTCCATGACATTACTGTAGGACTCCTGCAAACCATCTGTTGCATTACTAGCAGTCATCTTCACCTGCGCAATCTCCTTTCTCCGCATAAAAAAATCGTGAAATTTTTGAAATTTGTCAAAAAGTTTATCTTCTATTTGTTCAAAAACTTTGATTTCAAGAGAATTTCTGAAACTGAAGATAAAATCATGAGATAAAATTCCCTTCCACAGATCATTGATACGATTCCCGAACTCTTCAAATGTGTAAAACGTCGTCATGGAATCGCTGAAATCGTTCAAAAGCCAATCCTTAACGCTATTGACATGGTCACTGTACCCAGGATTACTTGCTGCCATTGGTGGATCACTAATCCATAGATCTGAAAAGTATCTGATATGCGTCTTTGGGTTGTAACTGATCACGTCCGAGAAACTTCTTATGTCTTTATATCCCACCTGAGTTGCTGCTTCCAAGGTCACATCGTTTAAAGTCTTTTCCAGTTTTTTTTGTCCTTCTTCCAACTTTGTCTCTGCATCAGGAGCTGGTACATTTTGATGAATAAACATGCAAGCTTGCCTTAGCTTCAGCTTTTCGTTGACGCTTTTCATTTTTAAAAATGCGTGAATCGAAATTTGAAGAATGTCTTCCAATTCATTCATATTTTCTCCTTTGATGTTTATCATTGTTATATCTGCAAGACCAATACTTAATGTTGCCAATTCATTATCTCTTAGCAGGCATTCATTTCCAAATTCTGAAGCACGGAATCCTTCAGTGTCAATTAGAAGTACGTAGTCAAACGTAAATCCAGTTTCTACCGGAAAGAGTTGAATGAAGACTCCCTTAGTACATCGCCCAGCACTAACAGGAAATTTTGCACCAAACATTGTATTGAGCAATGTGGATTTTCCTGAACTTGTAAGGCCAATAACAGACACTAAAAACAATCTTTTTTCACCAAGCATTCTTTGCAGTTCAGTAAAAACAGCTCGTATCCAAATGATTGGAATATTTGAAACACCTCCATCCATGATTTCTAAAGGATATCCGTTCAGTAACAGGTTTGCTCCAAGTTTTGGCAAAGACTTCTGAAATTCCAGTATTTCATGTGTCCCATTTCCACTCACTTCCATTGTCTCATAATACAGAGCAATCTCCCGAATGATGTTATTGATTGTGAATGATCCATTTTCATATGCTTCCCTGGCTTCTTTTGCTTCTAACTCAAGATTCTTAAGCAACTCCTCATCAATAAGGTCTTCTTTTCCTCTTTCAGTCAGCTGATCAAGCTTTTGCATGTGCTGCTTTCTTAAACTCGACACTTTACTACAGTTTCTTTGATCTAATCTATTTTTTAACCAAAACAGAAAGTAGTGAGCTTTTGGGGGCTGCCCTTCTAGGCACTTTGAAAGATATTCAATTATTGAACAAATGAACTTTTGAGAAACTGAGTTGCTGACTAATTTATCAAAATCAGCCTTCCTAACATTCTTCATTCGCTGTTCTACATTTCTTCGTTCTTTTGAATAAACTGGTTGAATTCTTTTGCGATTCAAATTGCTTAACTCCTTCCAAGAAGTCATCTGTAATGGCAACAATATGTCTTTTAAGTTATTTTCATCTGTTGGCGTGATGTATCTTTCCAGCACCAGTTCAGCAGCTTTCTTTCCATCAATGATATCTGAAATTTCTTCATCACTTAACAGTTGAAACTTTCTGCAGTCTGCAATCACCTTTTCTAACTTTTTCAGATCTTTTTCCTTACCATCCTTTAGTTTTTTTAAAACTTCGTTTTTCAGATCCAACAAGCTCTTAGCTTTTCCATTTTTTGACATCCCAAAAATTACCTTTTCTTTGCAAAATTCTTTACCAAATATATCTGACAAAAGTTTAAGATCTTTTCTCCAAGCAGAATCATTCAATGTTTTTGAAAGGATGAGGTAAGCACCGTTATTTCCTGCTACAATCTTCTCGATAACTTCAATTGTTGATGATATGTCTTCTACGTTGACCACAACAAAGATGACATTTGAAATATGACAGATGTAATTGGTAACTTGCTGGTTGTATCTCAAGTCTCCTCTCATATTCAGAAACATAACCAAATCTGAAAATGAATCATCTTTTTTCTGTGATGGCAAATACCAAGTGCTTTCTACTGTTCCGCTGCTTACCAATCTTTCTTCTCCACCACGAACACTATCTTTGTTGTAAAATGTGTGATGATGATTCTTGTTAGCAACATAATTAAGAAAACCTGATTTTGAAAAAGTTGGTCGACCTATTCTCATCATACTGACAACAGCAGTACTTGAATCAAAGATTGCGGCTTCCATTGGAGAGTTGTCTCTACTTTTCCAAATTGCCTCGAGTGATCTTAATGACCAGCTTGCAACAGTAGGAGTTCCATCAGTTTTGTAGTAAACGAAGGGAACAGAAAGTTTGCAGGTAAATAGACTCTCCACAACTCTCTGCTTCATGGAAGGATTGCAACAGCTGAAAGCAACATTGATGACATCGAGTGGACTTTCAAGACTTTCATCTTCTTGGTTGATATCAAAAGTTTCCATCAGATCGAATAGATCATCAGTATCTTCTTTTTCTTCTTCGAGATCTTCATAAAAAATCTCTCTCCCTTTGTAGTTTTTTCCAAGTATTGTCTCAAGCATCTTTGTTACAATCGTTTCTTTAGTTACAGGAGCCTTGCTTCGTTTTCTCCCTATCTTCACATCATTGAGAGAAATTCCTTCTTCATCTTTGAGATTAAGTGTTGTCATCAGCTGATTGATGTTATATTCCTTTTCTTGTTTGTTATAACTTGGGATGCGTTCTTGATGAGCATTGTCCATCATTTTGAATGCTAAAAAAATGATCTGAAATAATAATATTGTATCGATGGGAACTTCAGTTGAAATTTTAATGAAGTTTTCTGTATTATTTACTAAACAGTTTAGTATAATCTTAATATTGATCAGCTTTGATTTGGTAGGATAGAAATTTGGCCACCAGATATTTTTTTCAAAAACATGAAACATTTTTTTTCAAGAATATCGACACCTATCGATTTTTATTTTATTTTTCGCGAGTTTTTGAAATGTAAAGTGGACAAAAAAATACAAAGTGATTCAATTTCTTTGAAAATTGGCACTTGCCTCTTACGTCTTTTTCTGACAACACCTTTAAGAACAAGAATGGTGGCTCAGCTGATGGGATATTAATTTAAAATGATACATCGGGCTACGAACTACGTAGAAATATCCGAAATTTATATGCTTCAAATATTTTTCCTCCACACACCAATCTGAATTTCTGTTACTGCATTATATCACCCAACAAATTTTTGGAAAGGTATAAAAGGCAGCTTATGATAATATGCTATCTGACATAACTCAAAGAAGTAACAATTGTCTGCGAATACTTTAACTATCTTGATATTACGTAAACAGTTCAAAGAATTGTTATCACTTAAAATGGCTTCGTGCAAATTGTCTCGTATAACATACACTTCTGAGACATTACTTGATGTCATGTTTCTACGGTATTTATTGACCACGACAATTTTGGTTGCAAAAGAGCGATATACTGCAAATCGGAGACATACGAAATCATCATATGACGTTATTACGCAAACTATTAAGCTTGGTTTCCATTAGCTACTTAATCGCGTTAATTTTTTCGGGTTAATTTTTGTCTCTGGAGTTAAACATATTGAGTATTAGCGCGAAGACGTTTCCAATTAAAACTGACGCAGGTTTAATTCCTTTTTCGAATAACTGAATAGATAACATCGAGGAAGAACTTTTGCTTTGGATCTTGTTAGAACAAAGAAGAAGAAAAGAACAAAATAAACGTAAAAGGAGGCAACCTAGATTTTGGGTTCGAGACATCTTTCTGAAAAGAGAACAGCTTGGCGAATCATCAGTTAGTACAAGAACTTCAAGCTGGTGATAGGGAATACTATTTTAGGTAGGCTTGAGGTAATTGCAGCCATTTAATTCCTGGTAAAATGGCATTTTAAAACTTCTTCCGCGAGTAATTCTTCTTCTTGAAGCGATAAACATTTTTTTTCTGCCATTTTGAACAAAATTTTACTCAACTTTCTTGTAGTAATGAGTAAATAGATCTGATTTTGATTGTGAACATAGTAATTTCTAATAAGAATGTCGGTTAAAATATGCGTTAAAGTATCAAAAAATTTTGATATTTAAATTCCGGGTTAATCGGCGCTAATTCGAGACAAAATTGAAGCGCTAATGACTCATCATCGTTTCCCTTGCGCGTTAAAATTTATCTCGATTTAGCCCACCTCCTTAACGCGATTTCGCGTTGGATGGAAACCAAGCTTTACTCCGGAAATCTACGAATTGAAAAATGAAACCTATAATTGTGTTTACTATGCTGCCAATCCAAGTGCTGTGTGGAATTATCCATGAGGATAAACTTTGAAAAACCTTTTTACAGAGATTCCCATTTCATTCAAAGAAATATGAAGGATAATGATGGGTTGCATGAAACGTAAAGCAAAATGCTGGTCCATTTCCAGTTCTTTTGGGGTACAGGGGGTCACCAATACCCCGATTTGGGACCTAAAATTCACCTCATAAGTATCAGAGTCAAAACTTTGTATAGAAGTACATATATATATCTGAAAAATCCAAAAATGATAAAACTGACCAAAAAACTGGGTTCTAACAGGTGGTCAGCTGCCCTTAAAAGTCCCCAAAATTAGGCCTTGAATCCACCCCATAATCATCAAAGCTGATGGGTATGGTATATGGTAAATTATTTTACTGATACTCTCATTGTGTTCCTGTAATAAATGTATTGTACTAGAATTTGCATCAATAGAATTTCCAATTCATTTTTATATACAGGTGGTTGTTACTTAAGTTCGACCAAATTTTCAAATGACGTAGGAAGAACCAATTATTAAACATGACAACCGGAAAAATCGTGGCTGAAGAAACGAAAAAGTTCCTACTAAATCTCAGAAATTCAGGCAAGTCCCTTCATGAGAAGTTTATATCGAAATGTAATGAAGATCTTGCAAGATTTGAGAAGCCAGTTTCAAGACAGAACATGAAAGCGTTCGCATCAGTGAAGAAAGTAAAGGTCAGAGGATGTAATGAGAAAACCGTGGTCTCAACGATGATGTGTGATCTCTTTGGCTCCATTTTATGTGTAGCGCTGGAAAAGAAAGTTGATATTGCGGATATTTTGACCTATCCACTAACACCTGTTTCATTATCACTTTGTCATTTGGATGGATCAATGCCGAAAACTGCAACAAAGAAAAAATTATGGCAGGAGTTGGAAATGATTTTCTACGCAAAAGCAATCAGTCCACCAGCCAACATTGCAATTCGGACAGTAGATACAGATGTACTGGTAATAGCACTTAGGAGTATGCACCTATTTGATCCTAATATCAAGTTATGGATGGAAACTGGTTTATATAGCAAAACCTACATTACGTTATATCAATATTAATGAAGTACTAGCCGCCAATGTTCAGCCTGCGTTGAGTTAACGAAAACAAATTTAATGAATTGGCAATCGCAACCTCTGGTGTGCAGTCAGTTTCACATCTTAGCGTTTTTTTCAGGGTGTCCCATTCGGGCAACCAGTGTTCCAAGTTTTTGTACATTTGAAGTCCGAATAAAAATACCTGCCCCAATTTACTGCACTTAAAACCAGCGATGAGGAGCGTATAATGGGAGAACAAAGGTTCAATTCCTGGACTGTTTTAACCTCCTTTGCTGCTGACTTTATTGCTTAATAAAGCTTGTTCGCACATGAAGACAAATACGTTCCTTGTGTTTCAAGTCTTGCATGTTCTAAACTTAGCCGTTCATTTTCGCGGTCGCATTTAAAATGTCAGCAAAGTTTCTTACTTTACACAATGCATTCCGAACGTGAATTTCGCGTGGTTTTTATCACAAAGAGAAATAAAGAAGTTCTAGATTAACTCTTTGATAGAATTAACAGTTATCACAAGAAAATAAAGTTTACAGCAGAGATCGAACCGACAAAGTTTTTAGACACCAAACTTATCAACAATAAAGGCTCATACACAACTAAAGTATACAGAAAAGAAACAAAGCTCCTTATCCTATATATAGGATAAGGATGCTATAGCATTCATGCTATAGCATATGCTATATGCATATATGCTATATGCTATATGCTATATGCATATGTTATAGCATTCATTAACATCGTAATTAACCAGTTTTAACAAAATAGCCAGAAAAAGTGAAGAAGAATGTATAATACCACCTGATTCCTTCGAAGTACCAAAACGTATTCGTTGAAATTCTTTTCTGTCCTTCTAATGAAGAAGCAACAAAGCAGTTCATCAAAAAAGTTCATGACTTCACTAATGACAAGATTACTATCATAGTCAAATGGTTTACAAAGAAAATTAAATCCCTTTTCAAATTGGAAGATAAGAACCCTTACCCAGCGTGTATACGAACGTGAATGTCGTTGTGGTTGAAAATACATAGAGGAAACACAAAGAAATGCAAAAATTAGATGGAACGGACACGAAAGCACTAGTAAAGACTCTGAACCCGCTAAGCATTTGAAAAATAACCCAACACACAGTTTTAGTTAGAGAATTTTGTTGCCAGCGTCATCAAACTTCCGACAAAGAAAGAACTTGGTAGCATCTCAGATAGCACCCAAGAGACCAAATTTAAATAACCTAATTGACACAAAAACTCTGATCTTATTTCGCACTGGTGTCTCCTGAGATCAAATCAAGTGATGCATTGTGCTCATTCATAAATATTATAGGGCACGATATAGTTTAGCATCAATTTTATCGTTCGGAACTCAATATGCTTTTCCGATGTTCCCTATATCATGTAGGGTATTGGTATTGGCATATGGAATTCCCACAGTTCAATTTCATAATTTTCACAATAGATGCTGCAAAGAAAGTATGATACCATTCTCGATTTCAAGCTACATTTGGTCTTTCTAGCGATTTGTTCCGATCTCCTTACTGAGTTTTGTCTAAAGGGACTATCCATTTTCTTACTTTACTTTTGAACATTTCAAAAGTTGTCCATGGATGATACTTTGCATTTTTTCTTATTCCACTAGACTAACTTGTAGGGTGATTTAGTCGTGCGTGATTTAGTGGGATAAAATGACAGGTAATATGCATCATATACGGATGCTGGATTGTAGATATTTTCATCAAAAATAAATGGGAAATAAAGAGGCATAATAGTTTATGCTCTCGACTTTCTACACAGTCTATTACTGTTTTTCTGTTTTTCACAGTTATACATAAAATAGTAAGTCTTAAAGATAAATTTCTGGTACCAACTATCACCATTTGAGTTATAAATGTACCCAATATAATTCATTAGCATTCAACAAAAGCAGAGATGGTAGGTAAGCAACGAAAATATCAGCCAACCCTCGCTATTCACATTTGCTAGTAAAATGTCTAGTGCCAGTTATTTATTTTGTGCCAGGGAAGACCTTATTCAAAACCAACATTTAAACCTTGTAAAGAGGGAGCAACAGACTGTTTAGTCCTCAAGCTCGTAACATTCCTTTTCTGTTTGCTATATTGTTTATTTTCGTTTAATATTAAGATCGATTTTTTCGTATATTGTGAATGAATTTCTAACTGCGTTTGCCTTATTTGGTAAGGAGTAAATAGGTAATGATATGATAAAGTGTTGGTTGAAAAGAGGAATGTGATGATTATGCGCTACATAGATCCAATAAAGATTTTGTAAGCATTTTGCAGTTTCATCCATCATTCAGGGAAGCCAATTTCAATTCCAATTTGTTTTACAATATCGAAATATTTCCAAAATTTTCGTTTTTCGCAATCTTATTGCACATATAGAAATTACTGAGACACTAAAACACTATTACCAGGTTAAAGTTCTTGACTGATTGAGTATGACGTGCGCACAGGTTTGCAGCAATGAACACTACAAAATCTTTATAAGGAACACGCAATCAAGGTGGTTTATTATTTTTTGTGTTTGTTGATCGTAACTTAGCAATATAATTTGTTGTTTTGAGCGAAAAGTCTGATACCTTACATGGTTGAATTAGAGGATGTATATGGTATATATAACTCTTAAATAGTGTTCACATAGTAAACTCGTGCAGACATAGAGTTATGTCGGCATCAATAAAACTTCTGTTTGCATGATATTTTTGCTTGCTTAACCTGAACTAACTGCTATCCTTTTAATAACACATGGCTACATCAAAAAGGTTCATAATTCTCTCACATACAGCTAAGAGATTCAAATCAACATAAAATTCGTTTGAACAGAACAAAGGAGTGACTCTCCAAGACTGCAAAGTATGTGTTCAAAATTGTTATAACATTTTTAAGTAGGTGATTTTTGATGAAATTTGGTAGTTCACAAAATCATATTGCACTTAGCATATCGATATTGCAAACGAAACTTTTTACCCCGACGGTTTTCTTCATTGTTGTTTCCAGTAAAAGTGCAATACTTATACGATGGAATATTTGGATTTGCTGGAATCAATACGCATTAAAAGTTTACGTGAAAAAGGAATAAATAAGTATTACTTCTAAGCAGGAATTTAATTAGTATAGGATAAAGCGCAGTGATATGGTTGCAAACATATTGATGCCGTAAAGTTCTTGCTATACTTTTACGACAAAAGGCATAAAAATCATAAAAAAAAATATCGGAGAGAAAAACAAAAGCTGTGATTTTGTAGATTGCTTCCTTGTTATTTCAAGCACGCCTGACACTTCCCGTTAGTAGTAACACGATAAACGTAAAAATAGGATTCCCAGAAATTAAACGAATTACCAGAAATTGGACATCCTATAATGGACTGCTTTTTGTTGATTGTACTGTAGGTCTTAAATGCATTAAAATATATCTAATTTGAATATGAACCAACCTTTCTTTGTTGTCTTTGCGTGTGTTTTGTCAACTCTTTTGGCACTCTTTTTCAATAAACGTGACTATAACAGCTTCCCGTAAAACTTGTGATTTTGTTGTAATAAATAAATCTAAACACAAAAGAGTAACGTAATAATTAAACATTTGACTTTAGAACACCCGTGATTCAATTGAATCACTAAAATACCCGACTTTTTGTACCTCTACTAAATTTTCATGTACAACTGATGCATTTAAACCTCATATCAAAGCAAATAATGCTTTCTCTCACTTTTTATTGAATGCCTTACTTTATAATTTTTCAAATGACAGTTGAAATTTCAAAACTTTCTTCAAAATTGGCCAATGGGGCAAATATAATTTGAACCCATTTTAAAATACATCGGACAAAGGAAATTTAAGAAAGGAAATATATTTTGCACCCCTTCTCCATCATCAACGTTATTTGAGAATCTGAGTTCCATAAACTCTTTCTTTCGGTCAGAGTGCACTCAACAACGATGGAGGTCCAACACTTATACCAAATGCAGCATTTGCCTCTATTTTTTACACTGATTGTTGTCTTAAGCTATTCCACAGATTTGATGATTCAACTGGGCCTTTTTCTCCTTAATAATAATTTTCTTCTTTCATGAACAAAACAACGTTGCCTTCTGTTATTGCAAACATCATATGTGTTCGCATTTAAAATACCTAAAACCCATGAAAACATATCGTAATTGCAACTCAACGAACATGTCTTTTTTGGCACTCCTATTGGTTCATGCCAAATTAATAAGTTCCAGTTAACATCAACTTTTCATAAAGAAAATAAATCATAACTCGCAGAATAAAGGTAGTTTTTGATCAAAAATATAATTCTAACAGACGCAGATAACATCAATAAGGCTGGAGCATCTGATGTTAAATCTGCATTACTGCCGAAGTGTGTTTTGAGCCAAATCCTGGTACTATCAGCAGCATTAGTCTTTTAGCATGACTTTGTTTGTGTTTTCGAGATTAAAAACTCCACTCCTCTTCCCAATTGATGCCAGTAAAACAGTTCCACAAAAAAATATTGCGTTTTTGTAATAATATCTAAATCTAAATGCAAAGACGAGTTTCTATTGAACAATGTAAAATTTGTATTATAATCACAAATACTTGAGGCAAATTAGCAGAATAGGCTAGTTTTCTGGTATCTACGAAATGTTACCACTTCAAATGATATAGGATGTAAAATTTACGTGCAGTTGTCATTGAGTTCTTAACAGTTATATGCTTAAGTTGTAAGTCTGATGCATTTGATGTTGATGTAAAAGCAAATATTTCTTTTCTTCTTCGCCTTATTGCATGATGCTCCTCGAAGTTAAAACTTTTCCTACAATCTACGATTTTTTGTACAAGACGGGAGTTTAACATTTTGCTACAATTTCAAGAAGAAAGTCGTTTACATTGCCTTATGTGGCGGTGGTCACTCGATAATGACTTAGAATGCAGTAATTTGATCAACTGCAGAATTGCCGTTTATGTCTATGAAAATCTTTTTTTCTTTCTCATAGAATGATTTGAAGTTTAACTGAAGCATTACCCATTTAAATGGTTCAGTTTCAATGAATCAGTTCAAATTGATACGCAAAAGACCTATTGAAAAAAACTGATCCAACACAGGTGTCTACACTTATCCAACAAACGTAACCAACTACACGTTTTTTTATGACGATTTTCCCACTGGGACTATATTGCTATTTATGACGATTTTGCCCAAGGGGACTATATTTCTATTTAATTCGCTATGTATCACCTTTTCTTTTATTTAAAACAACAGGGATAAAGAAAACAATTAAACACATTCAACTTTTTCAAACGCTTTCCATTTAAATTTCATTTTCAATGAAATTCTCAGTTGCTTCTTGCATCTTCATTAGTTTTGTTCAAAATGTTGTTTTCGTTTATGTTCACACCAGCCAAGTTTACGGGATGTCAAATTACCACTCTGCAAGGATAGGAATGAGAAAGCGAGGAGATGCCAAGTTCAAAATTTTTAATTTTCAATGTCATTGGAATTTATCATTGAAAAAATATCATTGGAAAATGATAGTGTATTTCAGCATTCAAATGAAATTCCACCTGTTGTTCATATTTAACTGAGTATCAGGTTGATGGTTGTAGTTATTTAGCGTAATGATACTTTTCTCTTACGGTTATCAAAGTACACACAATAGTTTGGGGAAGCATATAGTCGCATTTTTGCGAATCTTGTTTTTCATTTACGATATTTCTTGATTTATAAATTACGAAGAACCTTTTCGATCAATCGGTCATTAACTCCTTAGTGATCAATCACTTCAACGAGCCATTAACCTTTTGTTTCGTTGTAATTAATGCTCAGGTTGCTTCTGTGCCACGTTTAGCGCGAAATTCTGAAAAGTTCACCAATTTTGTATTCATCGTGTAAAGTGAGCTTAAAATCTTTTTTCATGTTGTAATCATTTAATTAATCATTCCTTTATGCAGCTTTTCTGAGACTATAGCTATACAATTTTTACATGTCCTTGAACTCTTGCAATATCTTTTGTGAAGCATTCATTTCTCTCATATTACTTAAGGTAAACTTCGACTACTCAAGGTATACTTTCAGAGATTATGTAAAGGATTTCCTCAGCTTTTCTGAGCTATTTGTTTTAAAGCAATAAAAACACATCAATCCATCACAGAGGAAATAAATCTATCATGCGGCTTCAGTAATTTAAACAATTTCAGAGACTTTTACGCCAACGCAATCATAATAATGAAAATAATCTTTATTTTTGGGCTATTTATACAGACGAATAGATAGTGCATTTGTCGAGATTAAAATAGAAAGGAGATTTTCTTTTCAGATATACAGAATAAATGTTTCAAAGCTTAATTTTTTCATTTCTTCGAAGTTGTTTCAATATATTAGATTTCCTTTTTCACCTGTTTTAACAAACTTTCCTCTTCGTCTCTCAAATAAAAATGCCGAGGTAACGGTCGATGATCGGTAAAATCTGTTCATATACAAACCTCACATGTTTATGTTTTAACCAACTCTCAACGGTTTCATAAACTAAAGCACTTTGGTTCCCAAGATAAGGAATACACTTACTATTGTAAAAGTAAAAGCATTGATTTAAAAGTGTGAGTTAACTCGATTGCCCAAATGTCTCAGTGCCTGCGATACGTGTCGTGTAATTAATCTCTTCAGATAATTTAAAAACGGTTGGCGTAACAATAGTCTTTTCTTTAGTTGCTTTATTGAGATCAGTTGTCATTTCAATTAATCAAGTAATAATGAAGTAAGGCAAAATCATCCTAGGTAAAAGCAATGATATATCACGGTAAAATCACTCCTATCTGAGCTTTTAATATACCGCAAACGGAGTATAAGGATTGTTAACTCCATCCTTACGTTTCTGTGCCGTATACAAAAATGACAGACCAAATAAATTAATTTTTGTATCGATGTTAGTGTACGCGAAACATACGAAGTATTTGTTTTTTGTCAACACAAGGTGGATGATATTTCATTGCTAGATATACAAATGAGAAGAATAGTTTAATTTCTCACAGATGCTTACCTAATTGCGATCTTTAAGATTTTGGGTCTTTGTTGATTTTATATTTGGGTTAACGAGAATATTCTTTAGTGTTGCCCCGTAATGTCAAACAAAAATAAGACCAGAAAAGTATTGTGATCAAAAATTGGTATGGTAACCAATCGAGATTTAAATTTCTATGATTGTAACTCAAACTTCAAAAAGAATATCCTAAGACGTGAGTATGTAAAAAACATTATTCAATCTGAAAGTATTTGGATTTCTTTGTAGCAAAAAATACTTTACGATCGTCCGAGTTATAATAAAATCTGTAATTATGTTAAAATTATTCTATTACCTTTATACTTTTCTATAAACAAGTTCTAAATGTTTTGTAAAAACAGCGTGTGAAAAAGGCATGCTTTTGTTTTTTGGAGAAATGTCTGGGATTCTTTTAAGCCTTTCTAAACACAAACGATCTTCGTTTGTTTCACGTATGAGCTGTAATGCTTTTTAAGCTCAATTTCCTCTTCAGTTCCAACATTAAGAATTTCCACTCTCTATGTCACTTTAGTTTTGCTTCCTTACTTGCGTATTTCTCGGAAATGTCAATATCTCCAGTTAGAAATGGGGTCGTGTTACTTATGGTAGCATATTTGAAACTTATTCCAACTGCATGCAAATACAAACCACTGCACATCCTTTAACACAAGTATCAGCGTTTAGTTTATTTTGATTGGATCTCATATTTTTCGTAATCCAATCTTTTTGTTTATACTTTTTGTGTCTGCAATCTTAACGTAAATTAGGAAGTACATATTGAATAAAGCTTATGATTTACGTACGTAATCACTACTGTATATCTCAAAGGATCAAAATAAATTTTATGTTACAGTGTGTTTCAAAGAATTGACAGTAAAAAATCTTACCGTAGCTTTTAAAGTAAATCTCCAATTTATTCTTATAAATTTTATATCAATGGAATCGTTATCTTATTGTCTTTCCCATGATTTAATTTTTGTAGGAAATGGAAAAGAAGAAGAAGAGAAAATCAAAAAAATAAGTTCGAAAAAACTCATTAATTTCTTTACCGTTAAGACGTTAGACAATAAGATCAATTTGCAAAAACAAAAACAATTACTTTACAGTTTTTTTTATCTCTTCCAATTTAACAAAGCCACTGTTTGGCGTAAGCAATTATTTTTTTATTGGCAGTTTATGTCAGCTACGTTTTTTACAATGCCCTGATGTGTGTCCACAAAATAGCAGTTACCTTGTTTAAGACACAAATCACTCTTTGAATTTTCGCCAATATAATGCGATTTTTACACCGTTGAAAAGAAGATTTTTTGAGCTTTCCAAAATTATAAGTTGTTATTTGTAAAAATTTCTTTCGACAAGGTTGTGAGTATAAAAATGCAAGTTTTTTTTACCATATATGAAATTGATAATTTTACCTGATTTTTAAGAATTGTCTTCTGCGAAATCCGCAAGTTAACGTTTTATTAACAGGCCTTTTATTGGTAACAGCGTCAAAATGTAATATATATGTATACGTAATGTATTCGTTCTAGTAGCAGCATCGGTAAATTAAATAATAATATGTGGTCAAAAAAACTACAGTGTGTTTCAAAAAAGTGGCAACAAGAATTATAACCGCTTATATTTCAATAAATTCTGATCATTGGATGATAATTTTTATATTATCGAAAACCTTATTTTTTGGTCTTTCTCGTGATGTAATTTTTTTCGAAATTGGAAAAATAGAAAAAGAGAAAATCGAAAAAATAACTCCAGAAAAACTCAATATTTTCTTAACGATCACTTAAAACAAAAGTTAGCAACCGTATCTTTATTGTTTAAAGGTGCAAAATCTTTTATGCTGTTATGTGACATCTGAGACTCTCAATTAAAGTGATTGCTCAGGTAAAATTTTTTCAAACGTGCGTAAAATTGGCTTTGTTAAAGTGAAAGCGATAAAAAATTATTACATAACTGTTTTTGTTTTCGGAAATTGATCTTATTGTTAAACATTCCATCGATATAAAATTTATAAAAATTAATTGGATATTTTCTTCAAAAGTGCGATGAAAAGTTTTGTTGCCAATTTTTTGAAACACACTGTACATTGCTTATGAACGTTTCGATTTCTCTTCGTCAGGTTTCAATATTATATATAGATGTATATGTAATTGGAAGTTTAGTATTTTATATATTGTAAATCATTCAACCTTTTTACCAAGAATTTTTACAAACTTCTCATGAATCAGATCAAGAATGTTTGTAAATTAAAAACATGACCACTCCATATCGTCAATCAAATTAAAGCATGTATGTATTGTCCATGATCAAATTCTATGTTTTTAAATTTCAAGAATTTCATAGTCTTTCGTTTTAATATTTCATCTGATTTTGCAGAATCCTTATGCCTGTAAGGGCATCTTGTTTTTTTTCTTTGGTCTTTTATCGAACTTATTATTTTTGTATAAAAACCGTATGGACTTAAAGCTGCCATGTCACAGTCTTCATGATACAAAGAATATTTGAAATTGATAATTTTACCTGATTTTTAAGAATTTGTCTTCTGCGAAATCGGCAAGTTAACGTTTTATTAACAGGTCTTTTATTGATTTTAAGCTGATGACACAACCTGTACAAACATCAATTAGAAGAATATTAAATGCTTTGCATTTGCATTGAAAATGAAAAGTTACAGGACACATTGACTTAAAAGTACTTTTTACAAACAAAGCATTTTGCTTGGATCAAATATAATTGCATAGCCTTCTTCGAAGTAAGAGAAATGGAAGAGTTGTATATACTCACATTTGTCAACACAATCCTTTTGGTAGCTTAAATCATGATGGCATGCTAAAGTAGCAAGCTTATACCAATCTGAATGTTAACTTGGATCATCCGGGTATTTTACATGGTTTCTATGAAAGGACTATTGATGGAAAATCTTATTTACTTATTCATTAGTCTTATTTATTGAGCGCGACGAAATCACATGATTTTATTGATGGCACTTATCGTGGGAAAGGTATTTACTTTAAATCAAGATTAAAAGCCAGTTATTTCTACATGCTGTGCTAATTTCGGTAATGTTCTTTATCTGCTATCTCTCACATATTTTGATAAACAAGTTTTTGAATACAAAGAAACGCTTCGAATAACGTAAGGGCTCGTCCCTTCTTTGATGTGTTTATGGCTATAATATCTCATAAAGTCTCCTATCAATAGCAACGGATCGATTCGTAAGTCATAGAAGTGAAATTGTAACGACTTGGGTTCAGTAAAATGAATGACAGTCCAGCAATAGCAGATTATTTTCATCGTGTCGCAATCGGAAAGGGAACTGTAAAAAAACAGGAAGAAGGAAGAACAAAAATAGTCTCCGTCATCTAACTTGAAAACTCTTTCAACAACAGGTTACAATATAACTAATAGGAAGATGTACTTCTTTCTACTTCTTCAAGAACAAGAACAAAAAACAACAATTATGGAAGAATTTGTTCTTTCATCTTGGTTGGTATCACAAACATATAATTTACACTTAATCACCTGTATGGCGACTAGCCAGCAGCGAAAAACCCCCTCAAGGGAAACATTGTCTTCGAACCAATTGCATTAGTCACCTCTGTATCCCCGAAGTTTAAAGCTTGGTTCTCACTAGGCGATAACAGCGTGCTAACCACAATGTGGAGATGCGCTTTTTTCTTATCGCCTAGTGAGAACATGCAAGTACCTGCTTAGCGCATTCCTATCTACTTGATATCGCCATTCTGCAGTCTTCAAAGGGATCTGTCAAAAATATATTTAAAGTCAGTATTTTTCCTTTTTAATCTGATTTTATAAGTAGAGTTATAGTAGAATCGGATTTCATTAGTAGAAAGTGCGTTGAAGAGTCAAAACAAAAAAATTGAAGTGGCAGACAAAATCAAAAAGTTGACATTAAAGGAATAGGAATTACTTAATATTCAAGTTCAAAGTTTTGCTTTATACGATAAAGTTTTTTTATTAATTCTAGGAAATAAACGATGGTAGTCTCCTAATTCGTTACGATTCCTAAAAACCTTAGATTTTTTTGTTTTCCTTAGTTTCTCGCTTCTTCGAAGCAGGGGCAACAACAATAATTTTTCATTAGTTGCTGCCATCTTCTCCTATTTCTTCAGATGCGTGTAGTAAAAAAAGCTATATTTATTCCTAGTGAGAACATCAACGAAAAATCGAAATACCTTAAGGACGAATTGTAAAAGGAGATAAGAAATCATATGCTCTGTGGTAATCGAGCTGTTATCGCCTAGTGAGAACCAACCTTAGTTTTCTATGTCGTTATCATTATTGCTATCATTATCATCTGTATCATTTCTGTAATCTTCCTGTATTTTTTGTATCAGGAAAGACATGCGTTTCTTCCTTGTGATAAAAGTTGCACAATCCAGTGTTGCAAAAGATTCAGTATGAAAATTAAAATGAAAGATAATCAATTTAATCAATCAAAAAACATTAAGAATGCTAACAAAGTCTAGTTCGAAGAATGCGAAAAAGTTTGAGAAACTGAAACCAATTGAGGAGGGAGAGATCGTTGTGAACCAATCCGGCTTATAAACGAGTGAGAATGCTCCCTCAAGCATCCGACATTGATGCAGAATACGCAAAGAATCTCTGTTTACTTTATGTGCGATAGTGGAAAAAAACGCATATGTTGAGCCAATCATCGTATGAAAGATTCATCTAATTTCCGAGAAACTAATTATAATACAATGACGTCAAGCAAGATTTACGTATGGTAACTCAATCATCGTATGACTAATTTCCAAGAGATTAATTATAATTTTGTGATGTCACAGAACTTTTTAGAACTCACCACAGTTAGTATCAAGAAATCAAGAAACGTTCGAGATCAACTAAATCATGAACAGAGATTATGCATTACTCTTATCCTTATTTTCCTAGTTTTTTTTAGCTACGCCTGAGGCACTTTCAAATTATTAGAAATACGATTAACATAACAATAGCGTTCCGAGAAAATAAACAAACTATAAGTAATCATTACTCATCGTTTTTACAACAAAGAGATAAATCTCTTTAAATCATTACGGCTGACCCTTCTCCTTCTCTGCTGTCGAAACTTGTTGCAGCTACTAGATTCATTATCGCAATTTCTGCTAATAAATGTAAAAAGTTTATTATTATAGGTATCACCTTTACAAGCCAGAATTACCAAAACTTAATCATATTTTAAGGATCGCATTGAGGCTCAAGTTGGAAACTTAACATCAATAAAAACCTCTTCATCCATTATTGTTAAAGGTATCTGAATCTCATTGATTTAAGTAGCAAAAACAAATATAGCCTTTAGTGAAACATACGACTAGCCTGTGGTCGCAATCACTTTTTTAAGTAAACGCTTCAGTTCTAACCGGCTCGTGGTTTGTGGAGAAGGAGGTGGATCCTTGTATGTGCGATTTAATTGAATTGAATTCAGGATACCTTCAAACAAACACTTCTTATGTTTTGAAAATATAATGTTTACACACGAATTTTATTACAAACGTAACTCGTAATGATGTTACGTCAATGTTTTCACTGCGCATGCGTGAACTTGTGTTCTATCATATGACCACTTGCTAGCACTTGAAAAATTATTTGATGAAGACCTTTATGCGTTTTGACTAAGTGCAGTCTGAATTTACAGTTTTTTCTGCTCATGCGCGATTTTGAGTTTTATTTTATGGCCACCTGATAGCCCTTGAAAAGATAATTGCTGAAGACCTTGATTTTTTTTTTATAATTAACCCAGCGCGCACAAGACGTCTTTGAGACGTCTCATTTTAATCGTAAAATGGTCGTTTGCTTTCCAGATCATTTTGCGACGTCGTAGGGACGTCCGAAACGAGACGTCGCAGTTGGGATCCTTTTACGACGTTTTTAGGACGTCTTTATACGCATTGAATAACGACCTTCGAAACAATTATAAACTTAAGATCATTTTGAAACGTCGTAGGGACGTCTGAAACGGGACGTCGCAGTTGGGATCCTTTTACGACGTTTTTAGGACGTCTTTATACGGATTGAATAACGACCTTCGAAACAATTATAAACTTAAGATCATTTTGGGACGTCGTAGGGACGTCTGAAACGGGACGTCGCATTTGGGATCCTTTAACGACGTTTTTGGGACGTCTTTATACAAATTGAATAACGACCTTCGAAAAAATTATAAACTTAAGATCATTTTGCGACGTCGTTGGGACGTCTGAAACGGGCTGTCGCAATTGGGATCCTGTTACGATCAGATAGCGACCTGACAAAAATTTTCAAATTTCATTCTGCAGTCATTAAACGGTATAAATCGAGTAACACTAACATGCTTATACAGAATTTACATTCGTATCGAATTCTGTTTATTGGTCGTGTGAAGGATGATTTTACGACGTTTTTGGGACGTTTCTGTGCAGATTCAATAACGATCTTCGAAACAATTATAAACTTTCAAAAGCAATCAGTCTGTATAGAATGATTTATTGTAAATGTTTTTAAACGTCTTGACAACAAGCAGCGGTGGCATAACGGTTACGAGTTCGGCTGGCACACCAGAGGTTCCAGGTTCGAGTCCGCCTGTGGCCTATTACAGTTTTTGAAAGAGTAAATTTCATAATCCTGCGACGTCGTTACGATGTCGTTGGGATGTCATCGAGACGTCTCAATGAAGATGTAATTGGGACGTCTTTTGAGATTCCCACTTCGCGACCATTTTGCGACGTCTTAGGGACGTCTTGAAAAGACGTCTTTACGACGTCTTTGTGCCCGCTGGGAAGGCTCATTTCAACCTTCAAGGTGTCTACTACATTGACGTAGGTTTGCTACATTTAGCGTTACTACATTTTTGTCGTTGATTTTTATCACATTTGTCCGAGTTACAACATTTGTCGGTGTAACAAGTTTCACTACCTGTTTTAGATTGAAATGACAAACGTTCCTCGAATGTTAAAACAATTTGTGATAGCTTAACCAACAAGTGCAGTCTCCTTCCCAAGCACTTGATTGGCTTTATGTAATCAGTATTACAGTTTATTACAGTTAATCAATTATACGCTTTTTATATATACGAACCTGCACAGTTTCACCTGAAGCTGACTGGTCTATTTTTTTTCCAGCTTTTCATTTTCCGATCAGCGTGCATTTCCGCCCCTACAACATTCCTCACTGTTTTCATAAATCAGGACTAATTTGTGTTACTTTATCTTGGAGAGACAACAGGGTCTTACATTTTCTTGTCTTCCAAGTGACTATAACCCTCAGTTTGCTATTTGTTAACTAAGCTACTGAAAAGATTCAGCAATTTTGAAGATTGTTGCTCATTCTTGTGACAGAATGGAAGCTGAACTCCTAGTTTAAACTTAGTTTCATCAAAAAGTCACTTAAGGTTAATGAACCCGTCTACTTTTTGATTTTCAAACGAACGAGTGACTGAATCGATGAAGATGAATTTCAAATTTCCGGTGATTTTCCTCATTTCAGCTTGAAAATTACTGCTGATACGCTGTGTTTGATGTATCTCTCCTGTTATCACATCACATTCTGAAACAGCAGATGCCCAATGGAAGAGTAGTTTCTCATTTTTTAACAACAGCCATAAACATGAGAGTGTTGATAATCTGATTGTCTAGAAATTTGGATTAATTTCCAATGTGAGTTTTATATTTGGGTTGTATGAGTTTAAACGTTGAAAAAAGAATGTTCGGGCAGTTCTTCTTACGTCAGCAATACGTATCATATATAAACTTTTGGTTTCAGTTAGATTACGTCGTCTCTCCATTTTATTCATGAAGCACCATGATATAACGACTAACAATGGAGTTCCTATTGACAGCTTATCTACGAACTTTTATATTTTCAAATTGGCAGAGAAAATATATTCCCTCGAAAACTTACATAGCAATTTCTTGAATCTCTTACAAGAAGGCTGTAACTGTTTCATGTGAAACAGGCTTTATAGAGTAATGACCCTTCAGAGACGTTCTACAAAACTTGTTGCGTGTAAAAATTTAAACATATCAAGCAACAAGAATGATTTATAAAGAAGAACTATATTGAAACCATTGTGATCTATTATTCTTTGCTATCCTGAACAAAGTGGAACATGTTGGCTTTTAAAAACGAGTCGGCACTAGCTATTGCCGTAGACTTCAGCACATATGAAGTTGATCGTTTCACTGATAGGAATACTTATTCACAGTGATCGGACGTTATAACATACATCTTTCGCGTAATCGGCCATATGAAAATTTTCAGCAGATTAGGAAATACTTAGGTTTCTGAAATGGAGAAATCATTCTTGGTGAGTGGTTATGGCGAAGTAAAATGCATAAGCATAACTTTTCCCGCGTAAAAATGGCAGGTGTTGGTCTGATGGATTATTGATCTTAAGCTTTAGGTCAACAACGTTGATTGCGTTAACATTCTCAAAGTTGTCATTTTTGTAGCAGATATTTTGATACAACAAGTTCGTTTCCGTTCTCAAATATTCGTGAAATTCTTCTTCCTAATGTTCGGGAACACACTTATCCAAACTCTGTGTCGGCTAAGAACGTTTTCACTGCTTGATTGAGTGTCCAGGTCATTAATTGGCACTTAATGTTTCATGTTCAGTTTTAATTTGACCGACGTTGAATGGTCCCAATTCCTCCTGTGTAGTATGAGATTTCGTTAAATTTCATTAAATTAGCCTCGGTCTTTTGCATTGTTTCTTTTTCCTATGGCCCGTTTACTTTAGCAAAGGTAAGAGTCAGTCCATGATGCAATAAATGCTTTGTGAAACCAAGGCTGTTCGTTTTAACTTTGATATGTCATCTTCCATCCGATAATAAAGTGCTGCTTTTCATTTCTTCAAGTAATTAGTAGGCTTGCTTAGCAACAGGATGCGAGAGTTCCAAAATATGCTGTGACGATAAATCACGTTCCGAGAAAATATCATGTGATGGTATCATTAGCGTGCGCCAAAGCCATGCTGATTTAGTTTTGGAAGAAATGCTACCCAGTTCTGTCTGTCTACAACTATGTATTAGACTTTTTTATGAACATCATAATTACAGATTGTGGTAACCAAACCAAAACCAAAAAGGTGCACCACCACAAAATTGTTTTCAATTTCTTATTGGACTGTTGTAACAATAACTAGACCTAAAAAAGCAACGATTTCTTTACCAAATAGACTCATCGAAAACTTCAAGGAACCATATACAAACACCACAAAGAAATGCCAACCTTTCAAAAATTTCTTTAAAATCGTTGATTTTAAAAAAGACATGATAATTAGCTGCAGTCCTGTTGGGAAGACAGTGCTGGTTTGCGGGATGTTGTATATGCTTGTATGAAATGGTTCCAGTGTTTTGATGAGGAGCCACCATCCATCAAAAATATTTTTAGTGAATATGCACTATGAACTATGAACAAAATACAAACTTAAAAACTAAAAATCATAAACAAATTATTAAATTTCTGAAAAAAATACCATGTTTTCCCAGGATTCCTCAAAACTTTCCCAAGAACATAACTTCTTACCTGGAAAGCAGTTGCAATAGTAACTGAGTGTGGCCAGCCACGTAAAACAATACTTAATAATAATAACCCTTTTCATTGTTAGACAAGTTGTAGTCAATGGAAGTTTTGACCTGTATCATAACTAAACATTGTAACACATTTCACGTTTCAATATCAAGCCAAAGGTTTAACTTTCATTTTAAAAGGAAGAAAGATACATACAGTAAACATTGTTATAAACATTTGAAATCGTTGTTACTGCTGGTTTATTAGCTTCAAAATATTTTTTTGTTGATCAGCAGTCGCTCTGCTTGCTGCATATTCGATTGAAAAGCCGTCAGCGTATTTGCTATTTGTAAATAGTGCTTTAAGTTGCCCAACATTGACAGCCTTCTTCTTTCCTCTGCAGCAAATTCGTGTTTCAAATCGCAGTCACCACCCATTTCATTTAAATCTTGAAGTAAAATGTCATATCAAAAGTTAACTCCTAGAATTCAAAAAGGCTGCAATGCTTTGCTAGAATTGACCACGTTCTCTGCTGCCATGTTTAAAGGAGAAAATACCACTAGCGGCCATCTGTCCCATCACTGCCTGATCTTTTTCATCATTCCATTTCATTACAACTTCATAAACACAAAAAATAACAGTATTTATAACTCCTCCAGTCAGCTGCAGATAATTGTTACACCGCAAATGTAGTATCTCCGACAAATGTAGTAAACGCTTTGAAGATTGAACTGAGCCATAATTAGGCCAAACACATGAAGGTCTTCACCAGGTAACTTTTCAAGGGCTATCAAACATGCTACATAGGGGATCACATAACCCTGTGCTGTGTCACCAGAATATTCAGCGTCAGTTTTGTCATCCCTAGGAGAAGACAGTACACATCTCAAGAGGAAAGAAATTGTGACAGTTTACCCCTAATAATATTGGAACATTTAGGTTTAGGTTTGACACGAAATTATATCTGTAGAGTCATTTGGCAGAAGTGATCATTAAGGTTGAGCAAGTTATCTCTGTCGACAAAATCATCGGCGTATGTGGCAGAGTAGTTGGTGCAGTTTTGCACATAAAGACGTATTTGAAAAGTGTGCAAAGGCAAATAAAAATTGCTAGGCGTGTGAACTAGAATAGTGCGCTTATAACTCTATTGGCTGCTCGACATGGATGGTATATAATTAAAAGGATTGCTTGGCCGTAAATTTATACTAGAGATTTTTGCATAAGATCATTTTACATGCTCTGACATCTTTCAATGCAGGATATCCTAAAACTAACCCTATCATTGTTGAACATCATTGGATTCTATTTGCATTCTGTCTCTTTATAAAAACGTTTGAATATTCAAAGAAACAGTAAAAAATGCAACAACGCAAAGAAATAGCATATCATTAGAATTAGGCAAATGCATAAAACTTTTACAAAACAGACGTATCCTTCATGCTGCCATTTTAAAGAGGATTTCCACTAGACGAATTCACCTGCAAATTCAAAGTATATGTATACATACATGACTTTTACCACAAACTTAGTGATTCTACCTAAATATTTTCACTTCGCACGCTCGACCTTGGGTTCTATTTTAGGGCCACTTGATGGCATCTGGAATATTGTATGATGAAGATCTTAATGTGCTTCGTCAAAGTGGAACCAGAGTTTTTTCTGCGCATGAGCGATTTTGAGTTTTACTATATGGCCACCTGATGCCACTTGAAAAGTTACTTGGTGAAGATCTTAATGCGTTTTGCTTAATTATTGCCCATTTACCACATATTGGCATATTTCTACTGTGCATAGCCCTTGAAAAGTTACCTGGTGAAAGCCTAATTATGGCTCAGTTGAATTTTCAAAGCGTTTACTACTTATGACGTAGGTTTATTACGTCTGTCGGAGTTACTACATTTGTCGTTGATTTTTACTACATTTTTCGGTGTAACAATAATCGGTGGCAACTTGGCAGATGGCTGAAGCTTTCATAAAATTAGTAACATGTTAAGTTTTGAATAAAGACTCATGAAAATTGTTATGTTTCCTCGTTCCAGTTCTTTTTCGAGGTTTCCACTAAAAAATCTCGCGTTCGGGACTTGATAAATAGATTTACTGTCAAAATAAGCAGTCATTGTATAAAGAAACTCTAAACGAAACCAGTTTACCATCCCAGCCGGCACAAAGACGTCTAAAAGACGTCTAAAAGACGTCACATTTGCACAAAATTGCTCGTAACTTTGGAGTAGTTAACAGGAGGAGGAGAAACACGGGTATTTTTAAGGCATTACTCCATCACCGGCAAAAATCTCGAATCAAAGAAACAGAGATGAAACCAAAGATGAGACCGAGGAGCGTAAAACGATAACACACCATGCTATCAATGAAAGATTGTCGTTGTAATTGGGAAGGAAATAAAATTGTGCAAACATTACAAGATGCAAAGATGAAAAGAATAGAGATATTTCAAACTAAGAAAATTTTGTTAAGATCGACTTCAAAGCTGCAAATAGAAATCTTAAGAATCTATATATTAATAGCCGATTTTCTGTTTGTCTGTCTGTCTGTTTGTTTGTTTGTCTGTCACGCAAAATGGTAGGTGTGAGCTGTGAGAGAAACTATATCTTTTTTTGATCGCGGTCAGTAGTGGGAAACCAATGTTGGCATCCCAAATCCTGAACGCGAACTTTTTAGCTGGGGAACCAATAGGGATAACAATTTGTTTTGGACGTGTCTGCGACATCATCAAAATCTTTTTTCGATTACTTTTATCGGGGAAAAAAAGTTGGAGAAAAGTGACCAATTTTGGTGGCTAAAATTTTCCCCAACCAAATTTTCCTCGGACTTTTCTGCACCCGACCAAAAATTTTCCTCGACTTATAAATAGAATTACCAGAAGCTTTATCATTTTGAAAATCAAGGGATGGAAAACGATTTTCTTTAAAAACTATATATTCGTCTACACATTCCAGTAGACATCATCAGAGTGTGAACTTTTTAAAAAGAGAAACCATTTTTGCCCTGTTTGATAGCACCCACGTTAGAGCGCGTAACTTTCTTAAAACAAAAGCTAATAAAAAGTTGAAAGTTTTTCTCCCTACGTTTTGAGTGTACTGTTGTACTGATCAACGATTGGTTTTAAAAAATAAATAAGTAACACATCATGAAAAATCTGAAAAATAGTTAATGTAACACTGATGTAACACTGACTGCACACCAGAGGTTGTGACTTTGAATCTGCTTTTGGCTGAACACAAGTTGTACGAGCCGTTTATAAGGAAATTTGACGTTTATTGATACAGTGATACAGAGCAGGTGGACATGGGCGGTTAGCGACGCCGCCTTGGCGGCTAGTCTATATATTAATAGCCGATTCTCTGTTTGTTTGTTTGTAGATGTGAACTGCGAAAAAACAGGGGTGTCAGCAATGTAAGATCACACATAAATTATTTCTCTTCTTGTGCGCGACGTCAATGTGAAACCATTGCATTGAGACCCTAATCGAATGCGACGTTTAGGGAAAATTATCTCGGTAACCAATAGGGATAACTGACGTTTATTCGGGTCTGCAATACAGGCAATGGGGTGACGAAAAGTTTGGGTCTAATTTTTTTGGGGGACGGGTCTGTGACGTCATCAAAATCTTTGAACGATGATCGTAACGGTTTATCTTAGCGGAACGATCCCATGAATTTTTTTGATCAGTTTTTCGAGCTCTACAACATGGGAACATTTTCGGTTGCCAATTCCTTAATTTTATTTTTCAAGAAGTCAACCCAGGCTGAACATGGGCGGCGAGCGAGGCCGCCTTGGCGGCTAGTCTATATACTAATAGCCGATTCTCTGTCTGTCTGTCTGTTTGTTTTTCTGTCACGCAAAATGGTAGATGTGAACTGCGAAAGAGAGTCAGCAATGTAAGATCACACATAAATTATTTCTCTTCTTGTGCGCGACGTCAGTGTGAACCCATTGTATCGGGACCCAAATCGAACGCAACGTTTGGGGAAAATTATCTCGGTAACCAATAGGGATAACTGACGTTTTTTGTGGTCCGCGATACAGGCGATGGGGTGACGAAAAATTTGGGTCTAATTTTTTTGGGAGGACGAGTCTGTGACGTCATCAAAATCTTTGAACGATGATATCTCCGTAACGGTTGGTTGTAGCAAAACGATCCCATACATTTTTTTGATCAGCTTTTCAAGCTCTACAACATGGGTACACTTATCATTTCCAATTCCTTAATTTTATTTTTCGTAAACACAACGCATGCTGAACATGGGCGGCGAGCGACGCCGCCTTGGCGGCTATCTATATATTAATAGCCGATTCTCCGTTTGTCTGTCTGTCTGTCACGCAAAATGGTAGATTGAGTTGTGTGAGTGATTATTTTATTTTATTTTGTGCGACGTCAGTGTGAAACCATTGTATTGAGACCCTAATCGAATGCGACGTTTAGGGAAAATTATCTCCGTAACCAAAAGGGATAACTGACGTTTTTTGGGGTTCGCGATACAGGCGATAGAGAGTGACGAAACATTTGGGTCTAATTTTTTGGGGGGACGGGTCTATGACATCATCAAAATTTTGATCAACAAATATCTCCGTAACTGTTGGTCCTCGCAAAACGATCTCATACATTTGTTTGATCAGTTTTTCGAGCTCTACAACATGGGCACACTTATCATTGCTAATTCCTTAGTTTTATGTCAATTTTACATTCCAAGGACCACCGTTGACTTGGTTTTGAAAACAATACACCAACTAAATACAAAGAAACTAACTGATTAAATATTTTGAACAAAAACCAGCAGTGGCATAACATGTTTTGTTTGCCAGTGTTGTATCCCAACGCTTGCCTGACTGTCTGAGACTGGTGAATCTTTTTCTTCGAGCAATCAAAATGTTTAGAAACCGATGGGTAAAAAAAGAGTGTCATGAAACGAAATATATTCTTTTGCTTTTCTTTTAATAAGTTAATTTCTTTTTGAATTGTTATGCGCTTCTGATCGAACATGTTTTTTATTCACTTCATTCATTTTGCACGTGCCTTTTTTTCTCCTCCTGTGTGATCTTTTTAAGAAGAGAGACCATTTCCCCCTACTTTTGACCCCACCCATGTTAGAGCGCTTAACTGTTTTAAAACAAAAGCTAATAATAAGAGGAAGGTTTTTCTCTCTACGTTTTGAGCGTATTGTTGCACTGATAAACGATTGGTTTTAAAAAGTAAATGAATTAGCTAAATTCCAAAACGCAGTCGCGATGTTTTTGGGGGAAATTTTTTCAAAATGGTAGCTTGAAAGCGTCTTTCATTTTTGTTTTTGTGAATGTAGACAGTTGTGTTGAGAAAATTAGGGGTTTAATAATATGGAAAACATTGCTATCAAACTCAAAAGTTAGAAGACAATCATCTGTCATACAACATTTTTAGCACATCTTTCTAAATCAGTATGGAGACTATTGATACATCAAGCAGGTAGAATTTCAAGAAAAGTTTTTGGACAGAAATAAATAAATATTTTGATGGACAAGCTAAAGATAACAAATACACAACATTATTTCAGATAAAGATATATATTAACAAATGATAAAGTTGTTTTATTACTGTACAATCCTAATTGTTAATATTACCAACAAATTTCAAAAATCTCTGACTTCTGCTGGTTCACATCAGTATAATGTGCAAACGAAGTGGGAAGGCTAAAGTTTACAGAAAACATTCATAACTGAACGTGCTGTGAGACAAAGAATTGGACTTTTAGACACCTTTTATCAACATAGACAAGTTTGAGATTTGTCATTATCATAAAAAAATATCAAGTAGAAACTTAGAATACATCCATACATCATAAGAAATTTGTTACTATCACATTGTCTTTTAATTTTTTGTTCCAATTGGTAGTAACGTAAGTTAACAATATGACAAAGCATTTATCATACACTCAATTAGTCCATTTGATTCAGTGGCTAAACTTTCTTTAATATAATAGTCCAGTCCCCAAGTTTAACATTAAATCGTTCAATGTGAATTCTTTATGAAGCAAGTTGCACTGAATTTCATTTTCAGTGTCCTTTTGTTTAGATCAGTTTAAGTGAATACCTTTAATGGCACACAGATCTTGCACAGTAGTGAATCCCCTGTCTATCATTAATTGGTGCTCTTCCTCAAGAAAAACCAGGAATCCTGTTGAACACGTTCCCCATTTCGTGAGGACAATACATTTCTCACTTTTAATGGCTGCTTCTCTTCTCAACAACAAACTCTTGATTGCTCAATTATTGGTAGACAGAGGTGCAGAGATAAAGCGGCGAACAAATATGGATCAACAGCACTTCATTTTGCTGCACGTAATAATTCTTCCTCTACGCTCACCTTCTTGATAAACTCTGCACCTCATCTCATCAACAAACAATGTAACTTCTTGACACCACTTTACATAGCATCACAGCTTGGTTGTTTCGAAAGTGTTGAAGAATGCTCATACGTCACGGAGCAGATCGTCATATCAAAAATTACATTGGATAAGACCAATATTTAATTTCTTGCTTGTCTTCAGAACCTGTCAAGCAAATAAAATCTTGATTGTTGGTAGTTTTCCAGATGTACTATTTATTAATATGTTGTTGGTGCAGTTTTCGAGGTTCTACAGTGGATATTTTGCTGGGTTGCAGTTGTCAGTTTATTTCTTGCATAGTTTTAAAAACTAGTTTTTGTCTTCTGTGGGTAATTTACTACAGTTCACACCTTTTTTTTTGCTCCAGTGTACTTTATTTCCAATAACTAATACTGTGATTCAGGAACAATAAGATTTCGGAAAATCGTGCGCTGCTTTTCTTTCCCTGATCTACAATGTGCAGCACATAAAACAATTTTTTTGTCTCTTGGCTATCTATAATACTTCAAGGTCATCCCATTCTTATCTTTTTCTGTAAAGTTGTTGAAACAGTGCAATTCCAGTAAACTGTTTTGTTTGTACCGTCTGTGTACATCTATGTCTTGTCTGCTTGAATCTCTTATGAAAATATGTCAACTAAAAAGCACTTTTTACTTTTAGATTAAAGAAAGATGCGTTTAATTTCCGCTTTTTCATCAACAGATCAAAAGCAAGAGGAGTGAAAATTGCGGACACGTTTGTAATAAAGTGCTCCAAGAATACAACTGATTTTCACCACCAAGAAAAGTTAGTCATCAATTGTTGCTACTCATATTGTAAAGCCCGTGTTGCCAATGACTATTTGATCATCTATTCATTAGGATTTTTATGAATTCGTAATAAATTGTTTTTGTAGAAAGCAAAACCCAACCCTGAAAGGTCTGAATTTTCTTGACTCATCTCGCTAGTGAGAGGTGTAGGTGAGAGGTGTATCCTCCGAAACTCCCGAGGTTCTGTAAATGACCGGTGTTATACCGACAAACGTAGTCAGATATAGTAAAAACCAACGACAATTGTAGTAACGCTACACAAAGGTAGTAATTTCGCTAAATGTAGTAAACTTAAGTCAAATGTAGTAAACGCCTTGAACGTTGAAATGAACCATAATTAGGCAAAACACAGTAAGGTCTTTACCAAATAACTTTTCAAAAGGTATCAAGTGGTTACAAATAAAACCCGAAATTGCGCATGCGCAAACTTCAGCATAAACGTCAATAATCACAATATTGACTTGTGGTGTAGAACATTGGTTGCAGTTTCTTATCTTGATTTGTATTTGTATTAAGATTGTTTAACAGACATTTAACCGGACGGACGTGTTTTACGTGCTCGAGAGTCTTATGAAAGTATTTTTCGTTGAATTTATAATAATTTATATTGATTAAACATTCTTTGGATACTATAAAGAAAGATCTGGACTAAGTTATTGCTGTGTGGTTTTATTTTACAAGATTTGAACACAGACTTTCAAACATACAATTTTTTAATTCATAATATTGGATTTCGTGAAATCTATCACTTCTACTATACTTGCATGTAAAAACCGTACCTCGTCAAATATGTTTCAACGTTGGTTTGTTTATTTCCCATTTGTATTGGTGATATTAGGAACTTTAATGACATGCTGCGCTGAGGGACCAATTGATCCGAAATCCGCAACAAAGAAATTCCCAAATCAACGAAAAATAAAAAGAACAAACTCAAGAACCGTATACTATGCAAATTCAACAGCAACATATCAACTGATTATATCAGGAGATATAGAAACAAATCCAGGACCTGGTTTTTCTGCACCGAAATGTAATACTTGTTCAAAAACTGTCAGAATAAACCAAACACGTTTAATTTGTGACAGTTGTTTAAATGTGAGCCACGTAAAATGTACAAATCTCGTTCATCATGTCAGGAATTCGAAGATGCCTAGCCATTGGACATGCGAATCCTGTTTGCACACAGTTCTACCGTTTCATAACAACAGAGATATTTCCAATTTAGACAACAATGCTTTTAATGAAAGCGGATCTGACAATGACCTTAGCATTGAAAACACTCATCGAAATTTACTAAACGAAAACCGCAATTTGACTTCTATCGCACACATCAATTCGCAATCGCTTCTATCAACATTTACTGAATTTTCCGCCATGTTGAACCTTCTTAATTTCGATATTATAACCCTTAGCAAAACTTGGTTGCAAGGCAACAAAGAACAAGAGGAGTACGTTAAAATTGCCGGTTATAAACCTGCCTTCAAGCACCGAAAAACTTGTGGAGGTGGAGTCGGTATTTATGCAAAAGAACATCTTCATTTTCAACCTCGTAGGGACTTAACAAAAAACTCTGCGTTGGAAATTTTGGCTGTTGAATTCCGAGGCAGAAACAAAAACACTCCTTACCTTCTTGTTATCGTGTACCAACCAAACTTTGATGAAAAGGAAAAACTAAAATGGCTGGACCTGTTTGAAACAACCATTGCTGAAATTTGTACCAAATGGAACGGCATTATTATTCTTACCGGTGATACAAATATTGATTTTCTCGGTCAAGAAAAGGAATCGACAATACGTTACAAAGATATAATCACTTCATACAACCTTTACCAACATGTCACAAAACCTACAAGAAAAAGTAAAACCCTCATCGATCATATAATCACCAACATTCCAAACAAAGTTAGTCACAGCGACGTCCTCCCAACCGACGAAATAAGTGACCATGATACCCCTTATATCCTGCTGAGCATCAAAAAAGAGCGTTTTGAACCTCGTTATAAGTTCATTCGTGACGACAAGAATCTCGATATGAATTCTTACATTAATGAAATATCTCATTTACCATTCAACCTCGTTTATGCTTTCGACGATCCTGAAGACCAAATAGACATTCTCAACCGTCTGATTCTTGAATGTATCGAAAACCATGCACCATTAAAACGTGTGAAACTGACTCGCCCAGTTGCACCTTGGATGAGGGATCCAGCTATCGAAATATGTCGAGCCCAACTTGAGCTGTCTCGTCAACAAGCTCGTTTCAACCCACAAAACAAAGAGTCGTACAAAGAAAAACTATACAACTACAAAAAGAAATTGAAGGAAATCAAAAATAACTTTTTCAAAAAATCTCTTTCATCAAAAGACCCTAAAGCTGTTTGGAGCACCATCCATCGAATTTTGAACAATCAAAAGTCTCGTATTAACCACCATCCCTCCGAAATGAATGACTACTATAGCAAGCTAGCTTCAGAACTTACCGGTAAACCTAACTTAGAATCAATTTTACCAGACGATATCGAGACAATAAATGACGAAACTTCATTCAAAATTTTGCACACATGTTATGATG
Source organism: Turritopsis dohrnii (assembly GCA_027922465.2). NCBI lineage: Eukaryota > Metazoa > Cnidaria > Hydrozoa > Anthoathecata > Oceaniidae > Turritopsis > Turritopsis dohrnii. The sequence continues at coordinate 512,502 of BQMF02000286.1, forward strand.
ATGTGCATCAGATTCTAAAGAATTTGAAAAATGACTGTTCTTGTGGATCTGATAGCATCTCCATACGCTTCATAAAACCAATTTCAGAGTCCATCACATCAACACCTGTGCATATAATCAATAATTGCATTGACAAGAAAATCTTTCCTCGACAATGGAAGATTGCTCGCGTATGCCCTATACCAAAAATAGATTCACCAATAAAAATCAAGGACTACCGACCGATATCAGTGCTGCCTGTATTATCGAAAGTTTTCGAAAGAGTCATCTTGATTCAGCTTTGTAAATTCATCGAGGACAAAGCACTCATCAAACACAATCTGGCTTTCGTAAAGGCCATTCCACCGCTACCTTACTCATCAAAATTCGAGATGACATCAAAAAAGCGATGAACAAAAGTGAAGTCACCCTATCTATATTGATCGATTACTCAAAAGCCTTTGACACCATAGACCACCAGAATCTACTATTGAAGCTAAGAGATATGAACTTTTCCTACGATTCTCTTCAAATTTTGTCGAGCTATTTAAAAGATAGGAAACAGTATGTACAAGTTGAAGACAAAACCTCTTCCACGAAACCCATGTGCTTTGGAGTTCCTCAGGGTAGTATATTAGGCCCTGTGCTATTTAATCTCTACGTTGTTGAACTTTCAGATCAAGTGATATCATCAAGTATACAATACGCAGATGACACCACCCTTTACCGACACTGCAAAGTCAAAGATTTGCAGCTAACCATTAAAGAGATGGAAAAGGACATCGAGAATCTTCAATCGTGGTCAAAGGATAACAACCTTCTATTTAACAACGACAAATTACAGCTCATTATATTCCATTCGCAACGTCTAAGAAACTTTCCGATAAATCAAAGTCAACTTTTCCGATGTTCCGGAAAATCGATTGAGCACAAATCAGATGTTAAATTGCTCGGAGTTCACCTTGATCAAAATTTATCATGGTCAACTCGCATCAATGCTATCATCAAGTCTTCTCAAGGAACACTGTGTGCTCTCCGTAAATTCAGTCTCTTTACCCCGTTTCATGTTCGAAAAGCCTTGGCTGAAACAATGATACTATCCAAGCTTAACTACAGCAATGTCGTTTTTGCTCAAATTCCAAAATATCAAATTCAACGACTACAAAAGATCCAAAATATAGCAGCTGGGTATGTTATATCTCGTTATGCTAACTTGAATGACGTAATTAGATTAAAATGGCTACCAGTCAAGGAGTATATAGAATTTAATACCGCGAAAATTGTCCACAAATCGCGTCGAGATAAAAACCATCCCAGTTACCTTAATGTTGAATTCTTTGATCCAAATAAGACGCTGCGTTCTACTTCCAGAGAGCCATTGGTTAAAGTTGTTGGTGATGGATCATTCCAAAGTCAAGCCCGTTGGTATGATGATCTACCAGAAAATATTAAATCTTTAAAGACTTAAGAGAAATGTTCTTTGGAAGCCAAAAACTTTTATTTTGATAAGGCCTCAGCTCGGGCCCTGTCACTTTGATGTTTTTTTTTTTTTGTTTTGTTTTTTTTTGTTTTTTTTTAACAATTTGTTTGAATAATATATGTATAATATTTCATTTGATCTGATTCTCATTACTACACTAGTCTTTCCATTACTTACTTTAGTCTATCCTCAATTCTAGTTTGAACTACCTCTTACTTCCTATTTTGCAATGCCCTGCTCCGCACCTCTTGAGCTCGGTTCCTTAGGTTCTTTTTCGTTGGGTTTTTTTATCATAACTGCATTTTACTACTATAAATATTTTAACGAAATTATTTTAATAGATATATTTTATTCATTATGAATTTTAATTTTAATTTTTTAGTTTAGACGGAAGAACAATTTGTATAAATTGAAGCCAATTTAATGTAAAATAAATAAATAAATCCGCAGCAAAAAAATCCCTAACATGAGATAAATGAGCGATAATTAGGTAAAAACACATCAAGATCTCCGCCAAGTAACAGTGATGAGAATATATCGTGGTGTATTTTGGTGTAGTGTTTGGTTAAGTTAATGTGTACAAGTGTTGGAGTATTTTTTAGGGTGGGTGTATTATATAAATAAAACAATGTGATGTGGTGCAAAAGATTTATTTTACACTTAAAAAATATAAAAATGATGAATAATGAAGTTGTAAGCGTGGAAAAATGAATATATTGCAGGTTGCGGGTTGTGGCATTAGGTGAAGGTAGGGGAGTGAATGTTTCATTTTATGTGTGATACAAGCAATAGAAAATGCTATCACTTTTGAAACTAAGGGGGTGTTCACATGGATAAAATCAGCCCGGCAAAGTGGACTGGCTCGGTTTGCAGAGATCTCACCTTTTTTATCAAAGTCTCATAAAATTCAACATGTGTTCACACGAGAAATGCAAATTTACACGGTAACCGGGCTGATTTTTCAACATTTGCGCATGTTTTTCTTTGTTACGTGTAAACAATGATAATCACATGACATCTTTCAGTCAAGAAAAATTCAGCCCGGTGAACCGAGCAGAACTAGCCAGCCAGCCGGCTTTGCCGGGCTAATTTTACTCCATGTGAACACCCCTAAGAATTTAGAAAAATGCATTCTTACAAAAAGCGATAGAATTTTAAAAAAAGTTGTGTCCTTCAATAATTTATGATAGGCTCAATAGACATGGCAGTTTAAATACTTCAGCCAGATCAATATTTGCCTCCTCAATGCTAAAATCAAAAATCAAAATTAGTAAAATTAGTAAAACAAATGAGAACTAGAATAATTGAAGATATAAGAACATAATTTTTTTTTTAAAAGCACTCGCCCCACTCAAGGCCAAAGCCACTACAAGGAGTGGGGCTACATATTCCGGATTTTCATCATAGCGTTAATCTCCCCGACTAGCCTTCGTTTTCCCCGAAATACATCAGGGAATCGAGCTAGTTGCAGTACCTCGTGACTTTTTCAACACTAGAGCTCAGCGGGGTTTGAACCCTCAATACTGGGTTCCTAAGCTCAATGCTTTAACCACTAAGCCAATACTGCTTATAATTAAACCACATATTCAGTAAAACAAAGATTTTTATCATAATGAGGCTAGTAATGTTGATAAAGCTAAAATAAAACATTTTTTTTTTTTGCATAACTAAAGAAAAGTCTATTACAGTATAAAGTACACAGCGAATAAGGAGAAACTCAAGAGATGGAAGTATTTGGATTTGTACGCCAAACCCACATAAAGGTATAAAAAAAGTTCAAATAGCAGGAAAACATAGACATACTACCATGGCTTCTAGTCCATGCAGGGTCGTATCCAGGTTTTTTTGGGCAGGCCGGGGAAAATGATTTTATGAACTGTATGATATAAAATTTGACGTATTTTTTATCTCCTGATCATGATCCCCAATTGGCCCGATAGTTCGTATGTTGGGATTGAAGAACTCATATAACGACACGGAAATGATGTAATAAATCACGGTACACATTATATTGAACCTCATCATGAGGGCGCGGGATCGCTCTTATCGCTCGCTATAACGCTCCTAGAGTTTTTAATTGGGCATGCATGTTAAAAATGCTCAATTTGTTATATTAGTTTTCTCAATTGCCAATGAAGTATAACTTATGAATATTAAGTGATTATTCACCAATTTCCTGTTGCTAAGGAGAACGACTGCCGTTGCTAAGGTAATTTTGAATTTTCCTTCGTTGTACGAATTCAATTGTTCACCTAACGAAAGAATATGAAAACATAAGTGGCACCAGCAGGACGCGTTTTGGTGTTATTCAATGAAATTAAAAAGCATCTTAGTTTCCAGCTCCCTTGCATGAGTTAAAATAACAATTAAATTCTGTCGGCTGGTTGCACACATTACAACAAGACCATTCGTTAACACCACACATGAAATTCGACATGTGGTTGTTTCGAAGTATTACTTTTATTGATTTTCTTGTAACCTGAAATGAATTCGTGATCACAACATCAAACTTTTCGAAACGAAGCCCTGTAGTAATTGTAGGCTAGAAGAGGGCTTAAAAATTCGGTTTAAACGAAGATTGCAAACTTTTAGTTTAATTATTTTAATTACAGACTGTAAAGAACAGCAGAAATGTTCCTCAGATCCCTTTTCTAAACAATTAAAATGTACAATTATTTTTTGGGCACCGTAGTTTGGGCGCCCAAACCGGTATACCCTGGATACGACCATGGCATGTAATCATCGATAACTGGACGTGGGATATTGTTGAGGATACTTTTTGACATGTTCCATACACTCCTCATATTGCTGTCTGATACGCGGCGTCCATTCTTTGTAGACATCGCTAAAAAGAACTTCTACTGTTGGTTTTAGAGATTTCTTTGTGTCTTCAAATGAGAGCATGACGTTTTTTAAGGCCTGACTGTGACACTCCTCATTTTCCTGGTCGGACCACCAGCCCTGATTTTTCAAATAATTTCTAAAGATAAATGTTACCATCATGTTTGTAAACACATTAAACCATCTAAACCAGAAAATCACGAAGACAAACCTTAATCTATTGATGGGCGAATCTACATCTTTCCAGTACTTGACTTCGTTTACTGATCTATACGTAGACGCGTCATCACTCGTGCTGTGATCACCAACTCTTGAACCAAAAACAAATATACACTACACTGCCTTCAATTATTTCTTCAACTAATAAATGATGGAATTTGAACAAGCTAACCTGTACGTCATGGCTTCGATAATCACAGGCCGATGTTCGTTTATACAAATGTCACGTGCTTTTCGTGTGACATTGTGAACAGCCAACAGGTCATTTCCGTCCACACGAAAGGTGGATATCCCATACGCTGGACCATGCGCAGCTACACAAAATTAAAGCAGTGTAAGGTAACAGATAAGGTTTGCATAAGATACAAACTAACGTATACTAACCTATTCCATCACCACGATACTGCTCTGAGGTGGGCGTGGAAATAGCATAGCCATTATTTCTGCTAAATAAAAATAAAAATCATAACAGAGAAAATAATCAATCAAGAGGCCAGTGGCATAAAAGACATTTCAAAATGTCGACCTCACCAGAAAAATATTACTGGACATTCGAGTGTGGCAGCAAAATTAAATGCAGCGTGTGCATCGCCTTCACTAGCAGCTCCCTCGCCGAAATAACAGATGACACAATTTGATGACTTCTGCATTTTCAACGCGTAAGCTGCACCTGACGCTACGATCAAAAGTAAACAGACCTTCAATTAGTGGTCTTTCATTTACCAATTTCTTAGTAAAACTTTTTACAATCGCCCTAAAGAGCGAAGCATAATCTGAAGCTCTCCCTCTCACTGACTTGGCACATAAAACAAGGTTTACATCACAAACCAAACAGGTAACAAAACCATTAATCAGTATGAAAAAATTTGTGTGTATCGAATATGAAGCCAGGTAAACATACAAAGTGAAAACCCTTTTAACGATTTCATTTCATACATAGTACCAGCGTCAGGATATGTTTTCCACAGTGACATTTTTTGTGAAATAGGCGAAAGACTTTTGTCAACTGGGCAGGTCGAAAGCATTGAAAAAATATGAGTTAAAGATGTTGATTGTTGTTTGTTCGCAGATTTAAAGGATTCGGAATGATATTAAAAGAAGCTCCTTGACGCAGAACACCACAGCGTGTTCTTGGTACGCTTGAAAAACTGTAATTGTAGCTAGTAATAAAAACTGGAATTAGTACCTATGTACGAACTATTTAAACAGACACAAATTCCTTCGGTTCTATGCCTTCATAAAAATTTCCATTCACAGTCAACTGCACGAAATAATTCATTTCCAAGGAAACCATTTTCAGACTAATTACAAATTACAGTCAATATAAAAGGCTGTTAAATCAAATTATTTTATGAAATGATCAAGTTTTAATTTCAAAAAATAAATGTTTCCCTGTTTTACTGAAAGATAATTTCATTAGCCAAAACAAACATATAATATTAATTAAATGTCTTCTTTATATCAAAAGAATTTGAACTTAAACATTTGTGCCCCACACAATTGTGCTCTAATTTTATCTTCTTGAAAAAGGCGAGAAATCTTTGATGGCAACATCTGGTTTGTGGGCAATTACCCATTCATAAACTCTACAGGCGTTATCATAAAAGTTTAATGTTTTGTTACAAAAATTCTCATGGTTGATATTCCATTGCACTAAATATTTTAAAAGAATATATTAGGTGTTCCACATAAAAAATTACCTTGAGGCATTTGAGTAGCTATTGGGGATGAGATTGTTACAAAATTATGCTCTTTTGAACCATAATGTACAGGCATCTGTCTACCAAGTCCGAAATCATGCTCATTACCACAGCACTGATGCATGAACTGTATTAATGGAAAGCCTCTCCACATTAGCACACCTAAACAAAAAAACATTATCCTACAACTACTAAAACCACATCATAATTATCATGACGTGGTCACAAAGGGTTTTGTACCTGCCTCCCGATACTGTGCAAAAACTAAATCTTCATCTTCAAGTGCTGTAGCAGAGCCAAAATGTGTAGCTTCCTCACCATAACAGGTCAAGTAGAATGTAATATGACCCTACATGAGAGAAACTTAACATTACAAACTGGATTTGGGATATGAAAATTGGACATTGTGAAAAGAACCTGTGTTTTATATATACCTGCCCTTGTGATTCATATAAAATTCTGTCCATGGTGTTTAGAAGGACCATTTGTCTGTAAACTTCCACTAGCAGTTCTTTTCCAAGCTATTAACAATCAAGAAATATACTATTGCACTTGCTATTTCACTTGCTATTTACAAAACAATCATTGTGAGGACATTTATGAAAGTATTATTTTATTATCAAATTATTTCTGTTTTTTTAGTCCATTTAAATTCACAGTAAATATATATAACCTGTGGATCTTGACTTTCATCAGCAACAAAACCTTGCATGTTGAGGACTTGATAAACTGGAATACCATGTTGCGAATCTGAATTGATAACACTCAACTTATTTGTGAAAGACAGGTTATCATGGCCAGGATATGAGCATGAAGGCCCCTTGTTCTCGGATAGCTAAAACAAGACACAGTATGAGTTAATGATAATTAATGATGTATTTTCTAAAAATTTAATGAAAATAATCAAGTTGGGTGCAGCAAAAGTCAAGATTCACATTTATAGTGGAAATTCTGTGAAAAATACCATACAAGTTGTTTAAAAATCCCTAGTCCAAAAGGTCTATCTGTATACAATCTGTTACTATACTATATATATACCTCCTATAAGAATAAAGTATAAAAACAGCTATACACAACCAAATTTGTTGCAAAAATCATTTAATAGAATTAATTGTATTATCTCAACTAGAATGTTTGGCATCTTCAGTGGCGTAACTGAGTTAAACTTAGGGGGGGACTTAGGGTAGGTGCGTTTGATCTTTGAATTATTTCATTATATTATTTTTTCTGTTAATTACAGTTTTCAACTGATGTGGACCTACATAAAAAAATAAATATAATATACAATAAGTTTATATAATATAAGTTAATTGACAAAAATATATTATATATAGTATAGAATTAGGTTGAGTCTTAAAGGACTTGTTGTATGGGAAGTTTAAGCATTAGCAAGTTTAAAAAAGCCTATTTCCAAAAGTAAAACTCACTAGTCTAGGACTAAATGTGGAAAATGAAAACAAAAATCTTAAAAGGTGGATAATAAGATGCTAAAAATTCTATAATGCATACCCAAACAACTAGAATTTGAATTCACAAGTCAAAATCTCAAATAAACTATAAAAGTAAGAATTTCAGGAGAAGAATGAAGAGACGATTGTGAATTGTATATACCAGATTAGAGTGTTGGAGATTTAAACAATAGTGAAGCGAAAACCTAAAAATCAAAATCAAGTGTGAATATAAACCTCAATTTCTAGTATATATATAATAAACAAAATTTATTCTTGTAAACAGCAAGATGAATATGTTTTGATATGTATGTGCAGACATCAAATAATTGATTTGTATTGTTTAACAGTACATAAATTGTTATCTAACTTATCAAGACCAGTTGCTAAGTGCAAAAGTCTATACACACAAAACTCTTTTTCAAGGCTAGCTGTTCTTCCTTTTCAATTCTTATTCATATTGAATTATAATATTCTTTCTTCTTTTTCTCACTTGTAAGAACATAGTCTCAGATTTTAGTTTTACTTTCGATGACTTCAAAAAATTTATTTTTTTCTATTGTTATACTTTGACATCATTTATCATGTTAAGAGGATATTATAAGTATATCTTTACAGATAAGACCTCCAAAGACATAGTGATTCATCTGCCTTTAAAGTAAAAATAAAAACAATCATTTATCTTATTATTGCACTTCTCCTTTGTAATTTCTCATATTTTTTTTTTTTTTTTTTTTTGGGGGGGGGAGTTTCTCATTCCTTTTTTATCTGGGAATTAAAAGTTTATTTACTCAACAATGAGTTCACTTGAAAGAATAAAAATTATCTGCATAGAACTGCTCAGGTTACATTCAGCATCATTTTTAGTATTTTGTTTTAGCATGATATTGTTATATTTATTTTCTTGATTGCCTTTTGAAACATTATTGTTTTTCTTCTGAAAAAGTTTTATGAAATATTTTGTTTATCGAAGCGTTGCAAAAACATTACAAAACGTACGTACTTTCTTTACACTAGTCGTTATGAAATTTCTTCTAATGTGATACAGAGGCAACCTAAAGGCCCTCGATATATTATTCCCCATATCACATGGGCTGTGTTCCAATATTTTATTAAGCAAGGAGAGCGAATACTGTATTAAAACACTCTTGGACTCTCCCTACTGTTCCACTTCCGCCTCGAGTTGAAATGACAATTTTACACTTCAGAGTCTTGAGACTCAACGCTACAGCAGCGCAGCCTTTGACATTTGATCTCAAGAAAAAGAATAGCCTAGAAGACACGGCCCTAAACGACCGATTTGCAGCGAGATGTTTTTCTTGTGACTATGGCTCGAGCGAGTATCCATTCCTACATACGAATGCTCGCGTAGGAATATATGGTAGGAATATGGATTCAAGTGGAGCTTTTATCTACATTTACGAATTGAAACTCTTTTTAGTTATGTCAACCCACACGCTTTTTGTAAACGTTAGCACAAGCTAACTGTTTCACTACTGCTCTGGATAAGCACTGGAAAGAATTTTGGAACATTCATTGATGTTCCAGATCGATTGATACATTTTAGTCAGAGAAAAATTCTGTTTAAAGTTTGAAGTGTTACAAATCTTCACAGAATGCTCTGTTTATTGCGGTTAGAGTTTCCAAGTTATAAGGTTTTTTTGTAGCTAATGCATCATTAATATTTTAATGACTGAATGACACAAGTTTTTAATGACTCTTCGAGTCTTTGTTGCTGAGCAGAAATCTATTCAATTTGTAATTAAACTTTAATTTTTCACATTTTGTATTGAAAATAAGGTATTTTATTGTTATCTGTGCACAAACAGGAAGCAGATTATATTGGTTAAACCAAACTCATTTCTCCAAATTGATTGAGTGCTAATGACTTACAGATTGAATATTAGCTGCAAAAAGAAGGTAACGATAGGAATTCTTTTACTTTCATGGTTTCTATGGGGCCAAAATTAAATATGTGTTATTTGCAATCGATGCCTTTTTAAAAGGTCTGTTAAAATATCTCATTTAGAGGAAGTAAGGGTTTCAAATGCTTGACTTGCAAATTCGTTTACGTTTGTTATCTTCAGGGAGTTATGGTTGCCAATTGCTTGGATTTTAAGAAAGTTGTTATAACGCCAAAAGATAAATGTGAAACAAAGTCAAATAGCAATAATACCATTTATAATAAAAGTTATACAGCGACAGTGAAGGGATAAAAGTACCTGGCTTGTTGAATATTCTTGGAAGGAAAGACATACGACATAGAAAGACTGAAACAACTGAAAGAACTAGCCTTTCTTTCCAATTATGCAACCAGCAGTCAGATGCTTTAAACTCAAACTCTCCTAGCACTTTTGCGAATTTCAGTACTTTTTCTTTCAGTATGACGCCATCGATAGGAACTTATTGACTTCTTTTCGCGATGAGCCATGTAAATATGTCCTTGTCTACGTTTTCGAAATTACCTGTAGGTAGTTTTTTTTTCGTTGAGATTTTGTGCCATTTTTTCCAGCGAGGACAATAATTTGTCTCTACTATTTATTATTTTATTATTACTATTGCTATTTGGTTAGAAGGTCGTACAAAAATTGCAGTATAAAAACTGATGTGGACCTACTATAAACAACACAATATACAAAATATTAAAATTACTAATATACAGATTAAAATATGGCTAAAACGTTAGATATTTTAATTTAAACAAAATTGTTTAAATGTAAGGTTACATAGGATTACATAGACTTAAACTGAAGCTGTAGATAAAATGTCAATTGCGTATAAGGAAATAGAAAATTTGAAGGAAATTAGGAAGTGCAAGCAAAAATAAAAGAAAGATTAAAATATTGAAATACAGTACTGGAATCAGGACATATAACATCGTGGATCGTGATAGACCATGATCACGATAGACCACGATAGAAAGATTTCAATTAGCATTGCGATCATGATCCATTATGATCTATCGTTAAACAAACATCGTTGATTTCCACGATCAGTATCTCGTATTTTCATGAAAGCACATTTTAAGTATGTTTTTAATTGAATTTCCATATAAAATAGAAACTACTATATATGTATTTTTAAAATAAATGTTAATGATAGTGAAATAGTTTATAAATTAAACAGTTTATAAAACATGATTTTAGAAATACGCTTAAAAGCAAAAGGGACTAGATCAAAAGTGTAACAAGTGAGCCTACATATACGCAATACCAGGCAAAATAGTGCATAGACATAATTTATGCTGGAACTAAACAGACGTAATAAGCTTAGAGATCTGGTAAACATTAATATTATCAAGCAAATGAATTTTCCTGGTAATATGAGCTTTAAATTGATTCAGTTCTATTCTCTTTAACGTTATCAGGAAGTGTGTTCCAAATTGTTGCACATCTGTAGGTAAACGAGTTCTTGAATTTGGCTAATCTGAACTGGCTTTCCTCCATTTGGTGATGGTTTTGAAGATTTTTGTTAATCAGCCTTTTTCTAATTAAGTCTTTGTTTGGATCATTTTCATGAAAAAATTTTTGTGTTATACAAGCATTTCGGCATTTGCAGTACCATAGAATCGAATGTCATTTTGTTTTTCCAGGACGTCCGTATCGGATATCAATTTTTTAATACGTTCGACAGATCTTGCCGCTTTTATATTGATATTACTGATTTTTTCCATATCAGCCACCCCATATGGCTATGCAATATATTGCGGTTGGTAAGATTCCCTTGCAGTAGATGTCTCTCAATTTTGATTGTCCAAAAACCTCATTCGGTAAAGGCTTTTTAGCTTTGTTTTGAAGTCCTTACATATTTTGCTGCTGTGAGGCTGCCATAAAAGCCTACTGGCAATATTCAAACCGAAGTACATTATGGTTGAACAACATGAATGGTTTTCGATTTAAGTGTGAAGTTTGGAAGTTTACCAACAAGTGCTTATCTGGTGATAAACATGATTTCTGTCTTACCACGATCACTGTGTATTTGAAAGCTTCAGTGCTCAGTGCTTTAGTGTGACCAACGCAGGTTGCAGATGCCATGATATTGTCTGCAAACATATCAGTTTTACCTTCATCCAGGTTGTCAGATAAGTCATTTATGTTGACAGAAAAGAGCCACTTGCTTGGAATTTTTGAGTAGAACTTCATGTGAGACAACATCAAATGCTTTCTTAAAATCGACGAAAACGGTATTACTAAATGCTCATCATGTGAGAACGATGTCTGCGTTGCTGCTCCACAAGAAGTTCAAGCCACAAATACAGCTTATTTATTCAAAATATTATTATCTTGCTTTGAAACAAAATTATAACTCAAAGCAACTTGAACTGTTTCTTGTGATTTTGATGTTGTTTTGTTTTATAACGAAGAAAATTATCATGATGACACGCTATTATTTTCAACCCAAATGTTCACGTGCTTATGTGGCATACGAAAATGTTTTTCGGCATTTCCAAAGCTCCGCTGAGAGAGAAAGAAGGGTATCAACACTGAATTTTATTTAATAGGAAAATATTTACCGTAAATCCTTCAAAATCCAGATTCCTAACTTCTTCAACAAAGCGTTCAGTATTTTTCGCAGCTTCTTCATGTGAACCTCCAGGTAAGCCTATGAAAGCACAACTCAAGTTTAGCAATCGTTCATATTCTATTTTTTATTAATATTCTTGTCTGGAAATCATATATGAAGTTCTGTTACCTTTTTCTCCATATTTTTTTAGAATTTGATCAAAGGCAAATGCATACGCATAAACCGCGTCAAAAGCAAACATAGCATCCTCTCTATATTGACTAGCTGGTACAGGCTTCTCTGCCAGTGTAAGATTTGGATGTTTGGGGTGCTGACGCCAATACTTCAACCATAACCTGTTTTTAACTAATTTTACTTTCTACCAAATCTTTTCTGATGTCTAAAATGCAGAAACGTCTTGTCTTGTCAATCTCTCAAGTTTACCTCTGATATTTTACCTCTTGATCGCTTTTATCTCTTATGGCACTCTTACAAACCGGCTTATGCATTCTCTTAATAGAAGCACACTATTTCAAAGCCTTACTTTGGGAAGTTAATAAACTCCATAATACATAAGCATCACATTGACCGATAGTGGAATATTAAAGCCAGCTTCCTATTGGATATCCATAAAGAATTTGCTTCACTACAGAAAGAACAGAAAAAACGCTGTGATAAACCATACCATATTAGCCACAGTCAAACACCATCTTTTCTGCGTCTCAATTGTAATACAATTGAGACGCAGAAAAGATGGTTGTATATAGCCATTTCCTACGTCCTTTGGTTGAGTAGCTGTACAGTTTTCATGTCCAAGACCAGCTACACCATTAAACCATTCATCTCCTGGATATGACGGTAGTATCCATTGATATTCTGGATGGTACATTTTTCTGTGATGAGCCTAAATTTAAGACTAAATTTTTACTTGTACAGGGCCGACAAAACCGGGGGCGGGGGGGCCATGCCCCCCCCCCCCCCCCCCCCCCCCACTTTTTTTCAGAGCAAAGAATAAAAAAAACCCAAAGAATAGAAATTATCAAAAAAGAGACAGGAAAATGAAACACCGGGTTTTGAAAAAAGTAATGTTCTTCATGCAACAATCGAATCAAAACCTGTGTGTTTTAGAGATATTTTCAAGGAGATTAACAATTTTTCTAAGACTGATCGTGACCTAATCCCAAATTTGATGCATGTTATCAAACTCCTCTTGGTAAATCCATCAACGTCATACACACCAGAACGATCTTTTTCCACCGCAAGGCGGCTCAAAACATGGCTCGGTCTACAATGAAAAGTCAACGATTCAACGCTTTGGCTATCTTGATTATTCACAAAGAATTGACTGACCAAATCAATGTTATTGAAGTTTGCAAAGAATTTGTGATGGCTCGGGAAGACTCAGTTACTTTGGAAAATTTTAACTTGTTTTGTTGTTGTTTTTTGTTAAGTTTAAGTTTCCTACATTGTATTTATCTTAACGTTATGCTTTTAAAAGAAGTTTCTTATAATAATATAAACACGCATATAATAACTTTTTCTCGTCTTTAATACTATAAATTTCAGATATTTGGATAGCGTTTTAGCCAATCTTAAGGTCCTAAATTTCAAAAAAAATTTTGGCCCGTCCGCCCCAACCATGGTGGGCCCCCCTTAGTCACTATTGTCACCTTAGTCACCCCCCCCCCCCCCCCCCCCCCCCCCCCCCCCACTTCAAAAGTCAATTTGTCGGCCCTGCTGTAACATCATTTTTCGAAATGATATCAGAAAATTAATCCATGTATTCTTAAAGAATCATACATTTACGTTCATGTTATTTGTAGAAGAAGTCTCCCATAAATGCCATGTTTCGATGTTTCTTAGGTGATATTTTATCAAGGTGTATTTTGTTATATTCGCGTACAAGTCATTCCCTTGCTTACCGAGGTGATTTGTATTTATGAACACCTAGAACGTCCTACAGATTATTTCTGTAAACCTTAGGGATTGTTTCGAAATGACCTAAACGTGCGTGAACTTTGATTTTCCCCTCCCCTTTAGTTAACGTTATCTTTTGGAAAGAGACCCCAACACCGCCAAATCCCCTCCCTAACTCGAGATATTCATATACATTAAAACTGAAGAGAAATTTGATAAAAAAACAACAGCAGCAACAACAACAACAACAAAAATAACAACTACAACAACACGTCAAATAAACAACTTCACAATAGCTATTATCATCATCAAGGATTTTCACACGCAACTGAATACAGTGTAAACATTTTCCAATGAAACTTTTGCTTAATTAAAAAAGTCAACAGTTCGAAAATTGCGAAAGTTGACGCTAGGGACAATGTTGACAACGTTGCTAAAAAAAGAATAACGTTACATAACTATAGAACGTATAAAACGTTGAAGTCAGCGGTAATTTGTGTAAGTAAAACTATAAGTAAAAGTAAAACAAAAGAAAAACTATAAGTAAAACTATAAGTAAAATTATAAACTATAAACTATAACGTTAACTGTATAACGTTATATAACTCAGTAACGTTTTACAGTTTATTATCAAAATCTCGTGGAGCGTCACAAATAACCCGTTAATATCCAACAGATTACCGATGTTGACGTTTCTTGATCTTTATTTTTTTTCAAAAATAGTCTGGACACTTATGTTTTGTTGGCCAATCATGTCATGGTGTACATTTATGATGGACACTTATGACATGGTGGGCACTTAAGTTAGAATGGTTGAAGATTGCATTTGAAGTAATATCAATGTTGATACTTTCAATCGACGTTCCCTATAGTCAATTAGCTCTCCGTCACAAATCGGAGGTATTTACGAAAGATGATTATCAAATTTGTTCAGAAATTAAGTGGATGCCCATTCGCTAATCGCAGTTGCATTTATGGTTTCGATTATCTTTAAAATAACCTTATCGTTAGAGAAATGTTTAGGGAAAAGTCACGACAATGATCTTGAATATGGTAGCAAAGGCAGACGAGCTACTTAAAGTAGGTTAGAAATTTCTAGAAAAATATTTACATTACAGAAAACATGGTCTGCGTTGCTACCAAATATTTCCGCAATTTTAAACAAGTAACGTTTTCGCAACATACGCTTTCGAACAAAACATTTTAACCCAATTTTCCCTTTCTTGCCCAAATGATTAAATACAAGAGCCAGATGGCGCAAAACGGTAGCAGCAAGCAGCATACTTTCGAAAGCACGACCAAAAATTGCCATAAAAAAATAGTTAGTGTAAAGAGGTCTTATCGAATGTAAATGGGGTCTTATTAAGAAACGCCACCAGCAAATAATTTTCAAGACAAAGAAATGTACATACATGTGTCGAATTTTTTCAAGAAAAAAATTATAAGAACTTATGTGTAAAAAAAACGCGTCTGCTTCGAAAAAAATTAAAAACAATAACAAAGATTCCATGCACTCAATAGGCCGGCGTCTGTGCCACAAAATCTTGTCATGCCCGCTGTACAACTTGCAGACCACAGTTTCTATGCAGAAATCGTCGAGTTAAATGTTACTGATAACAGAACCAAAAAGTTCCCACTCATAACCTGGTCCCTTTGTTTGTAAATTGGGTCTAAAGTTCCAGTTTATCGGGTCTATCGTTTTGTTTCGTATGTGAACGATTCTAAGTGTTATGTTCTAGTGCATATTTTACAGACTTATGTTTCGGTGGAGCTTGCTATTAGAATGTGCTTATATTTCAGGTCTGTAAAATAATATCGGTAAAAAAACTAAAGATGCTAACTTTAGTTATGATAAATAATTGCTCACCACGTTGTTGGGGATAGCTTTTAAGGTGGAATGCTTTCTTCATTTTCCTGGGAACAATAATGAAGAAACAGTAAACAAAATATTGCAGAAGACCTTTAATACTTTTTAAAATTCACATGAACAGTGGTAAGCATCACCAGAGGAACTGGTTCAGCGTGTCGTCAGGTTTGTTGTTTATCATATCCCCTCTCATTTCTCCTCTCCTGGAGGATGGCTGCTGTTTGAATATTGTTTAAATATAACTATCGAAAAATATGAAAGCCTAAACAGTAGCACTGCTTAACAAGGGTTTAGGCACACAAAAACCATTGTAATTGAAAACTAAAAACCAAAAACCAAAAAAAAGGAAAAAACAATCCTCAGTAGCCAGTATTACTAAGCTGCTGTCCTATTATATAACAATATAACTAGAAAAATGGTAAATAAGTAATTAAACGACGTTGTAATTAAAGGCTAAGGCTAAATTTTACTGAATGTAAATGTGTTTTTTGTATCGAAATCCTATAAAATATTATAATCAGCCTAGGTAGCATTGTTTACCTTTTTAGTCAATACCCAGAATAGTCAGTTAGATTTCAGTTTACACTATCATAGAAGTTGCTACAGAAAATTCACAGATAGTGTCTAAAATGGAAAGAGCAAGGAAGGGTTGCAAGTAGTAAGAAGTTATCAAGTACATTAGTCAAACCTAGCTGTTCTAAGCAAAAGCTTTACCCAAATTTCCTGGTGCATTAAGATCACATAGAATAAAACTAGATCTGGCATTTTGGAAGAGGTCTCCATCATTTGCGAAAAGGGAAGTCCTTTGTTAGGTCAGAATTGCTTACAATTTATTAGATGTCGGTTATATTATAACATTTTCTCCAAAGGTTTTAAAGAATATATTTTCTCATAAATTGAGTTTTCATGTGTGTGAACAATTGAAATGGGTATATACATCTTTGGGATTCGAAAAAAATATTCCACTTAGTAAAGGCTATGACATCAGATGCTGACGAGCTAAGACTTAAAAAAAACCTAGATGTTGAATTATAGAAAGGAAGTTCATCATAGAAGTGTTATAACATAAGTGTATTCAGTTCACAAAAGTAAAAACAATACATTATACCACTAGTCATTGGAGTTATCATTCAATTACATTGATGAAGGAGTAATCAAACTGATTGAGACTGTCATGCCGAAAGAACTGTATGATGAGTTTGTCAGAATAGTTAGAGAAAATAAGGGTTTAAATGCCTGGACATTCAAGCCAAAGATGATGTCAAAGTTTAAAGAGAAACTATGTTTTCATGATCCACCTGAAAAAAGCATTCAAAAAATGTTAGAATGAAAGGTAGTAGTGAAAGTGACACAGAAAGTGAATGTGAATTTCAACAAGAAGAATGTTTCTACAAATCTATCAACCAGCTTCTAATTCATGTAGTCCATCTTTAGAAATCAAAAAGAAATTCTAGAGGAGTTGTTTGTGGCCACCCAAATCATCATAGCTGACATTAAAGGAGTGTTTGAATCCTCTTAATCTTTTAAACCTTTTCGTCTTGATGTCTTGGTCTTTCTGATGACCCCACATTAAATAATATATGTGTAGGAGTTTAAACCAAAAGTTTTGATTGTCACCCAAGATATGATATTTTCATCATCAAAGGGCACAAAAGCATTATCTTTAAGCATGGAAACAAGGCAGATAGCAGGCTCTAAAAAACGTTAATTCAAAAGTTGAATGGTTTTGGGCATGGTGTTTCCCATTCTGTTGTTAGATCCCATGAAACATCACTTGCTTAAATAAATATGATCTCTGTAGCTCTACCATCAGCATTTCACAGTAGTATGTCCACAACTTTTGTTTGAAATAACATTGATTTCAGAGAAGAAACAAGACCAACACATAGATATGGCCAATGGTGCCATAATTCAAAGAAGCAGTGAAGAATCTGCATCAAATGAAGGATTCCAACCAGTAAAGAAAAGTGAGCGATCTTTGAAAGAACCATTAATAACATTTTACGCTTTGTATTGGCGAAAAAGGAATATGTGTGTAACTCAATGACATTACAGATTAAGCCTTGGTTGTCTGAATGAACAGGAATTTCTCCTGGAACAACTTATTCTAAAATCGAAAGAATTTGTAAAATACATCTTACATCTTACCTAGTTGGACAGGTAAGATGTAAGATGTTAATACCACAATGTCACAGGCACCTCTACATTTTACAAAATACTCATGTTGCGGATGATGTTACGGATAATATAAGAAACGAAGAAATAGGCGTTGATGATTACGATGATGATTATGACGAAGACTATTTGATACGTGCTTATTTGTCGACTATTATTAATCTTCTACTTTCTGCGTTTCACTTAGTAGTTTACAGTGATGCCTTAAACGTTTCCTTTCATGTGTTTGCAAATACCCGCGTACGAATTGCCATGAAAATTAGGCAACCTACGTCAGAAATTGCTTAATTACATGAATTAAATGGATTTATCTTTATTGTCCTCTCCTGTTCACTTTGATTTTCATAGTTTCTGGTTCATATGAAAGCAAAAATTAGGTGAACAACAAAGAACCACACACCTCCTCCTGAAAGCATGGGTAAAATCCAATAGTCGTCTGTGTTCCATAAATAGTCCACAATACATTTTCAGATATATGTTTGGTAGGAAACTTTGTTCTGCATTAAATTTGCTATACAATGATATATAAAAAAGTTTTTTTCCGCCATTTTGAATTTTTTCTTCTTCTTATGACGTCACAAAATGTGTTTTTGGGTTATTACGTCATAACGGACCAGCGAATTTGTGGGAACTTTTTTGTTTCAGAACCACTACACACCCCTTAACATTATTCCAGCATAAAAGTGTGGTCTGCAAGTTGTACAGCGGAATATTTTTTCTGAGCATCTTTTTGTTACACAGACGCCGGCCTACAAGAAACCTTCCCAAAAACTGTGATCTTTGAAATATTTAATGCAAAATGACGGTTTAGATAGCTGACAAATTTTAGATGTAATTAAAAAGTTCGTTAAGGTTGAACTACCGACGATAAAATCGTACCTTACATCCAAATGTTAAGCATTTTTAGTAAAAGTAACTACTTACTACTTTTAACTTAAACAGGGTTGCCACAGACCTTTGGCAACAAAATTTCCTGACACAACCATACAATTGATACTTTTTTTCCAGAATCTTAGTTTAAAAATGATATATTTTTTCACTATTGTCACTGTAGATTCAGCTAACCATCACGTAAACCACTATGACTCTGAATAATGGATGTCTCAAAGATAGCTACCCTTAATTGTAACGGCCTCAAAAGCAATTTTGTTTATGTTAAAGAACTTTCAAGAAACTTCGACTGCATTTTCCTTACAGAGACATGGATCTTAAATTCAGAGCAGCACATTCTCTCAATCTTTGAACAAAAATTTCACGTTATACCTGTCTACGCAAAAAAACACAGTTTTGGTCGTCCCTTTGGTGGAACTGTTTTTCTTGTTAATCGTCATTTATTCAAATCACTAGATACAATTGTTCAAAACGACCATATTACCATCATCAAAACAAAGCTCAAAAACGTTCCTCTCTTCATCACGTGTGTGTATTTACCACCATCTGGGTCAGTAAATTACATAGACAATTACAAACTCCAGCTGGCCGCCATTCAAGGTATGCATACTCAATTTTCCTCAACATGCGAATCATCAATATGCGGACAACAAAACTCGTTATCACCTATTCTGACAGAATTTATGATCGAGAATGAATATACATCAATTGAAATTACTATGGGCTCTGGGTCTACCTACAAATTCATCTTACATAGACCACATTCTTGTGTCACCTGATCTCTTACACAGCATCAACTCTTCTACAGTTATTTTTCCTGAATCAGACCACACAAGTGACCACCTTCCAGTAACAGCATCAATTATCATACCTGACGGTGAACTTCTTGAAGATCTCAATCCACCACCAACCCTTACTAAGAGAATATCAAACTTCATGTGGAACAATGTACTGTTTCAAAGTAAATACAAAGAAAAAAACTCAGAACCACTTCCGCAGTTTACATAACCATGATCTGCCAATTAACATGGAAATCAACAAATTCCAAGAATCACTGAAAGAGCTAGCCTATGAAGCCTATTACGAAATCGAACAGAAACACCACAAAATCGAACCTAAAAAGTGGTGGAGCATCAACCTTACTGAGAGCAGAAAACTACTACAAGCAATGTTTAACACCTGGAGATCAGAAAATTTTCTAAAGGATGAGGATAATGTGTCGTACAATCGTTATAAGCTGGCTCGAAAAAAGTTTCATCAGCTCGTTTGTAATGCTGAAAACTAATCTTCAGTAGACTATTACATCAAAATTGATAAACTAAATAAAGTCAAACCAAAAACCTATTGGAAAAATAGTCCACCGATCATCATCCCAAAAACCTTCTACAATAAACGGGAAAACCTCCAAAACCGAAATCACTTCAGAATTATCAAAACATTTCAGTTCGATTCTAAACACACCTGGTATTGACACTATCGACAACACAGCAAGCAACTTTCTTCTGAAGAATATTATAGAATTCCCTCCTGAACGATGAACAGTTATCGCCGAGATAATACGGACTATTTACGCTCTCCCTTTATTTCGCTCTCCCTTTATTTTTCGAGAAGTTTCTTTCCCTCTGGGATTAGTTGTTCCCTTTATTTCTAGTTGCATTTGTATACCTAAGTAATTATATGGTAATTATTTGTAGTTTTGAATTTTGTAGCAATATTTAAAGGCGTTTTTCTCTCACTTGTAAGTAGCATGAGTGAGAGAGCGCTCACAGTTTTGTGATGATAAAGACAACGATACGATTATTACAAACGTGAATTTTCTCTTCTCTCACTGAACCTAACATAAGATCACAAAACTATGCAAGAAGATTCATTCACTGAACAACGATGAGCAACAACTGCTTTGTTTGATTTGGTCAACCTTCGTTGCTGACTCTAGAGCTGTGGACCTGTTCGTTACAGTTAAGGCTCTAGACACATCTTGGATTTTGCTGCTACAATCACTGGAATTGCTATTTGCTGCATACATTTGGATTGGTGAACCTAAGTATCAGAACTTCTTAAATTTACGTCTTTATTTATTTATCAATTTATTCATCTCTGAATAGTCGGGTCGATTGACCCAAACGGAGTGACCCCTTCGCCGAACCAGAGTAACAATAAATAAACTTCTAAATTGAAAGTTTTGCCTCCGTTGTTGTTTGCTGTTTGCTGATCTACGTTGATTTTGGTCAACCTTCGTTGCTGATTAGAGCTGTGGACCTGTTCGTTACAGTTAAGGCTCTGTATACATCGTGCATCTTTCCTGACAACACCAACGTTTGCTGTCAACACTGACGTTTCAAGACTCGCGTCTGCTGTCACCACTGACGTTTTCTGTTTTACTGATTGTGAGAACTTTTACGTTGATTTTGGTCAACCTTCGTTGCTGATTAGAGCTGTGGACCTGTTTGTTACAGTTAAGGCTCTAAACACATCTCACATCTTTCCTGACAACACTGACGTTTGCTGTCAACACTGACGTTTGCTGTTTTACTGATTGTAAGAACTTTTACGTTGATTTTGGTCAACCTTCGTTGCTGATTAGAGCTGTGGACCTGTTCGTTACAGTTAAGGCTCTAGACACATCTCACATCTTTCCTGACAACACCAACGTTTGCTGTCAACACTGACGTTTGCTGTTTTACTGATTCACTGACGTTTGCGGTCAACACTGACCTTTTCCTGTCAACACTGACGTTTCCTGTCAACACTGACGTTTGCAGTCAACACTGACGTCTGCATCCGACACTGACGTTTCAAGACTGACGTTTGCTGTCAACACTGACGTTTGCTGTTTTACTGATTCACTGACGTTTGCTGTCAATACTGACGTTTGCTGTTTTACTGATTGTAAGAACTTTTACGTTGATTTTGGTTAACCTCCGTTGCTGATTAGAGCTGTGGACCTGTTCGTTACAGTTAAGGCTCTGTATACATCGTGCATCTTTCCTGAAAACACCAACGTTTGCTGTCAACACTGACGTTTCAAGACTGACGTTTGCTGTCAACACTGACGTTTGCTGTTTTACTGATTCACTGACGTTTGCCGTCAACACTGACGTTTGCCGTCAACACTGACGTTTCCTGTCAACACTGACGTTTCCTGTCAATACTGACGTTCGCAGTCAACACTGACGTTTGCTGTTTTACAGATTGTAAGAACTTTTACGTTGATTTTGGTCAACCTTCGTTGCTGACTAGAGCTGTGGACCTGTTCGTTACAGTTAAGGTTCTAGACAGATCTCAAACCTTTCCTGACAACACTGACGTTTGCTGTCAACACTACGTTTGCTGTTTTACTGATTGTAAGATCTTTTACGTTGATTTTGGTCAACCTTCGTTGCTGATTAGAGCTGTGGACCTGTTCGTTACAGTTAAGGCTCTAGACACATCTCACACCTTTCCTGACAACACTGACGTTTGCTGTCAACACGACGTTTGCTGTTTTACTGATTGTAAGAACTTTTACGTTGATTTTGGTCAACCTTCGTTGCTGACTAGAGCTGTGGACCTGTTCGTTACAGTTAAGGCTCTAGACACATCTCACACCTTTCCTGACAACACTGACGTTTGCTGTCAACACTACGTTTGCTGTTTTACTGATTGTAAGAACTTTTACGTTGATTTTGGTCAACCTTCGTTGCTGATTAGAGCTGTGGACCTGTTCGTTACAGTTAAGGCTCTAGACACATCTCACACCTTCCTGACAACACTGTCGTTTGCTGTCAACACTACGTTTGCTATTTTACTGATTGTAAGAACTTTTACGTTGATTTTGGTCAACCTTCGTTGCTGATTAGAGCTGTGGACCTGTTCGTTACAGTTAAGGCTCTGTATACATCGCGCATCCTTCCTGTCAACACTGACGTTTGCTGTCAACACTGACGTTTGCTGTCAACACTGACGTTTGCTGTTTTACTGATTGTAAGAACTTTACGTTGATTTTGGTCAACCTTCGTTGCTGATTAGAGCTGTGGACCTGTTCGTTACAGTTAAGGCTCTGTATACATCGCGCATCCTTCCTGTCAACACTGACGTTTGCTGTCAACACTGACGTTTGCTGTTTTACTGATTGTAAGAACTTTTACGTTGATTTTGGTCAACCTTCGTTGCTGATTAGAGCTGTGGACCTGTTCGTTACAGTTAAGGCTCTGTATACATCGCGCATCCTTCCTGTCAACACTGACGTTTGCTGTCAACACTGGCGTTTGCTGTTTTACTGATTGAAAGAACTTTTACGTTGATCTTGGTCAACCTTTGTTGCTGATTAGAGCTGTGGACCTGTTCGCTACAGTTAAGGCTCTGTATACATCGCGCATCCTTCCTGTCAACACTGACGTTTGCTGTCAACACTGACGTTTGCTGTTTTTCTGATTGTAAGAACTTTTACGCTGATATTGGTCAACCTTCGTTGCTGATTAGAGCTGTGGACCTGTTCGTTAAGTTAAGGCTCTATATACATCTCAAATCTTTACTGACAACACTGACGTTTCTTGTGAACACTGACGTTCGCAGTCAACACTGACGTTTGCTGTCAACACTGCTGTTTGTTGTCACTTACGGCTGCTGCCGCAACAGACGTTACCTTGTCCGCTGAAGTGTGGAAGGAAGTTTATCGTACACAAATTCCTCTCTTACGATGGAAAAGCCAACATTCCAAGATCGCTCAGAACAGAGGCTGGCCAACCTGAGAAGGCAAAGAGGGGGAAAAAGGGCTTCAATAACGAAAAGAATCCAACAACTAGACGAACTCATTAAAGAAAATGGAAGTCGCACACGAATCAATTCCCTTTTTCAAAGTCTCATCCAAGTTCAAAGAGAAGCAAAAAACATCAATCAAGAGCTAGAAGACCTCGGTGAGGACACAGAGGAATGGATGGAAGAAGTCAATCTCTCTGTCGACAATTGTAAATCCAAGATCAAAGAGTATTTCGAACTGAGGAAAGAAGACGCACCTTCAGACGATGGTAAAGCATGGCTGATGGAGCAATTCAGACAAAGGTCAACTCCACAATATCAACAAGCTGATTTAGAGTTGGCGAGTGAATTCGCAAAGATGACTGCAAGTGACGCGATTCCGATGATCCCACCAGCAACATCTTTTGGTCCATCCACCTCCTTCGATACATTCGCGACGACTGGATTGGTGTACACAACAATGCCATTCCCAGAGACGAGCATGAATTTGGGAGCAACAGCCTCAACCGCGTATGGCAGAACATTTGCACCGCCACTCAGCAAACCAACAATGACAACGCAAAGCAGAGGAGCTATACCTAAAAATCGTAGAGTGGACCCTACACCATTTCAGCTGAATTATTCACAGTCACCCCAAGCAGACAACAATCAAGTGGATGCGTGGATTGACCGTCTTGACCCAAAAAGACCACCACCTGCAACACCTGACAACAAAATAGAAGATTCACTAGCGACGTGGTTTGTTCAGCAAGGATTACCAAGGATACGGCTACCTTGGTTCGACGGCTCTCCAACGCACTATGTGGACTTCATCACAAGTTTCAGAGATCTCGTCCACAACCAAGATTATTTATCTACCACTCAACGATGCGTCTATCTTCATCAACATGTCAAAGGCGAAGTCAAAAGATCCATACAAGGATACAGAAACGATTACGAGGGCTATGTGCAAGCTCTCAGAAGAATCAAATATATGTTTGGGCAACGATCAAGAATAGCACACGCCGTCATTAAAAGGGTGACTCTTGGGAAGCCAATAACCAACCGAGATCCGGCTGGACTAACAGAATTCTACTACACAATCAGTGACTGTCTGGTGACGCTTCAAAAACTCGATTACGTCTCGGACCTCTATAGCACCGACGTCCTGCGTCAGGCATGCAGACGATTGCCACCTTATCTCTACTCGAAGTGGGCTGATTACTGCTTGCTGATCCGCAGACAACAAGAACCGAATCTAACTCACCTTGAGTCCTGGCTCCAAGAAAGAGTTTTGGCGTCTAAAGAATCCTATCTGCCTGATCGATTCTCAAATCAAGACTCGAATAAAGACTCCAGCCAAAGCCAAAGAAACGATCGAAACCAGAGAGACAACTGGTACACCCGTTCAGGTGATTCAGATCCTGGGAATAGCAAATGGACTGGTGCTCTTCAAGACAAAACCAAGAAGAAAACTACTACTTGCTACCTTTGTCGAGAAACCCATCGGCTACATAAATGTACAAAGTACGTCGACTTGGACTCAGATGCTCGCTTCAAAACCGCAAGAAAATTGAAAGTCTGTTACAATTGTTTGACGAAGGATCACTACACTGATAAATGTCCATCGAAGAATAGCTGTTTCGAATCTGGATGCACCGAAAGGCACCACACCTCACTACACAAGTACTTCACTGGAAGCAACAACAAGAAGGAAGACGCACTGGAGACTGACTCGACATTTAACGGTGAGACGAAAATTACAAGTTCACCTAAAGGAGCAGTATACCTTTCAGTCGTCCCTGTCACGTTGATTGGACAGGACTCATCTTCGGTCACCACATATGCCCTGTTGGACTCCGGAAGTGAAAGCACCCTTCTAAGACAGGACGTGGCTAAGAAGCTAAAGTTACGGAAGACTGAAACAACAATCTCGATCAGCACCATCAAAGATGTTGGTGAGAAGCTGAAAGTACAAGAAGCGAAGCTAAATGCCCGATCAACCGTAAACAACAAAAGTGTTAGGATCGACAAATGCTACATTGTACCAAAAACTCACTTCAACATGCCAGCTCAAATGTATCCCGAAGATGTTACTACTCGATTCAAGCACCTAGAAGGGATTGATCTACACAGTGTGAGAAGTGATCAGATTGGTATCCTAATTGGGGCCAACATCCCCTCGGTGCACAAGCAATTAGAAGCGAAACTGGGAGAAGGATCCCAACCAACCGCTATAAAGACGCTTTTCGGTTGGACACTATTCGGACCGTATGGTAATTCAAACCAGACTTCAATCAACAACCTGCACATCCAAGACGAAACTGACCTTCACGATGCAGTGCGAAGAATCTGGGAACAAGATTCCATCGGCAACGTAAATGACAGAGAACCAGCACCTTCCATACAAGACAAAAGGTGCCTCCAGAAACTGGAATCAGAAACAGAATTTGTCGCTGGGAAGTACGTAGTTCCGATGTTGTGGAAAGAGGACGTAACACTTCCTGACAACCGTGAAGTAGCCGAAAAGAGGTTCAATTACTTGCTCCAGAGGCTAAAGAAAGACCCCTCACTGCACAAAATGTACCAAGATACGATGGACAAGTATCTCAGAAAGGGCTACGCAAGGAAAATGACTCCTGATGAAGTCAACAGAACCACAGAAAAGACATGGTACCTGCCACACCATCCAGTATTCAACTCAAATAAACCAGGGAAGATAAGAGTCGTATTTGATGCAGCATCAAAACACCAAGGTTGCAGTCTCAACAACTCCTTGCTGAGTGGTCCAGACCTTCTTAACAATCTGACTGGTGTTTTAATGAGGTTCCGTTTGCATCCGATCGCATTCTCCGCAGATATTGAAGAAATGTTCCATCAAGTTCAAGTTACAGAACAAGACATGGATTCATTGAGATTCTTGTGGAAAGAAGACATAAATTCAAATGATCCCCCAGAAACATACCAAATGAAGGTACACATATTCGGTGCGACGGACTCACCGACATGTGCAAATTTCGCCTTAAGAGAAGCCGGAAGGAATGACTCAGATAGGTTTGATCCTCTGACGTTGGAAACCATATCGAAAGCCTTTTACGTCGACGACGACTTGAAGTCTTGCATCAACGTGGAGATTGCCAAACGACTTATTCAGCAGCTGGTGCAAAAGTTGAAAGAAGGTGGTTTCCGCTTGACGAAATTTGTTAGTAATGTCAAAGAAATGCTGAAAGACTTACCCGAAGAGTTAAAATCACCAGCAAAAAGCATCCAAGTTGAAACCAATGAAACGGTGAGGGCGCTTGGTGTGAAATGGGAGATGGCATCCGACACATTCACCTTTGTTCCGAGCAAACATGAAATAACCAACACCAAAAGAAGCATCCTAAGCGTTATCAGCTCCATTTTTGACCCACTAGGGTTAATATCTCCGTACATCTGCAAAGCAAAGATGATTATGCAGGAAGTTTGGCGTGAAAATACAAACTGGGATGACGAAGTTACAAGCGAAATCCTAGCAAAATGGAAAGAGTGGCAATCCGGGCTGGAAACTCTTCACACCTTCCACATCAAAAGATGCTTGTTGCCAAGATTGACCTACAAATTACAATTACATATCTTTGGGGACGCATCAGAGAAAGCGTATGGTGCTGTGGCGTATCCAAAGCGCCAGACGTTACCGAGATTGGAATTAAATGCTGCAACGTTAGCAGTTAGGCTGTACCGCTTTGTAATCAAGGAAATCGATCTTCCAATAGAGGACAGCCACTTCTGGAGTGACTCAACACTAACTCTCCAGTACATCAAAAACGAAACATCGAGATTCAAAACCTTTGTGGCAAACAGAGTTTCTGAAATTAGAGAAGTAACCAGTCCACAACAATGGCACCACGTACCAGGAGATGAAAATCCCGCTGATATGATCACAAGAGGAGTCTCGAAGGTACAGGAGCTCGAGTCGGAAGGCGTCAAACGGTCATGGAAGCATGGTCCAGCATTTCTAATGAAGGATGAAACTCATTGGCCATCACAGAAGTTAAGCAATCTTGATCCAACAGACAAGGAGATCAAGCCCAAGATGGTTCTCGTTTCCGCTGTCAGCAAACGAGAAGATGTGCTTGACTACGACCGTTACTCGTCATTCGATAGGATCGTCAGAATCGTTGCGTGGATCAAACGTTTTCTTCGGAATTGCAGGGCAAAACCGAAACAGCAAACGCCACATTTACGACCTGAAGAGATAGAAGATGCCAGAAATATCATCATCCAAAATGCACAGTATAACTTTGCAGAAGATGTAAAGCTGCTGAAAAATGGTCAATCGATCCCGAAAAAGAGCAAGCTGGCTCCATTCAAACCATTTCTGGATAATGCCGGCATTGTTAGAATAGGTGGAAGATTAAAGAACGCCGAAATACCGTTCGATGCAAAACATCAAATCATTTTACCAAATAGTCACATTTCAAACCTGCTTATCAGAAAATTCCACAAAGGATGTGGACATGCCGGGACCAATCATGTGCTTTCACAAATTAGACAGACATATTGGATCCTTCAGGGACGAGCAGCAACAAAACGAATCATCAGAAGCTGTGTTGAATGCTTGAAACTGAAGTCAAAGCCACAAGTTCCAATTATGGTGGACCTACCAAAACACAGGATCGACTTCAACAAACCACCCTTCACAAATACTGGAGTTGACTTCTTTGGACCACTTTACATAAAACAAGGCAGAAAGAGGTTGAAACGATGGATCTCACTGTTTACTTGCATGACCGTCAGATGCGTCCACTTAGAAGCAGTAGAGAGTTTGGAAACTGATGACTTCATTAACGCCCTACAAAGATTTATCAGCCGTAGACAAAAGCCAAAACTTCTGATCTCCGACTGCGGCACAAACTTCAAGGGAGCATCGAAGGAACTGAAGGAGGAATTCAAGCGACTAAATCAGAAGAAAATTGGCGAGTATTGTTCGGGCAAGGAAATTGAATGGAAATTTAACCCGCCCGCAGCACCCCACATGGGCGGAGCGTGGGAGCGCCTTGTAAGAACCGTCAAGACCACGATGAGGAGTTTGCTAAAAAACTTGGTGTTGACCGACTTCCAATTGCTTACCTTTATTAACGAGGTAGAAAACATCGTCAATGGCCGTCCCCTCACACAAGTCAGCGACGACGCAACTGACCTCGAAGCACTGACTCCAAATCATTTTCTCAAAGGCTTTCACAACTCGGATTCATCAGTGTCACAGAACGATGAAGAATCCGTACCGTCATCACGACAAAGACGATGGAAACACATACAAATGGTATTGAACCATTTCTGGACACGCTGGAGACGCGAATACCTGCCAACCCTGACCGTTCGACAAAAATGGCATGACGAAAATCGAAACGTACAAGTTGGCGAGCTGGTTGTTTTGCAGATCGATTCACCAAGGGGGCAATGGCCCCTCGGTATCATCGTTGAATGCATTCCTGGAAGGGATGGACGAGTACGAATGGCGAGAGTGAGAACCAGCAAAGGAATCTACCTGCGACCGGTAGCAAGAATTCATCAGTTAGAACTTTCACAACTTCGTCAAGGGGAGGGGGATATAGAATTCCCTCCTGAACGATGAACAGTTATCGCCGAGATAATACGGACTATTTACGCTCTCCCTTTATTTCGCTCTCCCTTTATTTTTCGAGAAGTTTCTTTCCCTCTGGGATTAGTTGTTCCCTTTATTTCTAGTTGCATTTGTATACCTAAGTAATTATATGGTAATTATTTGTAGTTTTGAATTTTGTAGCAATATTTAAAGGCGTTTTTCTCTCACTTGTAAGTAGCATGAGTGAGAGAGCGCTCACAGTTTTGTGATGATAAAGACAACGATACGATTATTACAAACGTGAATTTTCTCTTCTCTCACTGAACCTAACAAATATGTTTGAAAAGCTACCAACAAATAGTGAGAACTTCTATATCACACAATTTGAGGCAGAAAAAGCGATCAATCGTCTCAACAAAGAAAAGTCACCTGACCCCTTCCACGTGCTTAACGAACATTATCTCTTTGCTATCGATGTTGATTTCCTTCAGTATCTTACAAACCTCATCAATCGCATATTTCTTGAAAAGAACACTCTGTCACTCAGTATATCATTTATCATTCCACTCGTAAAATCGTACAACAAAACACTCAAGGACCCCAACAATTACAGAGGGATCAGTATTATGCCTATACTCTCCAAAATCATCGAAATCATAATCCTCAACAAATGTCCTGTCCTTGAAACATCGCATCCCACTCAATTCGGGTTTACCAGACAATCTTCTACCGTCCACGCAGAGCTTTTATTACAGGATACCATCAAATTTTACAACAAGAACAATTCCCCTTTATATATCTGCAGTATGGACGTTTCCAAAGCGTTTGATAGCTGTAACTGGAATCTCTTATTCGAAAAACTCTTGTCACGAGAATCTATACCCAAACCAATTGTTCGCTACCTTATCGCTACATACCTAAGTAGTGAGTCTATGATTGCTTATGGAGGCTTCAAATCAGATTCTTTCACACTTTCACAAGGGGTGAAGCAAGGTTACATCATTTCATCATATTTAACATCTACACCCAAGACTTGTTAGCTGAACTTGTCAACCAAGAGTATGGAGCTTTCCTACCAGATGGAACCAACATGTCTGTTGTCGCTTTCGCAGATGACTTAATCTTAGTAACTTCGACTCGTTCTGGTTTGCAGTCCTTGGTGGATAATTGCGTTAGATATGGTTACAATCACAATCTCAAATTTAATCATGCTAAAACTCAGTATCTTATCTCTGGAAAAAGTCCGATATCTGATCACTCGATCCTGCTCGATTGGAAGACCATCCTTCCTCAAGACAAGCTGAAGCACCTTGGATTCCTATGGGGAAAATTTCTCGCGTAAAAGTTTTTTACGACTCTAATTTCGAAAAGAATGTGCAGAAATACGACGGGTTTCCGTGTGTGTAATTTTAATTACGGAATTGGAATTGGAAAGTGTACCCATGCTGTAGAGCTTGAAAAACTCGCCACCCATGTTCAGTATGCGTTGTGTCGCAGAATTTAACTCATGAAAAAGTTTTTAATTTTTTAATTTATTTCTTACATTCAGAAGATTTAAAACAGAAACAAATAGCAATACCTAATCATGCAATAACAATATTGAAATAAAAAACAAAACAAAAAGATGTGCAGCCTGCGTTGTGTCACTTCCCAAAGAGTTCATGAACAAACAAACAAACAGAGAGTCGGCTAATAATATATAGATAGATAGCAACCTGGGTAAAAATGTTTTAACAATTTTAATCAATGTGAGCATTATCTTATTATTACTTATTGTAATACAAAAATACAACGAAATATGTTCATCAGAAAGGTGTATTAAATAACGTTTTGATGAAGCATTAACCATTTTCTACGACATTTAAACAGCCATTTCATACATCATCAAACTGCAAAATAAGTTGGTGAGGTAACGATAACGATATTATTTCGAACTTCACATAGACGAAAAGTTTGATAGAATTAATCACTAAATATCATGAGAAATGGATACGGACGTTGCTGCCAATCTGTAAATGTAATCAAAAAATTAGTTGTGAGTGGCAACAAAATAAGCTTGAATGATTGGTTTGAATCTGACTCACCATTGTTTCCCTTCACATCTAAACTAACTGTAAACATCTGAATATCTTGATAATGTCTAAATCTATAATCATCTACTCCATACAGAGAACAAATAATTCATGTTAAGGCAGCCTTAAAACTAATTAGAAACTAAGCTGACAAAACGAAGCAATTACAATCTTTATTAGGGGGTGCGCTTATTAGAGATGGGCGCTAATTGGAGAGGGGCGCTTATAAAAACATTTTGAAATAGTCATGCTAGCTGTGACCAAGGAATTGCTTTTTATCATAAAAGAGTAAAAACAACTGTATTTTTCATGGCAACGAAATAAGATTTTCTACTTATAACTTAAATTTAGACATTTAGTCTTCTGTTTCTATTACAGAATTTTGGCTTTTTGTTCAAAGTTCTAATTTCCGCCCGGGCGCTTAAAAATTTCTGAGTAATGTCTAGTCACTCTACAAGCGCCCGGGCGCTTATTGGAGAGGGGCGCTAGTTAGAGAGAATACGGTAGTAACCTGCATATTTTGTGATACTTGGTAATGGGTCATCTGAATTTGCAGCCCTTGTTTTTATTTCAAGACTTATGTTAGGAGTTACTAAAGCATCAGGACTTGAAAAAACCACAATCAATTGCTGCACAGTTTGCTTCTGCGCAAAAATGTGCTAGTGCTTCTTTTTCAAAATTATGAACTCTTTGAAAATTAATATAGTTAGTATGCATGACATTACATTCTTGCAAACCTTCCGAAACAATTTCCCAAAACATGTCAATTTTTTTGTGCCATGAATACCAAGAAGTGTTGGCAATCAACTCCCCGTCACTTTTTTATTTCGTAGTTGTTGCCAATTGTTAGTATTCTGTTGAACATCTACGTAATTATTAGTATTAGGTTTTGATGCTTGAAAATTGGTAAGATTGATATGTAGGATTTTTTTGTTGGTAGTTATTTGACATTCGATGTCATTGTATAAGAATTGAAGTTCAATATCATTAAAATTTCTGTATTATTATTTATTTTAGGAATAGGAATAGGAGTAGGAATATTTAGTTTAGTTTTAATGATGCGACTTATATTTTTGTTAATAAGCTCCAGTTTCTTTGAATCTGGTGTAATAATACTTATGTCGAAAGTAAGATTTTCTGAACAGTATATGGTCAGCTAAAGCATTGGTTGCATGAGTAGTATCTCTGAAATTAAGATGACCCATCAAAGAATTGTCCTTGTTCTTCAAAGGGTGTTTTAACTAATTTTATTTTTTCTTTTATTTTAGTTTTTATGTCCAAAACATCTCTTTTACTTTTTGATTTATCAGAATCAGCTGGTACAATATCAACATCAGCTTTACTTTCTTTTTTCTTGAGTAAAGCTGATTTTAGTTTAATATTTCTGAAAGGGATCATGAGAATGGAGCCTTTTGTTGTTCTTTGGTGCCATTTTTGTAGTTGTTGAATGCAGGTCAAGGATGAAATTTTTTCCTTTGTTGATTGATAGTGATAGTAGAATATGACAGCATAAACTACTAGTTCCAACAGGACACTCACAATAAGCTTTGTTGGTGGTCTTGTTTGCTCACTATAAGACTTTTTTTATCATTGCTTTGACATTGTTATGTATTGTTATTTTCGTGGAGCGTTTTAACTGAAACAATGTTTCTGCTGACAACCATAGCATATCATTTTTGTTGTTGCCCTATACTACCTTCTCGCTTAATTTATTATATGTTTTGATAATTGAAGGTGTTACTGAAGAATAATGGTCTTCATTTGGTAACCATGGACCAGAAAAAGAGGGGATTTTTGAAGGATCAAGATAGGTACCAAAAATATTCTTCTCCGTTTTTAATCTTTACTTTTCAGCTAACGACGATAGAGTTTGAAACGATTGACTCTCATTTGCAGTTCTTTCAAATTACCTGACGTAGGAAATCCACGATTGAGCCATTCCACACAATCTTGTTTTGAATTTTCCATCTTGGAGTTTTTGCACATGTATTTTCGCTTCAAGCCGCCATTTATTTTTCATTTGTCCCTACAAGCGAAACGCTCGTGCCCAGACCTGCGCGGTATGAAACGACCTAATGGACTAACTACCGCTATATGACCACGATTAAGAAGATTTTGACCGCAAATTTTGAAAAAAAACACCATTCTCTAAAATAAAAGTGGTATGCACACACGCGAATTAGTATAGCGCGACTATTAACTCGCATAAAGTTTTTTACGGAGGGCTTTATTTTCGAAAAGGATGTGCAAGAATCCCGCGTTCCCGTGCGCGAACCCCTTAGCGAAAATTTCAATTACGGAATCGTAACTGGAAAGTGTACTCATGTTGTAGAGCTCGAAAATCTGATCAAAAATATGTATGGGATCGTTTTGCTATGACCAACCGTTGCAGAGATATCGTCGACCAAAGATTTTGATGACGTCATAGCCGCAGTAACATATAAAATTTAGGCCCAAATGTTGCGTCACCCCATCATCCGTGTCGCTGACCCTAGTAAAACGTCAGTTATTTCTATTGCTTCTCGAGATATTTCCCTAAAAACGTCACATTCGATATTGGGGATGTAATGCAATATGATTCCCCGTGATCATAAAAAAAACTGAGGTCAAATGCCACATGGTTTTGGAATAATCGTGAAAAAAGTGTCTCTCGCCTATACGTGGTTTTACGCGCACTAAGAGGACGATGACCGTAAAATAAAACTTAATATATCACTCTCTAAAATAAAAGTGGGATGCACGATTGCCAAGTCGGCGTCGCTCGCCACCCATGTTCAGCTTGCGTTGTTTCGCAGAATTTAACTCTTCTAGAAGTTTTTCACAGGCATTAAATTCATTTCTTACATTCAGAAGATTTAAAACAGAAACAAATAGCAATATGGCTCAACATTATACGCAAAAGAGAAGTAACTTTAGTGTAAAAAAATGGCAATACATAACACAGATCTGTTTACCCAGACATACAAAAGCAAACATTGAATTACATTACAAAATGTTAGATAAAAACAAATTGATACTTTCCAACTGTTTCGCTTGGGGCTGTTACTGGACTGCAATCGTTAATGATTTTTTGAAATGATATATAGTCTGCTCTTCCCAAAACCATCAAGATCATGATTAAAACCATGGGTTTCATTTCTTTAATGGTTTATGTTCTTTTTATTATTACCGCGATTACATGATAAAATTTTCATCCCGCCTATCCGAGATCTCGGCTATCAAGAGCCGGTCAACCGGGACAAAAATTGAGGTTTGAGCATGCGTAGTTTCTCAAAAATTCAAAACACAAAGGGTTAGTTTTGTCCCGTCCAGCCTAAACGGGATAAAAATTTTGCATGTAACACCGAGTTGAAATTCATCTCGTCAAGGCGGGATGAAATTTCATCCCGGCTAAGCAGGATCATGTAATCAGCCCCTAAGAAGATTAAAAGTCGGATGCACACTACGCGATTAATATAATAAGATAGTTGTGAAAGCTTGAATTACTAAAAAAATATTGATTGTTAGAATCCATACAGTCCACAGGTTTCCAAACCAAATCAAGGAATTTCAAATTAAGACCAGAAGCCGGCTATGAAAATGTTTCCAATCTTATCAAACATTTCCTTAAAAAATCACTGCAATCATGACTTCTACTTAACTGTTTACTCTAATAAGAAATAAAATTAGCACGTCAAATATTAGAGATCACGGTTTCAGCAATGTTATTGTTAGATTGACCGATTTGCTAACAAAGCCCTGCACACTACAAAATCGCATTTTACAAAATATTGAATGACCATTTTCCTTTTGTTTTCAGTATGGACTTCTTTTAAATTGAAATTTTTTTCCGATGTACTGTGATGTCCTTAGGACACATTGAGTTTATTGTTCTCTTACTTATTGTTTAAGCCAGTGTCTTTGTTCTTTGTGTTAATTGAAGTGCTTAAGTCAGAAATGCGCAGAGAACTATAAAACCCATATCGTATGCAGATATGTTCGTTCTCAAATGTCGACACACGGAGGTTTTAAACAAAGTATCAACTTAAAGTTGCTACCGAGAACAATGAAAAAATAATAATAAACGCCTGGTAATAATACAGTTAACATCAAAATTCAGTGTGTCAAATTGACCACAAATTGAAAGAAAAGAACTTGGAAACTTTTTCATATGACATTTTATTATGCGATAAAAATCTATCGCTTTCCCTTCTAACCAAAAAAAGTCGTCGCTAAACAAGGTATAAGAGAAATAGGAATTACAACGAATTCGCAAAACCCCAAATCGCGGCAATTAGAGAAAATCCAACCAATCAGGACATTTTAAGGCAGTTATTACAAGATTTTGTTGTTGTTGCAACAATTTTATAAGGAAGTTCTACCTGTGTCAAAAGGCGATCTCAGAATGCACATAATATAGCCATGCGCTTCCATTGAAATTGGTTCAATACTTTACCCAGACTTTTGTACAATGTATGCGTTGATGGAGTGATTCTAAGTAAATATGGATGTTTCTCTCTCTCCTGCTGATAATCATTTTAATGAAACCGTTTCTTTGAGGAGGCATTAGATATCTAAATGATTGAAGGAGGTCAAAACAGAGAGGTGTATGTTTGTGGTAAATATTTCTACTTGTATTGAATAAAAACAATAGATATGAAATAGATACTGAAATGGCCTTGTTACTCTCAACACTTTTCTTTGTTTTATCTAATGTAACTTCAAGGACACCAAAAGTAAATGAATAAAAAAACAAAGAAGATAAAAATTTGTCCAAGAAGATAAATACCTGGGGAAGATTTCTTTTTGTAGCAGAATATCCTAACGCGAGAGTTTCAGGACTGAAAGCATCCAAAAGTCTATGAAGCTTAACATTTGATCGCAATAGGCGATAAAAGCTGACAAACATGAATTCAATTATACTCTGTAAAAAATAGTAACAATATTCTGTTTTGGATTTTGGTCAAAAATAAGACAATGAGTTTTCATTACATGAAGGAACTGAAAGGATTCAAATTTCTTTGCTACTGTTGTTAAAAATGAACATGCTTGCAAGATCATCTTGACAATGCAGAACTAATTCGTAATCTTTCAAGAGGTTATCGTCTTTATTGATCAACTCCGCAGCAAGAATCATCGGTGACTCCAACATTAACACATCATAGTTGAAATGACCATGCATTATACAACCCAAGTTAAGTTTTTTCCTGGGTGCAATACCTTCACTTTCAGAGTATGTCCACAGAATTGGAAACAGAAGTATTTGAAGTAACATTCTTGAAACTGAACGTTGCTGGTCTCGTATATACATTTACTGCAAGTGTTCAATTGAAATTACATTTAGTTTTATTGATAACATATTTTGAAACACCCTCGTTAAAAAATGTTCATGATTACTGTAATTTGTACCAACTAAATGAAGTCAAAATAATTTTGCTGTTTAAAGATACAAAATATGTCGATTTTTAATGAGCTTTTTCCTTAATGCAGATAATCAAAAACTGGTGGATACTATTATGTAAGATAAACAGCCCAACTTAAGGATGGACAGTCAGTCCAACGTATGCCTTTTACCTTTTTTGCTTACGCAAATTACATTATAGGTGTCTGGAAACACTCCATAATATAGAAAGTTTTAATCAAAGATTCTATTGTTTTGTAACTACAGTCTGCAAATGTTTAAAATAACAAGAATGATAGAAGGAATTACAAACGCTTAGAAAAGTTACCTCTTCTTAGAGGCTGTTTATATGGAAGCCGAGCCAGGCCGCTTGCAGGGCTAGCCCTTTAGCCGGGCTGGAAATTTTATCTGTTTATTTGAAGCGGGCTGGCCCTGCAAACGGGCTGACCTCTTTTTCATGCAAATCATGCGAGAAAATTTAAGCGTCAGAAAGAAAGATTAGCGAATTTTAAGCCAATGAAAATCTGTGTATTTGTAACAAGGCTCGCCCGTTTGCCGGGCTGGCTCGCCTGTGACTGTTTACATGGGATTCTTTTCAGCCCGCTTGCTGGGATATCGATTAAAATAGCCGAGATATCGGCAAGCGTGCCAGCCCTCCTGTCCATATAAACAAAATTCTTAATTCCTTTTGAATTACCATGAAGGCGAGATCTCGGCAAAAGGGCTAGCCCTGCAAACGGGCTGGCTCGGCTTCCATATAAACAGTCCCTTAGAAACATACACATTAGACAGCGTCTTGAGTTTTATTACGGGTTCGAGCCAAGTTACTTGCATAGTTCCCAAAACATAAATTGCGCTTTTTAATTATACTATGTTTAAATCGAAAAACAACACCAAAACACTAAATTATTATACTCAATAACAGACAATTACTAATGAAGGATTAGTTTTAGTAGGTCCTTCATTTTCTTTTGCGGCATTGTATTCGGACATTTCAGCGATCACTTTCGGCTTGGGCAGTAAAGAAAAAATTGAATAAAAAATTTATCACTGCAGGTTTATCTGTGTTTATTCATCGTTTGTCATAATGAACAGATAAAAAAATGTCCCTTGTCCAAAATATTTGACACGTTCGTTGTATTTTGGTGGCAGTTTGTATGCCTCCATTATTAAAACTTGCAGAAAGTTGCGTGTTCGTCTATTTTCGGAACTAATGCATCATTATGAATTATCATGATTTAAAATATTAAAGCGATCATAGGTAGTTTCTGTTAAGGTTTTTAGCTAAATTCGTGTCAGTTAACTTCCAGACGTTACAGTGAATTAAGTTCGAAAGTAAATTCGCGTTGTCCTCTCAGTATGGATTCCAATGAAAATTGATTGGCTGAGAAAGGTTTCGTCAGTTGTTGCTACAACAATTGTTCTAAGTGTAAATTTTGATCGGCTGTTTTTCGTGATTCTTGTTAAAGAAATTAAATCAATTTTATGACAGCGTAATTCATATTATTCAAGTGTCAACAACGCTCATGCTGGAAATATCTAACTGGAATGTTCGGGTTTGAAATGTTGCCTTATTACACGAAATTGACAGGCGGAGTATTTAACGCCCCATAACTTAACGCGGTCACAAATTAACGCAACGAACGAAGAGAAAAGTCTGCTTTAATTAACACGGTTCAAGGACTATAATTTTTAAATGGTATTGAATTAACATGGATTTTGTTTTTTGTATTTTTGACTCTGGAATAGTTTAAGTGATTTGGAAGGTGTATTTCGAATACCGAAAGGAAATCAAAAGCTTCAATGTTTACAGAGTTACCAAAGTGGTAATATATTACCTATAATAAAACACAAGAATGAAAACTAAATACAGTGTTCGTGCTAATGTCTGCTATACGATTGTGCTTATGGTTCAAAGCACTTCTATCTTATTATAATAATCCGCGTTGTGCATACCACTTTTATTTTAGAGAGTGATATATTTGTTTTTTTTTCACGGTCTAATCCTTCTTATTTTTTCCCTTTTCGTCGTAAAACCACGCCAAAGCGAGAGTGATTTTTTTGATTTTCCGCGATTAGTATATGCTCCTCCGTTTTGTTATTTTTGGCTTGCGCAGTGGAAATCAGCCGAAAAACGTCTTTGGAGGAGTGCGAACAATGCAATGTTAATCGTTCGAAATTTGTCAACGATCATTTCGTGAGCAAGAAACTTCGCGAAGAAGACGTGTTTCTTTTTGTATACGAATATTTTAATTTAAATTTGATTGTTTTAGGCAGCAAATCGACGAAAGAACTGACGAAGAAACACAGGTTTGTATGCACGAAGGTATTGTTATTATTATAAAAGGTTTTATTATCGGGTAGCACGTGTAAGTGAGTTAGTTGTTTGTTTACAATGTTTGTTTAGATATACAGAAGAAGTGCAGTGAAGTTTTTAAAAATTAGCTGTAGAAAGATCGAACGAACAAAAGGTATTATTATAAAGCTTTTATTTTATTTTCATAAAAGAACAAGTTAGGTATATGCATTTGTATTTAAATGTATTTAAATGTTTGTTTACGTTTTAGTTATCAAATATCGCTATACAGAAGAAAGTGTAGTGAAGAAATGCAGAACAAAATGATGTTTCTTTACACAGTAAGGAATGGTTTTAATTTAGTTTTGAAAGATTAAATACTATAGCTTTGAATAGATATCTTATTATATGAGTTCTTTCGTTTAGTCGAATCGAAGACGAGAGTAATTTGTTTTGGTAACGCGCGCTATTATTTTTTTTATAGTTAGCAAAGAAGATTTGATTTGATTTATTTATTTACAGATCAATTAAAAATGGTCCCACAGCTATGACTGTTTTCCTTTCTCATGGCTGTGGAAGTAGGGAATGTGTTATGCTGTAAAATTGTATCTATTGACGATGTTGGATGCTTTGTCTGCATGCCTTTCTGCCAGCCATTTATGCCTTTTGTTTTGGTTTGCTTAAATATGGTTGCAGTAGTAGTAAGTATTGTAGCTGTTCTTTACTGAAATCTTTTTCTTTTAGGTCAGAAAAGAAAAAGTGTGGCTATTTATAAACGAAATTTATAAATGTATAAATGAAACACATGGTATGTTGAGAAGGTTATTTAAGAAAAGAATGGATTATGTATTTCATTGCGATTGTACTACAAAAAAGAAGCATTGCTGGGGTATATTTTTCTTCAGTTTATATTTGTTTACGGCATTCATTATTTTGTGTTATGTTAACTGCTACATACATACTTGCTAGGTATATAAGTTTAGCATTATGTTTTTATTTGTTGCTTTTGGGTATTCAATTATGGTTTTGGTCAAAGCAGGGCATTTTGTTGTTTCAATTATTTTTATTAATTTGATGTTTGGTTGTGTATGCCAGGTAAAAGTCTTTATTCTGTTCAGCTCCAGTGTTGAGTGAACCCGTATTGACTCACAGTATCGGTTGACTTTATAGACCAAATTTTGTTTTTAATTGTTATCTTTAGGATAAATGCGTACTTGAATTTTCTTTTTGTTTTTTCTTTCTTTTTGTTTTATTTTTTATTTCAATATTGTTATAGCATGATAAGGTTTTCGGTATTACAATTCAAGTATTAATTTTTTAGGTAATAATAAAAAAAGCATAAAGAAATGAAACTCATGGTTTTAATCATGACGTTGATGGTTTTGGGAAGAACAGACTACATATCATTTCAAAAATTCATTAATGGTTGCAGTCGAGTAGTAACTTTGGAACAAAAGAAAAAGTTGGAAGGTATCAATTTGTTTTGAATAAACATTTTGTAATGTTTGGTTTCGTATGTCTGGCTAAACAGTTCTGTGTTATATATTGCCATTTTTTTTACATTAAAGTTACTTCTCTTCTGCGTATAGATATATTATTCTGAGCCATGTTGCTATTTGTTTCTGTTTTTAATCTTCTGAATGTAAGAAATGAATTAAAAAATTAATGCCTGTAGAAACTTTTACACGAGTTAAATTTCACAACACAACGCATACTGAACATGGGTGGCGAGCGACGCCGCCTGGGCGGCTAGTATATATATATTCTCTGTCTGTTTGTTTGTTTGTTTGTTTGTTTGTTTGTTTGTAAGTCACGCAAAATGGTAGATTGAGTTGTGAGCGAAATTATTTCTTTTTTTGTGTGCGACGTGAGTTCGAAGCAAATACATTGCAACCCCAATCGAACGTGACTTTTTTTGGCTGATGAACTAATAGGAATAACGTTTTGTTTTTATCATTATTGTTAGTTTTATATTCCACGTTGACTTGGCTTTGAAAACAGTACATCAACTAAATATAAAGAAACTAACTGATTAAACATTTTGGACAAAAAGCAGCAGTGGCAGAACGTGACAGCATGTTCGGTTTGCCACTAACTCTTGCCTGACTGTCTGAGACGGGTGAACTTTTTTTTTGAGCAATCAAAATGTTTAAAAACCGATAGGTAAAAAAAGAGTATCATAAAACAAAATGGTTCTTTTTTGCTTTTCTTTTAATAATTTAATTTCTTCTTTTAATTGTTAAGCGTTCTGATCGAACGTTTTTTTATTCTATTTATTCATTTAGCACGTGCCTTTTTTCTCTCCTCCCGTGTGAACTTTTTAAGAACAGAAACCATTTTCGCCCTGTTTGATAGCACCAATGTTAGAACGCGTAACTTTTTTAAAACAAAAGCTAATAAAAAGTTGAAGTTTTTTTTTCCTACATTTTAAGTGTATTGTTGTACTGATCAAGGATTGGCTTTAAAAAAATAAGTAAGTAACACATAATGAAATCCTGAAAAATAGTTAATGTAACACTGATGTAACACTAACTGCACACCAGAGGTTGTGACTTCGAATCTTTTCCAAGTTGTATGAGCTGTTTATAAGGAAATTTGACGTTTAATGATACAGTGATACAGAGCAGGTAGACACGGCCGGCGAGCGACGCCGCCTTGGCGTCTAGTCTATATATTAATAGCCGATTCTCCGTTTGTCTGTTTGTTTGTTTGTAATTCACGCAAAATGGTAGATGTGAACTGCGAAAGGAATCGGGGAGTCAGCAATGTAAGATCACACATAAATTATTTCTCTTCTTGTGCGCGACGTCAGTGTGAAACCATTGCATTGAGACCCTAATCGAATTCGACGTTTCGGGAAAGTTATCTCGATAACCAATAGGGATAACTGACGTTTTTTGGGGTCCGCGTTACAGGCAATGGGGTGACGAAAAATTTGGGTCTAATTTTTTTGAGGGACGGGTCTGTGGCGTCACGAAAATTTTTGAACGATGATATCTCTGTAACGGTTGATCGTAGCGGAACGGTGCCATACATTTTTTTGATCAGTTTTTCGAGCTCTACAACATGGGAACACTTTCGGTTGCCAATTTCTTAATTTTATTTTTCGTGAAGTCAACCCAGGCTGAACATGGGCGGCGAGCGACGCCGCCTTGGCGGCTAGTCTATATATTAATAGCCGATTCTCTGTCTGTTTGTCTGTCTGTCACGCAAAATGGTAGATTGAGTTGTGAGAGCAATTACTTTATTTTATTCTGTGTGACGTCAGTGTGAAACCATTGTGTTGCACCCCCAATCGAACGTGACGTTTAGGGAAAATTATCTCGGTAACCAATAGGGATATCTGACGTTTTTGGGGATCCGAGATATTGGCCATGGGGTGACAAAAAAATTTGGGCAAAATTTTTGGGGGCAGGGCTCTATGACGTCATCAAAACTTTTGATCGACGATATCTCCGAAACGGTGCGTTTTAGACATTTGATCCTATACATTTTCTTGCTCAGAATTTCGAGCTCTACAAGATGGTAACACTCTCCATTGTCAATTCCTTAATTCCATTTACCTTTTTCAAAGGAAGACATAACGTAGGTGGTTTTTGTAAAATGAAAGAATAACTCCAAAGATATTAAAGTGTTCCTGCATCCAAAATGATATTTCAAGGGATGATAGAATGCACAAAGTTGTTTCAGAAGTCTTATAGTTTTTGGAAATTCTGTTTCCTTGGGCAGATATTTTGATTTAAAAATCATAAAATTATACAATACATAATTTAATATTTTTATTCTTTGTTTATGTGAATAAACTCTCGATATATTATAACTTCATTTTCTTATCACTTACTCAGAGTGAAAGCCCTTTCTCTCTATAGTAAATTAAAAAGATATAGTATTAATCATAACTTGCGATGAGAAGTTTAACCTATATACTATTTTTTATTATATATATCATAAAATATGCATTGCATAAAGTGAATGTAAGATTTCAAAAATTACATACATATCTCAGAAACTGGAAATAAGTTATACTAACAAGAGGCTTTTTGAGCTCTATCGTATTGGTTCATACCATTTTGGACACAGGATCCTTTTAAAGTTCTTAAATTCAAAACCAGACAGTCATCTCGAACCAAGAACAATTATGCTGAACTGTACAAATAAGCTACCAGGTAGAGATACTTGTGCTAAAAAATCATGCAGCTGCCTACGCAAAACAACTCAGAAAAATAACGATGACTTCGTGTATTATAAACTCAGTCATTCAAACGTAATTTCATAACATTTACAGATGCATTTTTGGTTAACAGAAACAGATATCAAAAATATTAATATACATCATTAATCAATAAAAAATAGGCTTCGGTTCAGTTGACACAAACAAACTTATATATACATAGCTGAGCTAATAATTAACTGTCGTCATACTTATGGTCAACAAATTATGGTGCTAATAATCCATGCTAATCATAATCATTTATATTACATAAAATAATAAAACACTTGCTTTAAAGCAGCCACAATGTTTTCATTTCGCAAAGCAAAAGAAGAGACACAAATCGAAAAAAAATGCTTTTCCTAGATTCAGTCAGTTTGCAACAGATGTATTAAGTGAATTCAAAATTTCCTAATTAATACTTCATTATTGCTATCAAAAGCTGCAACGATGTTTTCTAGCGAATCCATGTTGAACTGGATCTAATTAGAAGGTCCCACGGTCGTTTTGTGCAGATTTGGTGACCATTCATTCAATAAAAAGTGTGTAAACCCATGGTTGTACCTTAGGCAAATTTTCTTCTGGTTCATTCATTTAAAGTGTGTAAACCTATGGCTCCTTAGGCAAATTTTCTTCCAGTTCATTCATTAAAGTGTGTAAACCCGGGGCTCCTTAGGCAAATTTTCTTCGCCTAAGGTGAGCGTTAGGCACTAGTCTGTGTTGTCAATGTGACTATGAGAAGTCATTTTCCCGGCAGAAATCAATACCTATAAACTCAAGCTGTAAAAAACATTAACTTGTAACATTATGGCGCGCGCCGCGCCTCACCTCGCCGGAGAATATACCTATTTGCGAAAGAAAGGATCGGGCAGATATTGATGCGGGAATCTCTTGATATTTTCGATTATTTTCTGATTATT
Source organism: Turritopsis dohrnii (assembly GCA_027922465.2). Taxonomy (NCBI): domain Eukaryota; kingdom Metazoa; phylum Cnidaria; class Hydrozoa; order Anthoathecata; family Oceaniidae; genus Turritopsis; species Turritopsis dohrnii. Next base: position 556,703 of record BQMF02000286.1, read on the forward strand.
GTAATACAATACCTTTTTCATACAATTTTATGAAAAACATTATTTAACTGATTTTGGGTTAGGCATTTGCCTAAGTTGCCTAACCCTGGATCCGCCCCTGAAGGAATCAAACGTGTGTTTCGTTACATAAAAGGGACGTTGAGTTATTGTTTAGAGTTTGTTGCATTAAAAACAGATAAAGTCAATTTATCTGGTTACACTGACGCTGATTGGACAGGTGATAACATATCCAGAAAGTCGACATCTGAGTACGTTTTTCAGATTGGAGGATCTCCAATCACATGGCGATCACAGCGTCAATCTGTCTTTGCATTGTCTTCCACAGAAGCTGACTACATTTCTCTCAGTCACGCTGCACAAGAAGCAACTTGGCTTCGACAATCATTGAACGACATTGGGTTTATACAAACAACGCCAACGACATTGTATGAAGACAATCAAGGTGCTATTGGACTTGGCAAAAATCTAAAATTGAATTCAAGAACAAACACATCGATATTAAGTTTCATTATGTTCGACAAGCTGTTAATTCGAATATGGTCCTACAGATGAGATGGTTGCAGATATCTTAATGAAAAGCTTACCCAAAGTGAAATTTGAGAAACTTCGAACCATGTTAGGTGTAAAATGACTGTCAGATTAGCCATACTCGTCAAGTGGGAGTGTTGATAATAGGACAAAAGATTGTCTAATACTGCATATGTGACTCGTATGACGTATGTCTCTTTTGATTTCGACAGTGCGTTGGTTTCTTTATTATGGAATATAGCGTGTTGCATTTAGGCCATGGGCCAATGCGCCTTAAAAGCTCTCAAAAAAAGTTCCGTACCCTAACTCTCGGGACAAATGTATCTATATATAAATTAGCGATTTTAAACATGCTAAATTCAAAAATAAATGTTACCAAGCCGGTAACCCCGCAATTTTCGAGAAATTGAACATCAAAAATAGAGCAATCGTGTGTTTTCGTGTTTTATCGTGTTACGTGTTTTCTCAAGTATTTCTCTGTAATGACATAGTTTAAAAATTTCAGTCATGCATATAAACAAAATATAAACACTAACTCGCACTTTAAAATTTTTATAACGTTAAAAAACAAGGAAAAACTATGTAAATACTTGATTATCGAGTCGTATCGAGAACCTTTCGATAAGTTGAAATCCCCAGCGTTCTATATCCTCATCTTTTTGTTTTTCCTTGCAGTTAATGATATTTTCATGAAAATCGACTAGTAAACACAAACAATTCGACGAGTTGCTTAATTACAAATAAAATGAGCTATCGAAAAAAGCGTATCGTGTGTTATCGATTTTCTGTTTAAAAATATAACTATCCAGCTGTTTCATCGTCTGAGGCGTCAACATCCGATTCATCAATAAAAAAGTCGACATCACTAAAATTGGTATCAGCTTTATCATCCCAATCGTCCTCGCTTGATTCTATTTCGTCAACTTTTCCGTTCTCGCATTCAACACATTTGCATATCTTTGTGCACGAGAGTTCGTTCTTCAAACATTTGCAACTTCTTTTTTTACATCTACTTTTGCATCCGCAGGTTATTAGTTCTTTCAGCAAATCTACAACACAATCAGTATCCATCCAATCTATACTTATTTCGTCCCTTACTATCTTCCAACCATGATTTGTTACATCAGGGGCATCAATAACAACAGATAGACACCTTTTCCAAATATATGCCTGATAGTTTGCGCGCTTTGTATGCTTTTGTAGCGCATCGAGTGTTGGTGGTAGTAATTCTTCTGCGAACTTGTCCTGTTGAAAGAGTTCCACTCGAGCTTTGTTACACCATTTTTTGTTGCTTCCGTACAGCAAGCATACAAAGTCTTCAACTGTTGAAGCATCAAAGTACTCGCTATCGCCAATGCAACTGATTGTGTGCTGAAATGATGTGTTGTTGTTCATGCATTGCCAGCACTTCCGTTTCCCCTTGCCGTAAAAGCAGTTGATTGTATCGCTACCTTAAAGATATATTAAACATTATAAGTACATGTTTATTTCCATTCCAAATTCTCATGTTTACATTCAGGATTGTTTCTTAAAACAATAAGTGCAATGTATACTCTCTTACCTGTAAACGCATGAAATCCAATAATTAAATTAACATTTATGTCCGAAAGGGAAGATAAAATAGTTTTGATGTCCAAAATGCGTTTTCTGTCACCAACTCCAGTTTCGACAGACAAGTTTGAAGATATTGTACTGTGAGTGACAACTAGGATGACAACAACATCCGTATTTGGTGTCTTTACCAGAACGCTTCCAAAGCTTTGTGCTGCGTGACTGCTGTGGAGTACAAGTCGCACATCTGCTTCTTCGTGGTCGCAGGACAATTCCGGTGTAACAGTTGATAGTTGAAGGGTGGCAAAGTGGGAGTTAAGAAGCACGACAATCTACGTGACAAACAAAGATCTTTGTTACAAGCTATCCGCTGCAACATGGTCAAAAGATACCTTAAGGGAAGAAACTGTTTTTGGAAGAAATTTTTGCGGAATATATTTTTGTGGATAAATGGCTCAAAATGCCGTATTTTGCGGAAGAAATTTTTGCGGATGACGACTTCAAAAGAGATTTTTCGGAATAAATTTTTGCGAGAAACTTTATAAAATCGAAAATAGGGAAACACCTAATTCAGTGCTTGAAAGAGCAGATTTATGGAATAACAACTATTTTCCATCAGTTAGAAAATCAGTTAGAAAATCAGCTTTTATTGTTATTGATGAAGGTTAATAATAAGTCCTTAGATGTTCAATAACCTCGACTTTTTTCCTTGCGGATGAAAAATTTAGAAAATATTGCGGAATCAATTTTTGCGGATGATCAATATTTATTCAATTTTGGGGAATTTATTTTTGCGGATTTGAGCGAAATCTGCAAAAATACATTCTGCAAAAAAAAGTTCCGTACAAATTTCTTCCGCAAACAATTTCTTACCTTAAGGTATCTTTTGACGACGTTTCAGCGGATAGCTTGTAACAAAGATCTTTGTTTGTCACGTAGATCGTCGTGCTTCTTAACTCCCACTTTGCCACCCTTCTGAAGAACGCTTAGCTCTTTCGGCATTTTTGATACTTATGGGGAAATAACAGTCACCAACAAAGTCTAGTTTCTTTGCTTGATATCGACAAGCCACATGGACGACAGAGTTGAAGATTTGTTGTGCCAATTCTCCAAACGTGAAAGACGGGATTTTCAACATTTGGATAAGAGCCATAACGTCAACAATGACCACTTCTGCCTTCGTGTCCTCGCGTACCATAGACGTGTCAACTGCTTCAAAAACTTGTAATAGCTTTGACTTAACTGCAAATATCCCTCTGGTGTTGCCAAGCTCCCAGGATACTGGGACAAACTGTGACAAAGTAATTTCTGTAGATCGATATCACGATTTTCCGATAGAAGCAAGACACGAGCATACAGATCACGAGTAGATTTGGAATCTTTTAAAGAAGTCGTTACTGTATCCTTTCTTTTCTCCTTGGTTGCGAACGATTTCAGATTTAACTTTTTTATGGCTTTGAAAAGATCTGGAAACTGACTCATCAAATTTTTTTTCAACAAAGTCAATAAAGTGATCAGTTCCAAGCTCTTCGGCCCTGGTAATGTCGTTTAATGTTTCCGAATTAACAACGCGACCTGTAGAAATATCGACTAAATTTGCTTCGAAGTACTCGAATGGGTTCACCATTGACTCTAGAGAGCAGATGTCATTTTGGACACTTTGTTCATGTCGTTTTCGAAAACTGGCATCCAAGTTTTTTCGTTTTCTTAAAGAGTAAATATGAAATTGGGAATAATTAAATGCGCGAAGAAAACAAAGTATGCTTTTACAAAAGCTAATTCTTACATTCCAGTGGAAAGTGATGCAACTGTCTTACCGGCTCTGGTTTATCGTTCCAGCAAGTTCTTCGCATTTCCTCGAGATGGCCGAGCGTTCAGGGTGGAATAGAAGCCAACGATAGATGTAACCTCGATTTAAAGTAAAACCAACTGAACCGCCTTTTACTTTAGCGTCCCTATTCGCCGTTTGTTCGATAGTCGTGTCACAGGGAACAGACGAGAAACCGTATCGACCTTGCCTCTGTACAGTCCAACTACTTTTTAATTCTTCAAGCACTCCTGGAAAGGTATATAACATGACAAATAAAAAATAGCATTACAATATACCGCCTTCTGTAACTGTCATATTTCAAGATACGTCGATAGACTTAACAGTACCTGGATGCGTTTCTTCCAGTGACTTCATTTCAAGCCAATAGCTTGTGAGATATCGAGAGTAATTTGGCCTATCGTAGGCAAAGTACCAAGGAAGCATGTTTCTTATCGTGGTTATATGAAGATTCCAGTTGTTTGTCCTTGTGGCCCATACAAACATCAAAAGACACCCTAAACATATGCAAACGTGTTATCGGCACAATATTATTAATTGATATACGTTGTCTTCTCCACGTATTTGTGCGCACTTTTAGTTGCCCTCAAGTGCCAAGGCTTCTTAATTTATTTACCAACCATGTCAATATAAGAGCTCCAAAAGTCAAATGTTGGATTGATTTCACGGCACTGCTTCACAAAATTTGCGTATCTTTTAAAATGGTCTCGCGAAAACTTTTAATGAACGAACGCATATGTTCTTCTTCTACGTCGTCCAAAGATCTGAGAAACGCAGAGAATCTCATACGTTCCAAAGCTTCATACAACACTGTCATACTGCGATTGCAATGCTTCCCACTTATTATCCCATTTATGGAACTTGGGCCAATAATATCTGACTCGACAAGAATATTCTACATTGGAGAAAGTGCGTGGAATTTCATTTTTGCACGTAGTTAACTACATCTACATCATTAAATTCAGTTGAAACATTGAGTATACAAATGATCACGTAATATATACGCTAGTTCTGTCGCTAATGTTTTTTTGATTAGTTATTGACAAAACCAGAGGCAGTAAGTTAATCAAAACAATTTTTAACAAAAATATATTTATTAACCCAAACTTTCAGTTGGTTCAGACATCATCAGGCAAAAAGATGATGCTTACTGTTCAATAGCAACCCTACCTGGAATCCAGAATTACTAAATCTTTTACCAATCGTACCACAAAACGACATAATTGCGTGAAACGCCCCAAGACGAATGATCAGCTTCTCTTTCATTTCATTGTCTTTCCATCGGATATGCTGAACCTTTGCATATATGGCTTGGTCACATACAACAGCCATGAAGCGATTTTGAAGTTTGTCAAGCACTTTCAAACATTTCTTCATGAAGGTGTACAGTGTTGCATACTCGGTGGGAGAAGCACCAATAACAGGCAGATACGTGATTTGTGACGGTTTTCTTGCTGGATAAATAAGTGTATTATATCCCGTCCAATCAGGTAACAAGTCACTTTCAGCAAATCCTTTAAGAAGAACGTACAGAAGGTCTTGAAGTTTAGCTGGATTGATTTCATCAGTTTCAATATTGCCAATATCTACTTGGTATTGATGAAAGGAAGGTGATTGTTTTTTCATGATAGCATATTCATCAAGAATTTCAGTTGGTGCAGTTAAAGCTTTTCGCTGTGTCTTTTTTTGTGAATGTTTTTTGAATAGCAGGTGATTCTGAAGGGTTTTGTACGATTATCATGTTGGTAACATGTGTTTGATACTTTGTTTCTTCTCCAAAGTCTGCATTCTCCACAACCACTGTTGCAAACGTTCCCGGCAATACAGTTTCAGGCAATTCTTTCAATGAGTTTATCGACTTTTCAGCTGATGCAGTGTCATGTCTGAGAACAGAAGAGTGTGAAACACAATGTCCTTGTCCATTCAGAATCCTGATAAGATGCTCACTACCGGTAATTTGTCGAACAGCCATAGCAAGAGCCATTGATTTTGGTGTTGGATTTCGCCCATTATTTCCGTGATATATCAAACCTGTGCAATAACCATTACAATATTCTCATCTTTGGTCATTTTTAGAATTGCGTAATCATCATCAGATCAGACACTTTTACCAATTGCCCATGCAGCAAAATTATAAACTAACGGAGGTATTGAATCTTTTACAACATTCACACTGAATTCATCTGATGTAGGCGACGATGCTTCACTGAAATTTGGAGCATTTTTCAATAATTCACGCTAATTAAGATCAGCCAAGTACAACTCACGTTAACATTTGGTCGAGCCCTTTGATCATCGATGACCTCTGCTAAAGCATAAGAAGGCATTTTTTATACAATTCAGGAGCTATGTTACATTTCATTTCTAGCAAGCTGGAGAGGTCTGGTAACAAACGCTTGTTAGGCTTTTAATGTATTACAATTGTTTTTTGCAACTGTTTACAACTACTATATTTTGCAATATACTGTTACATTTGCTGACATTTTGACAGGTATTGTTAAAATAAACAATCATTAATTATAAACATACTATTATCCCGGGTAAAAACTTTTTACCGAACTTAACTTCGAAAACATTAGGTCAAATCCACCATTCCCGTGTACGTACCCCGTGACGAAAAAATAAATCATAGAATTGCAACTCAAAAGTGTACCTATGTTGTAGAGCTCGAAAAACTGATCAAAAAAGTGTATGGGATCGTTTCGCTACGACCAACCTTTGCAGGGATATCGTCTATTAAAGATTTTGATGACGTCATATCTCCAGTACCAAATCAACCTCGTATCCAGGGTTTCTTGCTTTTTCGATATACGGACGGCGAAGAAGACCCTGGTCCCGGCTGTTGCGTTCTCTGATTTCATTGGTTCAGCAGGATTCTCGAATAATTTAAGCCAGCGCGTTGTTTATCAAAATGGTAAACACAGAAGTGAGAATGAAAGTCCGAGCACGTGGTTTGGAAGAGAAAATTTTATAAATTCATTGTTTTTGGAAAAACCATTATCTTTTTGTTTTTCCGTAATTTGCATACATTCCAACTTATCAAACCCTTCATCTACATGTGTTTTTGGCCAAACTTGATAGCACAATAATGATTTTATTAAAATATATATTTTTACGGTAGCAGCGAAAGCGAATACCGTATTAAAACACCCGTGGACTCCTACTACTCCTACTCCTCCGGCCGAAATGGCAATTAGTCTGCGATTTAGAGTCCGCGAGACTCCGCTAATAACGTAACCCAAATTCTAATGAAGGAACGCAGCCTTCGAAAGGTTTTACATATCAAACATTTAAAAAGACGTTTTCTTTGATATTATATGAAATAATTCATGAAAGAATGAATATAAATCAAATAGGTCTGCATAAAAATGGAAGTTTTAATTACTTATGCTTGCTGAAAATACATCGATACTTCAAATTTGGTTATATATTGTTTTTCTTGTTAGTAAAGCCTATCAGTTCGAAACTACTTGTTAGCTCGTTTGTTGTTAGCTACTACACTGTTTAGTGTATTAAGACTTTCAGAGATCTAATTTAAAAAGGCAGTTATTTGTTTGAATTCATTTTTGGTTTCATGAAATTATAATTTTAAAAACATAATATTTTTTTCAAAACGCGTGGCTTTTTTCTACATATGGTCTTAAAATTTTTCTTATAAAAAAATGTGTGGCTCACGCATGTATAATTCTTTTGTCTTTTTAATAAATTAATTTCTGGTGGTTTATGATTAGACCCTATTTACACTAACTAATCATTTTAATATATTTATGGTTTATGCCTGTTTTCCATCAGTGAGATATAAAAAAACACAAGCCTCAAAGAACTTTGTAGTAACTTTTCATAATTTTAAGTACAATTGCTGCTACCGTTTTGCGCCATCTGGCTCTTGTTTAGTTAAAAAAGGCTGCTAGTGTGACTTTTAGTTCTCTGACTAATTTGTGCTGTTCCTTCCCAATAAGTTTCAAGTAGCATATCAGTTGCTGATGAATATAAATTTTTAGTTACATAATGAATGAAGAGTTATTGAAAATTACACCTAAAAAAAGTCTATTCTCGAAAACCTAGAGTTGAAGGAACATGCAGATTGTGCAGTAAACTTACTGACAATAGCTTTTTGTGACGGCCTTCCAGAAACTATTTGTTGAAAATGCAATGCCTTCTTGGAGTCAAATTGAATAAAGACAAAAATTTTCCATTAAACGAATGTCTACTGGTTCACCTGAAACCAGCACGTAACCACCTGTAAAATCAATGGTTACTACAATAGAATCAAAAAAGCAGCTTGATTTTGACACAACGCAATCATATATACATCTCACATCATGAGCACTATGATGAAATCATAACTACATCAATAACACTGATGCAAGAAAAAAAAACCCTGTCAGCTTTAAATACAAAACAACCATTGGCCATTGCTGGGGTCATTAACGATCATTGCCCACACATACTTTTGGGAATAAAACGAAATATTTTTAAAGATATGGAAACATCAATTTAAAAAGTTTGTGTCAGAAAAGGTTCACCATCAGTCTTGAAAAACACTGGATACCTTAAAGGTATTAAATTTCGTGGGTACTTAATTTCGCGTTTGCAAAATTTTTACTTTTCGCAGGTATTTAATTTCGCGATTTTCGGCTTTGGAAATTTTTCGCGGGTATTTAATTTCGCGATTTTCGGTTTTACGAAAATTTTCAGGGTATTCTAATTCGTGTTTTTTTTCGATAAAGGGAAACTAAAACAATAACAAACAGCAGAAATAGACTGAAACAGTAAAAAACTTGAATAAACTTGTTTATTTTACTCTCCCCTTCACAAGAATGCATTAGTTCTGCTAAGAATGCATGGGAAAAGCTAAGAAAAATTTTCGAATGCAAAATTTGTCGAATTTAAAATTTCGGGTAGAAAATTTCGCGGGTATTTAATTTCGCGATTTTTGGTTTCGGACATTTTTTCGCGGGTACTTAATTTCGCGATTTTTACCCAAAATCGCGAAAATCACGAAATTTTGTACCCGCGAAATTTAATACCTTTAAGGTGTGAAAGGTTAACACAATTCGTTTTTAGTACGTCTGATACAGTTTTATTGATTGAAGGTTGCAGCAAAAATTTAAGGTTTGTTGAATGACCTTCCCAAATGTAACAAAGTAGAATTTTTTGTTTTAGTTTGATCCAGAGTGATGTGCAGTGTTTTTAATTTGAAAATGTTTGGAATTTGCTTTGACTTACATTCCATATTGTTTGTTGTTCTGAATTAGGAACATTGACAATACTTTAATATTATATAAAGGAGCTATATATCTTTATATGAATTGTTATGTTTAATGTTTGATGATATCCACAAAGCAAAGACCATGTTTTTTATGATAAAAAACCAATGCAGTAGAAATTTTCAAATAGCAATATATTTCTTACCACGAACTCCATGCAATGTGCTTCATCAATAACCACAGCCACAACATTATCTTGATATACTTGGCTCCGAAATAGCTTTAAAGTTTTTTCATTAAGAGCCCCCTCTGGATGACAGAAAATCAACGGGGGGAAATGTTATATCATTTTCTTCCTCATAATTACTACAGTTACCTTCTGAAAAAAATATTACTCTTAGGAATACCAATCTTGTTTAAAAAATTCATCTGTTTTTCAATGATCGAATTTAGGGGACTAATAACGATAACTAAGTTGGAAATTTTTCTACTTGGTAAAAAGCTAGGAAGCAACTGATAAATCAAAGATTTCCCATAACCAGTTGGTAAAACAGCAATAACATCTCTTTCAAATAACAAATGTTCAAAACAAACAATTTGTTTAGGTTTGAAGCAAATATTATCAAGGTTGCACGATAACAATACAAGTTGCAGCCTTTCAAAAAGCTTCACAACATTTTCCATGTTTATTAACTCGTGAACCCTTCTCTTCTGATCTTTCTGTTTGAAACTAATAAAAGGTTCGCCGTCTACTTAGTATTTTTCACATAATTTATGTAGAACTTGCTTACTCGAAAAAGCAGCTATGAAAATGTGGGGCTTACTGAGGCAAATATTGCATAAATTAAAATCCACACTTATACTGTTGATTTTGAGCAGCCGGGACCAGGGTCTTCTTCGCCGCCATCCGTATATCGAAAAGGCAAAAAACCCTGGGTTCGAGGTTGGTACCAAATTAAATTTAGGCCCAAATGATGCGTCACCCTGTCACCCGTATCGATGACCCTAAAAAACGTCAGTTATCCCTATTGGTTCTCGAGAAATTTCCCCAAAAACGTCGCGTTCGATTGGGGATGCAATGCAATGATTCCCCGTGATCATAAAAAAACTGACGTCAAATGCCACGTGCTTTTGGAATAATCGTGAAAAAACTGTCTCTCGCATCTACGTGGTTTTACGCGCACATAAGAGAACGATCACCGTAAATTTAAAGTAAATATATCACTCTCTAAAATAAAAGTGGTATGCACAATCGCGGATTATTATAATAAGACTAGTATCTCGCGTAAAAGTTTTTTACGACTTTAATTTCCAAAATGTTGTCACAAAAATAGGTGACGAAATATTAAAGTACCAAATCTCGAAAAGAGACCGTACCCATGTTGTAGAGCCCGAAAATCTGATCAAAAAAATGTATGGGATCGTTTCGCTACGACCAACCGTTGGAGAGATATCATCAATCAAAGATTTTGATGACGTCATAGCCGCAATACGAAATGAAATTTAGGCCCAAATGTTGCGTTACCCCCATCACCCGTGTTGCCGACCCTAAAAAACGTCAGTTATCGCTATTGGTTCTCGAGATATTTCCCCAAAAACGTCGCGTTCGATTAGGGATGCAATGCATTGGCTCCCCTGTGATACGACAAAAATAATTAACGTCACGCCGCGTGCTATTATACTAATCGTCAATTATCAATGTTCTAACGAAAAAATGACCACGATTAAGAAGATTTTGACCATTAAAAGAACAAAAACAAAACACTCTCTAAGTTAAATGTGTTACACACGCACACGGATTAGTATAAGTAGACTAGTAACTCGCGTAAAAGTTTTTTTACGGCTTTAATTTCGAAGAGGATGTGCAGAAATCCCGCGTTATCGTGTATGTACCCCGCGATTAAAATTAATTCACGCAATTATGAATGGAAAATGTACCCATGTTGTTGTAGAGCTTGAAAAACTGATCAAAAAAGTATGTGGGATCGTTTGGCTACGACCAACCGTTGCAGAGATATCCTCGATCAAAGATTTTGATGACGTCATAGCCGCAGTACCAAATAAAATTTAGGCCCAAATGCTGTGTCACCCCATCACCCGTATTGCAGACCCTAAAAAAACGTCAGTTATCCCTATTGGTTCTCGAGATATTTCCCCAAAAAACGCCGCGTTCGATTGGGGATGCAATGCAATGATTCCCCGTGATCATAAAACATCTGACGTCAAATGCCACGTGCTATTTTACTAATCGTGAATGTGTCTTGCGTGGCCGGACTGCCGCTATATGACCACGATTAAGAAGATTTTGACCATTAAAAAAACAAAAACAAAACACTCTCTAAATTAAAAGTGGGATGCACACACGCGGATTAGTATAAGTAGATAGTATCTCGCGTAAAAGTTTTTTACGACTTTAATTTCGAAAAGAATCTTCAGAAATACGACGCGTTCCCGTGTGTGTACCTCGTGACGAAAATTTTAATTACGGAATTGGAAATGGAAAGTGTACCCATGCTGTAGAGCTTTAAAAACTGGTCAAAAAAATGTATGGGATCATTTCACTACGACTAACGGTTACAGAGATATCGTCGATCAAAGATTTTAATGACGTCATATCCGCAGTACCAGATAAAATTTAGGTCTAAATGTTGCGTCACCCCGTCACCCGTATCGCGGACCCCAAAAAACGTCAGTTATCCCTATTGGTTCTCGAGATATTTCCCCAAAAACGTCGCGTTCGATTGGGGATGCAATGCAATGATTCCCCCGTGATGCGATAAAAATAACTGACGTCACGCCGCGTGCTATTATACTAATCGTCAATTATGAATGGTCTAACGAAAAAATGACCACGATTAAGAAGATTTTGACCGTAAATTTAAAAAAAACACAACACTCTCTAAAATAAAAGTGGGATGCACACACGCGGATTAGTACAATAAGATAGTAACTGGCGTAAAAGTTTTTTACGGCTATAATTTCGAAAAGGATGTGTCGAAAATAGGTGACAAAAAATTAAATCACAAAATCGTGACTGGAAAGTGTTCTCATGTTGTAGAGCTGGAAATGCTGATCAAAAAAGTGTATGGGATCGTTTCGTTACGACCAACCGTTGCAGAGATATCGTTGATCAAAGATTTTGATGACGTCATAGCCGCAGTACCAAATAAAATATCTCGCGTAAAAGTTTTTTACGACCTTAATTTCGAAAAGAATCTGCAGAAATGCGACGCGTTCCGGTGTGTGTACCCCGTGACGAAAATTTTAATTACGGAATTGGAAATGGAAAGTGTACCCATGTTGTAGAGCTCGAAAAACTGATCAAAAAAGGGTATGGGATCGTTTCGCTACGATCAACCGTTATAGAGATATCGTTGATCAAAGATTTTAATGACGTCATATCCACAGTACCAAATAAAATTTAGGTCTAAATGTTGAATCACCCCATCACCCGTATCGCTGACCCTAAAAAACGTCAGTTATCCCTATTGGTTCTCGAGATATTTCCCCAAAAACGTCGCGTTCGATTGGGGATGCAATGCAATGGTTCCCCGTGATCATAAAAACATCTGACGTCAAATGCCACGTGCTATTATACTAATCGTGAATGTGTCTTGCGTGTTCGAACTGCCGCTATATGACCACGATTAAGAAGATTTTGACCATTAAAAGAACAAAAACAAAACACTCTCTAAGTTAAATGTGTTACACACTACGCGGATTAGTATAAGTAGATAGTATCCCGGGTAAAAACTTTTTACCGAACTTAACTTCGAAAACATTAGGTCAAATCCACCATTCCCGTGTACGTACCCCGTGACGAAAAAATAAATCATAGAATCGCAACTCAAAAGTGTACCTATGTTGTAGAGCTCGAGAGATAGGAAAGTGCCGATTATAGCGCAAAACTGTGACGTCATCATCCGATTCTAGGGCAAAACTATGACGTCATCATAAATCATATGATTTCGGGAATTTCCCTACTATAGCTAATATTATCATCATATAAGATCTTTGTTTTCATAACGCGATATGAGTTACGAAACGTGTTATTTTGATTACGTAAGTAGTTTCTATTATTATAACCACAAATTACTCATAATTGTAAACAATTAAATATCTCATAAAAAGCAGTTTGTAGAAGTTTCATTTTTATAACATAAATAAGCTAACAATACATATGACATACAGGTCAGCGTAGTCTAGTGGATAAGAACGATAACTTGTAACAACAAGGTCGTGTGTTCGAACCCCACTCGGTCTCTCATGTCCTGGTTGAAAAACTTGCATGAGTGCGCACTTCCCCGCAGTTGCGTTGGATATATCGCGGTTTGGGTAGACTTCGGTCTGGGTGATTAATCACTGTCAGGTTTCACTGGTCCACAGAGACATTCAGGTTACCGTCAAATCGATCGAAATTCAACATAAACGTCAGGGCTTGAAGGTGTTAGCATGAACCTAAACTACTATGACATGTGGCTGTCGGGATATAAACGCCAGGGCTTGAAGGTGTTAGGATGAAGCTAAACTACTATCACATGTGGCTGTCGGTACAAAAACCTAAGGGTTCTCTAAAATAGAGTTTTGTTTTCAATAATAATAATAATACCATATACTAAACATCGTGGTAATCGCTAAAACCAAAGCTATTTTCTCTTCTTCATGAGATGGGAGTGAATCTGTTTGACTCACTACTCTTTTGTGAACTTCTTTTTGAGAGCTAGTCACTTTGGGTAAAATATGATGCTCTTGCATAACATTAATCATTTTGTTTCTACCAAGGCTCAAGTTGTCATTAGATATGAGAATTTTATTATTATAACCAGACACTCCCGACTTGATGTTTAGATTCATGTCACTAGGTAACATGTAAATACCTTGTCCAACTGAATAATCAACTTTACTTGAAGCGTAATTTAAAGTATCTTGATAACGTTTAATGTCATCTTGAATATCAACTCTGCGGTTAACAATGTCTTCAAAATTGTTCATAAAAACTCTTTGAGCTGTCAAAGCACTTGAATTATTACCTAAAATAGAAGAACGAGCTGAGGCTTGCGAACTAAGAACAAGATAAGCATATGCTCTAACACTCTCTGAAATTTTTACAAGACCTGTTTTTGTAAAGCCTTTAGATTTTTCTATAATCCATCGTGTCATGGAGTCGTCCGTGAAATAACTCAGACCTGGCGTTGGATAGTCTCTACGTCTTTTTTGATATGAACTGTAAAAATATTGCCCTTTGTATTTTTTAGGATCAGAATCAACACCATATTCACTACAGATTTTTAAAAACTCTTCTTTATTATAAGGATTATCGTATTGGTTGAAACTATCTTCAAAAGGTAGAGGTGTCTGCAGACGCTTAATGATTCGTCTAATATGATAATAGACGTGAAAACGATATACTGCTCTAATCATAGGAGTAGAGCGACTTTCTTTCAGATGTTCAGAACTGACTCCACAAGCGCTTGAAGCACACCAAGTGACAAAATTGAGTTGGGTTTGCCATAATTTAAACGGTTGTTCCTGCCAAATTTTCATACGTTGATCATTTTCATCCATTTCGTAATTAGTAAATATATTTGGAAAAGTTGCGGGGAAAGAACCGCTCTCAGAGACGATAATTGTTTGTTTGTATAAATCTTTAGCATTCAATATCTGAAGGTATTGCCCTCCATTTGGTTTATAAAGCGCGTTGGGAACATATTTAAAAATATTCTCCATTATTATTTAATAATATTATCTTCTATTTAATACAAGAAAATGTATATCACAGCAAATCTCGTAAGGGGTGAGAAGACCATAAATCTACCTTACCCCATTCGAAATATGGACGGTTCGAAAGAGATCGCATTATTTGAGATATTTGCAGACACCGTCACCTATCAAATCACAACACCGATAACATTGAAAACGTCTGACGATGGGAAAGTTGAAAAGTTGATACCAAAACGAAAATTCACTGGTAGAGAATTGAACGCGTTTTTAGCAGGCACCTTTTTAGAAGGCGATATAGAACTTAAACCATTAGGTAAATACCCTCAAATAATCAGAACAAATACGCTAGCTAAAATAACCAAAATGAATTTACATCTCTCTGAACTCGACAACACTCAAAATCTTGAGGATGGAAAGCTAAGTGATATTCTACTAACTGTTCCCATCCCTAATTATAGTGGCTTTACACATACTGAGCCTAAAAATCCCCATTACAAAAAACTAAAAAACGGTGTATTCCAGTCTCTCACATTGAGACTGACAGATCAGCATGGTGGTATACTAAAAGAAGATCTGGGTACAACCGTTGTTTTGTACATCCGCTAAACCGAGATAAAAAGTAAAAATTAATTATATATATCATAATTAATAATGGAGTATGGAAAGAGGTTAAATCCAGAACGTTCACTTAGAACTGCCCGCGGTGTAAAAGGTTCTCGTCAAAAAGTAATTGTCACACACAATCCGAGTGAGATCGATCAAAATCAGCTATTATTGGTTAGGTTTCCAAATTTAGGAAGTGATGATGTCATTATCCCAGGAACAACGAATCTAAGTTTTGATATTGAACTCGAGTCGAAAGCTGACTCAAAAAGAACATTGGTCAGTAACATTGGGAGAGCTATCGTTAAGAAGTTGGCTGTCAAGTTCGAAGGTAACGAGATATTGAGTATCGACGACTTTGATCTTTTTGGGTGTTACAGAGATTTATGGTTAACCAAGTTTGAAAAGAGAAACGCGATAAGACAGGGTATCATCATCGATGATGGGTGTACAGAGAATTGTATGAAATTGAGGATTGGTGCTTCAGATAAAAAGGACGATGATGCGGAAGACAAAGCCATTGCTGACACCTATAAAAACAAGTTTGTCATTCCACTCGACTTTGAGATGCTAGATAGTACTATTCCATATTATCAAGCAGGTTTAGGTAATAGGCTTTGCTACGAGATCACATTTAACGACTATAACCGAGTTATTTATTCTGACCCTCCAGATACTGCCGCAGGTCAAAAACGTAACCCAGATGGTAAATACAAAATATCTAACATCTCACTTGAATATGAGCTTGTGACACAACCCACGTTGGCTAGACAAATCGCTTCTGAATACGAAAACATGGCTTTGCTCTATGATAGGGTTTTGCGGCACAGACAAATTAGAGTAAACAAGTCAGACACAACATGGAATTGGTCATTCAACACACCTGCTAAATCTTTGAAGGGTATTTTAGTTCTATTTGAAGAAGAAAAATCCTACAAACGAGAAACCTGCAAATTCTACAATCCAAAGATCGAAAAGGTATCTGTCATCGTCGAGGGTAAGCCTAACCAACTTTTTGCTCAAGGGATGCAGCCGTTTGAACAATACAATGAGATTTGCAAATATTTTGCTGAAGGAAAACCAAAAGATAATAGCGTCGGCGAAAACCGAAAGCGCTTGGGATTACATGATGTAAAAGTCTCTGATTACTTAACAAACAAGTATGCTCTATGGTTAGATTTCAGAACAATTGATGAGAATGCTTTGCATGGCACCGGTCGAAAGATTGAAAATGCAAGTGAAGGCATCACTTTACAGATTGAAAAGACCGCTGAAACTGCAGGAAACTTAAACGCATATATATATCTAATAATGGATGCTCAATTAAACATACAAAACGGTCAATTTATGTCTACATTATATTAGTAAAATGAACACACTTTACATGAAAGAACCTCACACAGCATTATTCGTCGGACCAACATCGTGCGGCAAAACGGATCGTGTCATAAAATTATTAGAAAATGAATACTTTGATCACTTTGATTTCATCGTGATTATATGTCCCACCTTAAGGTGGAATCAGACTTACAGAGATCGGAAGTGGTTCTGGAATGACAGCTATGTGATTTTAATTGAGCCGGAAGGTCAATTATATGAATGGATTAAGAGTATGGGCTTTTTCTGTGCTGAATTCAAAACCTTATTCCTCATTGACGACATCATAGCTGATGAAAAATTGGACAAAAAGAGAAATTCTTTGCTCGAGTTGGCAATTAGCGGTCGCCATCGAAATCATTCGCTATGGTTACTTACACAATCATACACGGCTATACCTAAAGATTTACGACGGCAAGCTAAAATGTTATATGTGTGGTATCCAAAAGATAGAAACGATCTAGCCACCATTCATGAAGAGAACGATGTCATTGAATCGCAAGAAGAATTGAAAAATGTCAAGGAAAAACTGAAAGAAGGGAAACACACGTGCCTAGTCATGAGAATGGAACATCCAAGAACGCACATGATTTGTTAAACAGGTTGATATATTTGTTACATGACTCTTGTAACAAAAACTGTAAGACTGTTATAAGACTGTTATAAGACTACTATAAGAGAATAATTTACGTCTCAATACAGGATCTAGAATTTTACCAATATGTTTAATCCTCGATTCAAAGCGTACTCTGTCAACAGCAGCCTCTATCCAGTTACTTCTACGAGATTCACAAGCAGAGATATAATGGACCATTACTTTATCATTAAAAGTAACCCTTTTTGTATCTTGATGGGAAAATATAATATCATCATCTGAGGATTCATCATCGGGCATAATTGTTTAAGTAAACAATGTTTATTTATTTAACAATGTTAGAATATATTATTAAACATCGTCATCCTCTTATAATTATTTTGTCAACAAAATTATAAGAAGATAGCAAACTCTTATACAACAAATTTCAACAAAATTATAAGAAGACAGCAAACTCTTATACAACAAATTTCAACAAACTTATAAGAAGATAGCAAACTCTTATACAGCAAATTTCAACATAATTATAAGAGGATAGCAAACTCTTATACAGCAAATTTCAACAAAATTATAAGAGAGTATAAGAAAATTATAACAAACACAACAAAATGATAGAATATGTCAACTTTATATTATTAAGCATACTGCTGATCTCGCTATTTTACTTTTATTTTGTGTTAAAAAAATACCTCTCTCTAATAAAAATGGCGGAAACAGCGATCGATAATTTAATCAACCAGAGTTATGATGTTCCGAGTGAATTTCCGCCTTCAGATGGTAAAAGACAAAAATTACTCGAGTGTGTCTTAACCGGGAAAAGCAAGCTATACTTAGGGAAAATGTACACGGAAGAGCAAATTAACAAACTCAAAGATGAAGAGGTAGAAAAACTTTTTATTATTTACGAGGCTAAACTATCAGGTCAAATGGTAAAATCCTTAGGGAAATCACTGATACGTATTTATTCGATGGGGGCTTGTGCAACGTTAGGAATAAACAATCAAGATGCGTTGAGCAATGACCTGGAAACTGACCCCTTCTTAAACTCTGCCCTTCAAAGATTTACGTGTGACTTATATTATAAATTCGGCTCATTATTAGCACCACTCAGTGTTGGACTTATTACCGGGAGGCATTATATCAATGAAAGGAATTTAAATAAATCCGATGATAATATAAATACAGTAGATAATAAAAATGTCAGAAGAACAGAATCCCATTCAAGTGACAACGAAGAACCCAAAAAAGGTTGAAGCGGGTAAGAAGTTGGCGGAATACAACCGTAAAAAACGAGAACAATTAAAACAAGTGTCACCTCAAAAAGAAGTGAATAAGCTCGATGACTCTCTCACCAAACCAAATGAACAACAACCTATGAACTACACCTATGGTGTAGGTGGAATAATAGCTCTCGGTTTAGTTGGTGGATTTGCTTATTTTGTGTATAAAAAGAAAGAGCAAATATTACCCCGTGGGTCACCATCCACCCCACTTCCACAAAAATCTAAAATACCAGTGAAAATCAATAAACATGAAATGGAATAAAAAGAAAAAAAATGTATATATAACAAACATGGACAAGAAAAGTATCGTCAACGATTTATATCATGCATCAGTCGTCTGCGTTTTCGCTATCGGCTACTCTATGCTAGGAAAAAAGGTGTTAAAAATGACACCACCCTCTATTCAAAAGTTCGACTTGGAAGATACGGGAAAACTAGTTGCCATTATCGCCGCTAGTGAAGTGACAAAGGACTACTTAATGAAACAAAAGATTTTGCCTGAAAATATCAATATCTAAATATGGCTTCTATCGCAATGATGTTGGGTGGAGCTTTGGCTAACGCTTTGGCTTTCACAGGATCAAGCTATCTGTTTTCAAGTTTATCCAAAGACAGAATCGATAAGGAAAGAAAACGTCATGATTTGGCCATAGAAAAATTACAAAAAGCACAGATTGAATGGCAGCAAAAACGACAGGAAAGAATCGATTTCATCAATAAACAACTATTGCTCGAAAAGAAGGCTGATTCAAAATTCGTAGAACTAAATGATGCAATGAGAGAGTACAATAGGGTGTTTAGTAATCATCTTGAACCGCTACCACGAGAGCCTGTATTGAGCGACTTTTATACACCGAGTCATGATCAACATGAAAGGGAATTGGCTTTTATAGCTCTGAGTATGCTCGGTATTGGTGGAATTGTGTGGTATTTTGAAAGATAAAATGTATATTCAATTTGAGTACAAAAATTATGTTACACGTATCGTGTAACATATATACACACTCAGATGGTTACCGTCTAGTCACGAGGTACGTATAGATCATCCATCCAACCCCTACAATCAGAGCCCATAAATTTTGACTCAACCAACCTACAACTTCTTTTGCTCTAGTGAGTATCCACGATACGATAGACCCAATTATTCCCGGTAAAGCCTCTGCCGCTTTAGACGCCAATCTACCTAGAAGTGATGCTAACGCTTTTAGTTTATTTTTTATCCATTCCTTTCCACCGTCCTTTTTATCACCACCTTTGTCAGGATTTTGTGAAGAGCTTCCAGCTGCTGACCCTCCAGATGGTAACAAAGCTTCCACAAGGACACCGATAGCCATACCAAACGCTGTCAGAATGCTAACGATTGTGATACCTTGTTCGCGGAATAGTGTTCGTATCCTTTCACCTAATGAGGTATCTTTGTCGAGGACTTTAGCAATGGTTTCTTTGATGTTCGTAACTTGACTGTTTAATTTGCCTTTGAGAATATTAATGTTCTCTTTCCTAGCTTTCAACTCTTCACGTAATCCCTCCATTCTCTTTTCAACCTCTTTTCGTTGTTCGTCCGTGTATGTCACATCATTTTCCATTTCTTCCAACTTGTTTTTCTCCTTATCGATATGCTGTTCTATTCGAACCTTTTTCGCAACCTCTTCCTGAAGACCTCCTCGTATGTTTCTCAGCGCCTTATCCAATCCTAACAACTCACGTACAGGATATTCAAATAGATCGCCGGTCTGAGTCATTTCATGATCGACAGATTGTTGTCTTATTAATGAAATTAGATCTTCCGTACTATTTGCAATGTTCCCCGTAATCTCCTCAAGCTCTACATCACTCGATTTTGTGATTTTAGATGATGAAGGGAGTTCTTCTTGTATTTTGTTTAGCATAACTGCTTGTCGTGCTGTTATTTTGCCAATAGGTATATCAAACCCTAAACTACGTAACCTGTTCTTACCCAATATGTCAGCTATAGCACCGGTAGCCCTTAGTCTTCCATTGTTTGTCAATGGTTTGCTACTGTCTTTGTAGTATAATTCACCATCTCTAATTTCAAACTGATCGGTATATAACGTCTCAGGTTTTGGCTGGAATTTTTCGGATAATCTATCATACAGCCCTTCAACTAGTTCTTTCAAAACTCTAGTATTCAGACTGTGACCTCCAAATGATGTTTCTCGTTCACCTGATGTATGTATCTGTGCACCCGTACGGTCACCGGTCGGTATGAGAGGAAACGTCTCATCGGTTGTTTCATCTGTCGTCATACCATGTTCTCCAAAAGGATCTAAGTCAATGTCTGCCATTTTATTTATTTATTTAGAGGATAATTTATTATTAATTATGTTATAACAAACCTCTAAATATGAATTTTAAAATTTATCCAAAACTACCCACTGCTCCTGAGGATTTGAATGAGCAGGAAAAGTTTAACGCAAGCGTAATAAATTCTGAGTTTGAAGAGTTGATAAAACTTAAGAACAAGTTTAGCATCAAGCTCAAGAGATACAACAAGGCGATAGAACGATCGATGCTACTAAATGCTAGCTCAAGCGCTATAACCATTGGCTCTGGCATCGGTTCAATTGCAACAGGGGCTACGATTATCGGAATACCTATTTCTGCAGGATTAGGTGGTGTAGCCCTAGCCGGCTCTATCTGTACCGGACTTACCACAGCTGTCATCAAAAGATATCAAAAGAAAGTAGAAAAAGTGATAAAATTATATGATATTGTTACATCCTCAATCGCTGTGTTCGAAACTAACATAAGTCAGGCGCTGACTGATGGAAGGATCAATTACAAAGAATTCCAGGTTTTGCAGGGAACATATTACAAAGCTTTAGAAGGACTCAGTTCTACAGATAGAAAGATGGGTACCGAAGCACAAAATCAATTTCAAAAAAGTTTGATGGTAGAACTCCAAAACTTGAAAAAATCCATAAACGAAAATGGTTACTAGGATGTGTGGTTATGTGTTCCTCAATTTGAAAAGTGATAAAGTGATAAATGAAACTGATATAAAGAGATATGATCACAAGTATATATATATAGACAATGGAATTTCCAACAGTTGATACATTCGAACAGACAATCAACAAGCAAAACAAGGAACAAATGGCAGAGATCATAAAGTGGCGAGAGCTACCTGAAAACGTGATTTATCATGTTAAATTTTTTTCTACAAAAGCTATGTATGCAGAGTTGAAAGATGGAGCAGGAAATATATATAAGGTGTGGTTGCCTGAAAGACTTTTCATTGAATTAAATGATTATGGTTGGAGCTCTAGAGAGGCCTTTGTCAGACCGAAAGGTCTCAAACAATCTCAAAAGAATTCAGAAAGACAATTCTTTGATTATGACGTTATATGGCGCTAGATAAAATCTCGTCGACTCATCTTTACTTGTTTCTAGTAAAGATACTTTTGTACGATTCACCAACCTTGCACATAATCAGGAGGTAGCTCTGTATCTTCAGGTATTAATATCAGCTCTTCTTTCACAAAAGCTCGTTCAGGTCCATCTTGAAGGTAATACATTACGCGGTTACCAGGTTGCTCTATTACCTCACTCAATCTATATGTCTTCTTTGACCATATGATATCTGTTGCTCTTTTTCGATGGTCATCGTGCTCTTCACCCGGTTGCAATAGATATCTATACAAACCATCTTGAGGTAGCTCTACTTCAGGTGGATAGCTCTCTCGTTTAGCGAGAGGCACCTCTTTCATTTTAATAGCATCTTTCGGTTTCATACCGATCATCTGCGTCTTCGTATCGTTTAATCTATCCACAAGTTTATACAAATATTTGACCCATGTAGATGATACCTTTTCCGAATCGTTCAGTTCTTGAGCATCTTGTATTTTGAATAAATTTTCAGCAAGTATCTTGTTCAACGCCTCGACAAACGCTGTATGGGTATGCTTATATTTAGTAGTTACTCTTTTAATTTCAACGTTATTCTTCTCCAACAGCTTTGTCACATCGGCTTTGAATTCTGAACCGTTATCACATTGAAATACTTTTGGATAGTTTAAGGGTCCAACTCTATAGATATCTCTTATCATATCGGCAACCTCTTTGGCTTTCTTAGTCTTCAAAGGTCGGGCTACTTTGTAACGTGAAGCAACATCGATACCGGATAAGATGTACTTGTATTTATTACCATATAGAATATCACTAGGCATATATAATATATCAAATTGATGAATCTCATTCGGTTTAGTTACCTCATAATGTGAACGTTCAACATGTTTCGGTGCTGGTAAATGTACTTGCCACAAAGCTTGTTTTGATAGCCACTTCTTAATTACCTTCGGTTTGAAACCAAATCCTCTTAGATTGCGAACAGCCTTTTGTCCTTTCCACAAGTTTTGAGGTTGATAATAAATCTCTTGAAGTTTAGTGTCTGACATTTTTTATTTATAAACAACGTTTTATTTTAGCTCATTTTGTTAAAATGACATCAAAGTGGCTTAAAAGTTTTTATTATCTTTATATAAAGAATAAACATGACTGACAAAACAGAATCAGATTACCGATCAATGGGTTTTAATGCGTTACGAGTATTATGTGCGTCACGAAAAATAAAATATGTTAACCAAATGAACAAAGCTAAAATACTTGAGGTACTTGAAAAAAATGATAAGGATCCATCTTATACTCTCGATCCTGAAATGAAACAATTATTTTATACACGCTATTCAAACTGGATAAAAAACAACGAAGAAAAATATCTCAGATATCGAGAGAATAATAAAGAGCAGAAAAAGATGGTTCGCAAACAAAAAAGATTGGCTCGTTCAACCT